>CAXFZR010000089.1:15000-92500 GCA_964007535.1 Brachyptera risi
ATATATATATATATATATATATATATATATATATATATATATATATATATAAATATATGTATATATAAATACACACATATATATGATAATTGAATTATATATATATATATATATATATATATATATATATAAGTTCATATATATATATATATATATATATATATATATATATATATATATATATATATATATATATATATATATATATATATAGAGAGAGAGAGAGAGAGAGAGAGAGAGAGAAATATATAGGCTACGACTGTTTCATAAATGAATCTCTCGATAAGGAAGCTATCCATCAACCTTCAACATTTCATCTATGATTCAGTAATCCATTTTCATGTTTATAAGAAAACAAAGCTGATGTTTGTGTAGACAATATTAAACAAAAACCCTGAGACGAAAATATATTCTGACAAAGCTTGTAAACTTGGGCCTCGATGGTTATTTGTTGTAATGAACTTGTATCCAAGGCTCGAACCACCCGCGCGTTATCGGTGTGAGATAGGGGGGACGGTCGCTCGGAACCTTCTGTCCTTTATACGAGTATATTTAATATATTCTATTGTATTTCATTTTGTAATCATTTCATATTATATACAACTTTATAACCTTCAAAAATATCTTAATTATTCAATTAGTAGAATGTAAAACATGATTAGATTATGAGGCAATTATAATTATTTTCACTAACAAGATATTGTTTATGATTATGAACATTTGATTATGAACAGTTATGTCTTTATTATTTATGTTTGTTTTCATTTGATTGTTTGATCTCCATTAAAATCCGTAAAAACGTATCAGATGAAATGTACTGAAGATGTAGAATGTATTGAAATAATTGAGAATGTGAATTAAAAGTTACGAATAGATATCGATTAAATGGTAATAGAAATTAGACAACAATTTGGATTATATATAACAATAATTGAAGAAATTTTCCAAGTATTTGATAATAAGTACGATTAACCAAACGATAATAATCGTTTCTGCTTTGTCATTCTCATGCTTAATTAGGTACCAAATAACTGTCATTTACAATGTGAATTAATATATATATATATATATATATATATATATATATATATATATATATATATATATTTTTTTTTATATATAAAACTATATATATATATATATATATATATATATATATTATATATATATATTTATATATATATATATATAACCATATATATATATATATATATATATATATATATATATATATATATATATATATATATATATATATATATATATATATATATATATATATAAATATATATATATATATATATATATATATATATATATATATATTTATGATTATATATATATATATATATATATATATATATATATATATATATGTATGAATTATAAGTATAAAATATCATATATATATGTATTATATGTATATATATATATATATATATATATATATATATATATATATATATAAATATATATATATATATATATATATATATATATATATATATATATATATATATATATATATGTGTATATGTATATCTATATCTATATATATATATATATATATATATATATATATATATATATATATATATATATATATACATATATATATCAAATATATATATATATATATAAATATGTATATATATATATATATATATATATATATATATATATATATATATTTATATATATATATATATATATATATATATATATATATATATATATATATATATATGTATATGGGATCTTATAGTTATGTCGAAAATGATACGCCTCAACCTGGACTCGAACCCGGTCTACGGAGTTTCATTGTCATATAAGTATATATATATATATATATATATATATATATATATATATATATATATATATATATATAAATATATATATATATATATATATATATATATATATATATATATATATATATATATATATATACATATATATATATTTATAATGTCTTACTGTATATGTGAATTATATGTAAATATATCATGAATCAATCATGTATTTACTCAAAACTATTTTATTCCATTATTTTCATTTTATTTCAATTTACATGTATATCTCAGTCGATAAAGTAGTTCTACTCCAAGTTGCAGCTACGCTACTTTATCGACTCTAGTTCTATCTTCCCTTTAATTTTATTCCTTCGTATAATCAGTTTTAAACTAATTAAATATACATTTAATAACGTGCATACACACGTAGTAACCTTCTGAAATTATACTCAATTAATTACTTATAAACTGGTATATATTAAACTACTGAGTGTTTTTGAACCATGAAGGGCGTGGGTTCGATTCCCACGCAGACTCCGTTTTGTCGTTTCACTTCAACACCATGTATTTATCACGTACACTGTCGATACCCTCGACCCCAAATAACCCCGGCGTTGATGGGGATAACAAAACTGGGTGATCTCGAGATCTATTGCAAAATTTTCCTCGATATGGCCATATATATATATATATATATATATATATTATATATATATATATATATATATATATATATATATATATATATATATGTATATATATATATTCAAATATATATTTGATATATATATATATATATATATATATATATATATATATATATATATATATATATATGTATATATATATTCAAATATATATTTGATATATATATATATATATATATATATATATATATATATATATATATATATATATGTATATATATATATTTAAATATATATATTTGATATATATATATATATATATATATATATATATATAAATATATAATATATATATATATATATATATATATATATATATATATATATATATATATATATATATATATATATATATATACATATATATACGCCTCAACCGGGACTCGAACCTGGTACACGGAGTTCCATTGTTATTCATATATATATATATATATATATATATATATATATATATATATATATATATATATATATATATATATATATATATAAACATATATAACATGAAACTTTTTCTGTATAGGCCTACACGCAAACTTATCCAACTCAGAACTGTATAGTTTTCGGGTTGAATCGGTTGGACCAGTTTTGAGAAACACCATCTCAAAGTTTCTAAAAACCACATAAGATTAAGCTCGACAAGAAAATTTCAGAAATAAAATCTCTGAAAAAAATCAAATTCTTTCCTGAATGTGAACAAACTAATGATGCATACCATAACAACTTCAATTGTATGCAATTTGGATCAGCTGTTCTGAAGGAAATAAGAAAATAGTTCAATAAACGGTTTTTATTCATCAAATAGATAGAAATAATAGCAGAATTAGGTTGCCAAGATCCACTGCTTTCTAGACTAGATTGATAATTATGTACTATTTATACTATATCATTATTATTATGACTTATCAATTTAAAAAATATTGTGTATTATGTGTCTTCAGCCAAAATACTTATCTAATCAAAGTGTCTGCATGGTTTGTATGTAATTATTTTTTTCTTACAATGTTGTACAGCTGTCTATTTTTTTCGTTACTTGATGTAACTTGATTGCTTGAAATTAATAGTAATCAAAGAAACCGTACACTTCGTAAGTAGAATGTTACAAATCACTCAATGCTTTCCTTTTTTCTTTTTACTTCAACTACTTTGTTACTTTTAATATTTGAGAAATACGTCTGAATTTGATTCGTACTTTTTATTCACTATTTTAACCCACAGTTAGGCGTTTTTTTAAAGGGCTTTGTGGATGTTTTTTTGTTGTAATTGTGTTTTTCTTTCTGTATCAGTGTATGTGACCAATAAAAAAAAAAAAGACATTTTACATGCGTCAAGGTGTGTAGAATACCAGAGTCGATGAAGTAGCAAAAGTAGACCTGATTATACCTCATATTCAGATATCTCGCTCATCTTACAACGCGTGCTGCGTAAATAAATACGTTGAAATATAGACTAAAACCATGCTAAAACTAAGACAGAATGTTATAGTATAGTTAACTCGGAACGTGCGTGATTATTCATGCTGACGATTGAGTCCATCCGGAACGTCTGCTCGTTCTTAATTGATTCCTGTTTCAGTTTCAGAGCTACCAACCATACCGTGACAAATAGCTATATATTCACCTTGTTTCGATGTCGGTGCCGATCGACCGTCTCTCCTATTCACACCCTATAGCGAGCGGTAGTTCCGAGCCTCCAACACCTGGAAAATCAAATAATATTATTATAAATGAGTGTGTATGAAATGTAGTTCAGCCACTATAAGATGGTATCGAGTGTCCTGACACTGGTGGTCGTATTTGGAAGCTCAGTTTTTACTTATAATTTTCATTTTTATTCATTTATACGATTCATCTAATCATTTCATTCATTTATTGTATACTTTCGATTCATTTCATTTCATTTATTCATTTAACAATGCTCTGTACTGATGACTAGGATCTATTGGCGTCGGATGAATGACTAATGAGATGATGGGATGATGATATGGAAGGTTATTTTATTAGAAGTTTTTGAATAGTGTGAAGGAGTCGGTCGTGGCCTGTTGTTGAGGAACCATCCCAGTATTGACCTGAACGAAAGAGGGAAACCACAAAAAAAAACATATCAGGATGGTCGACCTTGGCGGGAATTTAAACCCAGGCTCCTGAATGACGGTCCAGCGTGCTAGCCACTTGACGACTCGTATCAGTAAAGTGTTTTTGATCCCTTATGTGTGATAATATGGACAACATTATGACATATTTTAATTATTTCATACGGTATATTTAGCATCTAAAAATGACTGAATGAAACTTATAGATCAATAAATTATTGACGATATACCTCATTTGAACATGGCTCAATTTTGCATGAAATCACACACTACGTCATACTACTAAAGACCTTATTGACCTATATTAAGACCTTATAAAAGAGAATTTTAAACTATTTCAATGTAACCATGAAATCCACCAACATGATACACGACGTCATAATGACTCACGTGTGGACAAACATAGACTTATGCTGTATAAGAAAGGACCGCAATATTCAATGTCACGGTTTCATAACAACCTACCAATAGACATCAAGTCGATATCCAGCATACATATACGTTCAAATCCAGAGTTAAGAAACTGTTATGTGAAAATGCTTTTTACACTGTTGACGATTTTTTAGCTTTCAGCTAATCTTGAACAATGCTTATTAAATGTATATTTGTAATTTATGAGGTATATCATACTGTTTGTACAGTCTCCGATAATAAAAACCATTATTATTATTATTATTATTATCATAATAATTATCATATAATAATTTTTCAATTTCATTTCTACATATATATAGGATATACATATATTCGATTTTGTATTCCTTAACTATTGAAAAGTTTTCATTTATTTTTTCCTTGTCCAAGCTAATAATTTCATTCATCATCCCACAGATAAGCCTTTTTGGCTTTGTGGAAGAGCGTATTGATTAATCTTGTATGTATGTGTTATTTGAAACTAATAAAAAAAAAAAAAAAATCATGTGTAATTTTAACATATCCCAATGCAGTGCGAGTCTTTTCCACCAAAACATTTGCTCAGACAGTAATCAAAAGACAAATCACAGTTTTCTGTTGTGTCAAAGATTATTTGAAAGATTATTTTTTATAATCTTTTCTTTGAGGTGGTAAGATCGTGTCATGTTATGTTTATTTTATTTTATGTTGTTATGTTTATGTGTCACGTTTCCTATGTTGATGAAAAAAAAAAAAATTGGTTGTTTATTGTAAATTTAATCTTTATATGTGAACTAAATTTCTATGCAAATTATACCAGTTATTTCAATTGAATCTTCACAAAGCTAAGGAAAAAAAACATAATATCAATGTTGAACAAATGCTTACCAGTACATTTGTGTTTGTAACGTCATTTACTTTCTTAAAAAATCTCTACTATACACAAAACATTCATTTAAAATAGTAACAAGTTTTTTTTGAATGATTCCACACATGTGTGATGTCATCCTCATAAATGGAATCAATTTATTATTCAAAATACAATCTTTATCATTTCAAGTATTTATAACTTATTGCTGAAGGGTCGACACTCCCTATCGCTAATATTAATAGATAGGGAAGACGGTCGGTCGGAACTTGAATAGAAAATGGGTTGTTTTATTGTAGTAAGAAAAAACTTAAGAGCTTTAAATGATGATAAACATTTCAAAACGAAATGTGACCTAAGGGATAAGATACTTGGTTGACCTAGGTTTGAACCATTAAGAACATTTATTTCCACCCAATTGATTTATATTAGCATATTAAAGTGGAATTATCTTTACACAAACGTTGGGTTTAGAGTCTTATAATTCCGATTTATATGTTAAGGTCTAACCTCCATTACCTCATGGTCATGAAAAAATCATGATTTCTTGTCAGTCGATTCGTTTTGATGTGCTCGATAATAATATCCAAACAGATGATAGGCTAACTGGGATAAATTTTGAGTTATATCACTTCAAATACTGGATGTTTCCCTATCATTTATTATGCAACCTTCAAATTTCATGCGTTTTTATTATTCAACAGATCATTAAAATATACTGAAAGGAATGACATTCAATCAAAAAAATTGTTTTATTGTAGATGAAGATATAACGAATGGAATTATGCAAAAATAAATATGGATACCCGTTCTCATTTATGAATCACACTCATTTTAAGAGGAAAAATAGTTGATTTTTCATCAAAATGAAGTGAAAATAGCAACTTAATATTTCTGCTGTAACTTGGCCAAAATTATATGACAGTGTTTCCGATGTGATTTCAATTCAAGAATACAAATGTTCAATAAAGTTCGACTCAAATTTCCCCAATGTAGAATTAATTTCAAAATTATTTTTTGACTCTGCTGACCAAACGGGTTTCAAACACCAGTATAGTATGAACCTTTGAATTAAAGGGTGTATTAGTCTTATTGTGGAAGAAAAGAAAAGAAGGAAATAAATGTGACAAGGAAGATCGCATCGGAGAGGTCAAAGGTCAGTGAATATTCCCCAAGCTTGTCTTTCATCCTTGTGCTAAGAGTAGGTCTTACGAATCGGAGTCAAGTGTTAATCCTCTAACTACCAGTTAAGGTACTAAAATAAAATGCGTTACCAAGGGTGATAACAAAAGTTAATCCGCTAACTATCAGTTGGTAAAAATCAGTAAAAATTTTTTTTCAACTATTTATACTGATTTTAAAAATAAAATTGTATTATTAGTAATTGCTTCGGTGCCCCGTCCGAACGATCCTACTTGTCATTCTTGGTCTCACCCTCGTCTCGCGTTTTCTACATCAATTTGAAAAAATTGATAGCAATGAGTGACTTTGTTACTATATCGATGTTATGAAAAATATAGCTTCATACCGATTTATGGGGGGGGGGGGGGGAAATTGAGATTAAGAAACAAAAATCAAGAGTGCGTGGGAATGGATAGTCATTTTCCCAGCTTTGTGCGCTTGAAAATTATGCTGTATGAGTTAAATAATTTTCACTTTATACCGTTCAGAAAGTATTGAAAATATCTACGTGTGTTTACCCCGCATTAGAATTTTCACATTATTAAATTAGAATTCATCATTCATTTTTAGATGCTAAATATACCGTATGAAATAATTAAAATATGTCATGATGTTGTCTATATTATCACACATAAGGGATCAAAAACACTTTACTGATACGAGTCGTCAAGTGGCTAGCACGCTGGACCGTCATTCAGGAGCCTGGGTTTAAATTCCCGCCAAGGTCGACCATCCTGATATGTTTTTTTTGTGGTTTCCCTCTTTCGTTATGTCAATACTGGGATGGTTCCTCAACAACAGGCCACGACCGACTCCTTCACACTATTCAAAAACTTCTAATAAAATAACCTTCCATATCATCATCCCATCATCTCATTAGTCATTCATCCGACGCCAATAGATCCTAGTCATCAGTACAGAGCATTGTTAAATGAATAAATGAAATGAAATGAATCGAAAGTATACAATAAATGAATGAAATGATTAGATGAATCGTATAAATGAATAAAAATGAAAATTATAATGATTAAATTAGAATATATATTCTATTAATTAATATATATTAATTAATAATTAAATTAGAATATAAATTATTTACAAATTAGAATCTCACACCTTTCAAAAATGGTATTTCGTGAAATCAACTCTGATGTACTCTTAACCAGGCAAACGCGTTATGTGTTGCCGCGTTGAGGGATGAGCTGGAACATATCAACTCATCTTTGGATTGGTTATTATATATATATATATACACCTTGAGATACAAACCATTACATCACTGCCATCTTATTTTCCATTAATAATTCATATGATAATAAAGAAGGCTTTGTTTTAATCGTTTACAATCAAGTGGTGACACTTGTTGCTTTGATTTAATTGATAGTATTCGTAGGCTATTCTAATGAATGAAATTGAACATAATAAAAATCGCATTTTTTAATTTTTTACTCCGAAACGTCACATCCGATTATTGTAAAAGTCCGTAATAATGTGTATTATCATGTTGTTCGAGTTCTGTGAAAATTTGAAAAATTTCGGAGAACATTCACTTTGTCATTTTTTCCGCCTGGCTTATTCATATGGGTTTTTTGAAAACTTCAAAATGATTTATCTCAAGAATTGTTGAACCGATTTTGCCTCAAAACTATACAGCATCAAGTCAAATAGGGGTTCATGTGTGTGTCAAGTTTCATCATGATCTGAATTTCTGTTTGACCTGTAGAGCGCGAACAAAAAAAAAAAAAAAAAAAAAACATTCGATTTTTCAAGTACAGTGAAATTGAGTCTTCGCTACGCTCATCCAATAAAGAAGTGTCGAAATATTTTCAAAAATATTTTTCGCTTCTTTCATTTATAATTCTCAGTTTTTTTCTTCAGATTTTTGCTACATTCTTACACCGCCTCTCCCATCTCACAACGACATTAAGAATGCTCTCTTACATTTTTCAAACCGCCTTTCAATTCAAGTTTCAATTTTTAAAAGTCTCCCTTAAACCTAGTATAACAGAAAATACCATTTTAATCCTGGAATCTCTCAACTAATCTCGTCCTCACCATCCAACAAACATTTCTACCCTCCTTGATCCCCGGTCTCACGCACAAACCACGCTCCTCCCTATACCTGACCGATCGTCCGTCTCGCCCATCTTATAGCATTGCCGATTGGATGATCCGAACCGTCACAAGAGAATATTCACTATTTCTTATCCTCATATGCGATCAATCGTCCGTCTCCCCTATCTCATAGCACTGCCGAACGGATGTTCCGAACCGCCATACGAGAGCATTCACTTATTCAAGCTTAGAGCTGTGTTTTGTGTCACACTTTCAATTGAAGCGTTATCAGTGGCGGTCCGTGCTTGGAGTAGCACAATATTACCAACCTAAGGAAATATAAATTTAATTCGAAATAAATTATAAATTAAGAGTTTAAAGCTTGATTATAATTATAAGAGATAATAAAGTTATATATATATATATATATATATATATATATATATATATATATATATATATATATATATATATATATATACATATATATATATATATATATATATATAAATATATATATATATATATATATATATATATATATATATATATATTTATATATATATATATATATATATATATATATATATATATATATATATATACATATATATATATACATATATATATATATATATATATATATAAATATATATATATATATATATAAATATATATATATATATATATATATATATATATATATATATATGTCATGGATTTGTTATAAGAGGAATGAACGAATTTTTTCACGCAAAAATCTTTGGCGGGGAAAAAAATAATAAAGTTTGACCAACCACGTTGGTACATTGGTGTGTATAGAGTACATCTTATTATCTGTATAAACGTTTGCTTGGCGGGAAGTGGCTGGCCAGGCCCACAAATATGACGTACAAATATAAATATGTATAGGCCCCCTGAATATTAAATGAACATTTTCATTTCTTCAGTTATTCCTATAATTTTTATTCAACTCAAACCTTCATGAAATTTTTTCTCAATTCTGCACGCTATAATATCCAATAAGATTGTGTAATATATAAATATATATATATATATATATATATATATATATATATATGTATATTCATTTATTTAGATATACATATATATATAAATATATATATATATATATATATATATATATATATATATATATATATATATATATATATATATAAATATATATATATATATATATATATATATATATATATATATATATATATATATATATATATATATATCAGCTTGGAACTTTGTCATTAGTAACATATTTTACTATCCATTTCAATTATTTTGTGTTTCTTATAAAATTCGTCTCGACTTCCTCTGTATACTGCTTGCACCTCCTCGCCACTGCCAACCTGAGCACAGGAAATACCTGCACGCCCCAGTGCTTCATGCAGTCACACTGAACGCGAGAGGAACTGTTTAGGTTGGTAACGAAAGTGAAACAATCCTACTATTACAGCGCGTGATCTGTAAACACGAGATCTTTCTGCTTGATTGACTAACTTGAAGAATAGATATCACAGAAATAATAACAATAATGTAAAAAAAAATACTGTTATTATTTAGATTATTATTTTTTCTAGTCAGGTTTAATGTTGGACAGCGAAAGCTATGATCTGTCGTCGAGAGATTTAGAGATGGAAAAAGGAAGATTTATTGGATTAGAGAGTACAGTCGGTTCTGAGAAATGAGATGTAATCCTGTTGAAAGGTTTTCGGTTTCCGGGGATGGTTCACAAAACCACTGCCCACTTCAGTGGCGGCTGGTGACTTTACCAATAGGGAGTACTGCAGTTGATAGAAAACATTATAATTATATACATTTGAAGCCGCGGGCGTTCAACAATGAATAATTACGTTAATTTTGATAATACTTCTTTATGTAGCTGTATTTTTCTCAACAATAATTGCTAGAAAAATTTGTTATACGTCATAAAAGAAACTATTTATTCGAGATAAATTTATTAAAAAATAGCATGAATTGGGAAAAGCGTAGGGAGTGCTGCCTTTCTGCAGTACTTACACACGAGCCGCCACTGGCCCACTATCTAAGATACATGGTAAAATTATGAAATTTTATTGCATCTTCCATCATCTTATTGATTATTCATAGATGCCAATAGGTACTTTAGTGGTCATGACAGTGTGTCAAACAAAATATATAAATAACAAAAATAAAAGTTTGATGTACAACCAATTATGCAATAGGGGGCCTGCGTCATAATAAGACTTGGCGTCAATTTTTGTAATATGTTCAATTATCAAATATCTGCATGACCAATTAGATTACTTTCTATGCATTTTATCGCCTCAAGAATTCAATTTATAAGTTTCTTATAATATTCTGATAACTTTGACACGTTTATAATCGAGTAGAATGGCGATATATTTTTTTTATAAATTCGTATATTTGTATACATAATATTAATCATTTAACATGTCAATAAAAGAGAAAGAGATAATAAAAAATAATTATGTTCTTATATATTCTCATACTTTTTGATAAGAACTCTAATATATTTATTTATTTATTTGAATTCTTATGTTTGAATTTATTGTGAATAATAAATTCACTTGGGAAGGGGATAGAACGCGGTTTTTTTTAGGCTATCAAACTATACTTGTGTCCATTAACATGCAACAGATCGCTACAAATTAATAGACCCCAGTTAATTTCAATCATCCGGTTCTTTATAATCAATTATTAATCAGATAAAAAACATCAGAATTACATTGATTTTATAACTTTAAACTTATATGTATATTAGTAAGAACAAAAGAATGTCTTCTTCCAAAATAACGATTAACGATCGTCATTTGTGAAATATAAATTATTCAAATAAATTTAGAGAATTTTAACAATAAATTCTTATAAATTATAAATAATTCAAAAATGAAATGAATAAATATATTGATTCTTTATTAGAGGAGAATAAAGGCTGCCTTACAAAAGGTTGCCCATTAGACACAGAATAAAATATATAAAAATGGAAATAACAAATTAATAAAGATAGAAAAAAGACAATACAATATCCGAGTTTGATACAAAAATTATTAATAATATTTAAAAAATTATAAAATATTAGAAAATTCAATATTGTGATTGATTACTTATTTAGCAAAAAAAAAGAGAAGAGAATATTTGAAATACTGATATTGAAAAAAGAACAAAATATCTGAAAAAAATATATATACAAAATAGTCATAAATAGCTGTAGTATTCTAAGGATAACATGGTTCATTCAGTACGAAGCGTATATATATAAAGATAATAGCAAATACATTTTTCAAAATTATTCAAGTTCAAAATTGCCGCGAGATTACCGAATTAGGCCCACCAAATTATTCCATTTTTTTTAAGAAGTTTTTTATTATCATTATAACGATGGATTATAATGGGGTGGTAAGATCGCCCTTGTGGTGCCCCGTCCAAACGATCCTATCTTTCATCCATAGCCTTCATTGGGGAACAATTATTTTGTATCAAGTTTCGATGTTATTAAAAAAAAAAAATCATTTATAAGGACATGTATATTTACATTTTATAGACCCGCAAAGTCAGGATGTTGACTTGTCTGCGGGTCTATCAACAACTTAGTAAACGACTGTCTTCTTACGTGGATACAAGTATACCATGTTTTGGTGTAGGTCTGTGAATTACAAACACACAAATAAGAATAAAACAAATTATTACGAAGTGTTTTATTGTGGTTGGGACACTTGGGTCATTTGGGTGTGTGCAGCTTGAAGCATAAGTAAAAGTCTCTTTGCTACCTGGTCAAACCAGTCGACCGTATTATAATTATATTGCATAGGATTTAACAGGTATCAAATGACAGTAACAGACTTTTACTTATGCTTCAACCCCTACACACCATAGACTCCTATGGTTCAGAAACAATGAATATAATATTCATAAATATTCAAAACATTTCATTTTAAATCGAATATTCGACACTGAAAGTTAGAGATACGCGCGTTACTTCTAGTGTCGAATATACTATCAGAATATTAAGATAATTCTGAGAAATACCATGTGGAATATATAAGTGTGACAGAAGGTAAAAAAAAAGGAACAAGTATTCTTTCAACACGTATTTAAACAATAAAAACATAAACATTTCATTTCTCAATAACTATAAAACCATCATCAGCTATAAAAATATAATTACTGATTTAATCTCATCGCTGGATTATTATAAATGATTAATTACATCACCTTCATTTTCATTAATCCGTTTTTTTCCACTGAACAACTACGATAGTTAAACGAGAAAAGTTATCGACTGATTGTTTGCTTTTAGTGATAAATGACCCCAACAACAGCTAGGTTATTTGGGGGTACGAATGAGCAGGTCATGGAAGAGAATGTCAGATATCAATATTGGGAACACATATGCCACCGTTATGTTAATGAAACACCTCTACATGGCTTATAATAATTAATAACAAATTTCTTTTTTCACTTCCTTATTTAATTTCAAGCTTATAGCTTGATATTATACATAATTTATTATATATAATTATATATAATTTATTATATATAATTTTATATATAATATAATTTATTACATTTTCTTGATCCATTACCATTCTTTTAATTATTATATTTATTTATCAATTTTTCTGTATCAATTATGAGAGCCATTGATTGTGAATAAGCAGTCTCAATGAGAATACTTAACATATCTTATTTTTAGGCCCAGTATTACCAAGTTCAGTTAGTATTTATCTGAGAGTTGGTGAAAACAAATACCACAGGTAACCATGGCGATAACAAGTTTGAACTGGCAGATAAAGGCTAACTGGACTTCGTAGTACCGGGCCTTAGAGTATTAAGATTTTTCAGGACACAGTTTTAAGAAACCAAACTATACCTCCAAAAAGCTTTGAATCTTTAAAGGACATCACAAACCTGAAACTAGATTTTATTGAATGATGGAATATTCATTTTCCTGCTGTTAGAGAAAACTAGATATCATCATCTCAATTTCAGAAATTATAATTAATGTAATTGTCCTTCAGGACCCGGCTTCTTTTTCTGAGTCATGACGTAGACATTACTCGATTCTGTTCATGTTTCTATACAGGTTCGGGTAATGACAACTCATTGACTCATAGTGTACAGTAAAATTAATTCTAATTTCTAAAATTGAGATAATGATTTCTAGTTTTCTCTAAAATTAGGGAAATGAATATCGTTATCATTAATTGAAATCTAGTTTCAGGGTTAAGATGTCCTTTAAGTTACACGAAAATTTTGAAATCGCCAAATATTTTACAATTATTTATTTGGTTGACAATCTTTCTTTGTGGTGCAAGTATACACAAACTATGTCTTATGCGGGACTCGAACTCGGTCCCGATTGAAACCAAGTGAGTAAAAAGCTAGATGGGAGGTATAATTATATAGATTCTTCCAATATATGCTGTTAACCTTTTGAGGTTATTTATAATGGTAAAAAGGTAAAATACACCTTTTATATATTTTATTAACTTCGGAACTTGAGACAAAATCATCGCTTCCAAATAAATACTAATGAAAGATAGGATCGTTCGAAGGGGGCACCACAAGGGCGATCTCTCTACCCCGAATAATAATTAATAATTACTTGAAAAAATTTAACTGGAGATATTAAATTCAATAAAAGGTTCAGTGTCGAAATTATCAACACGGGAGTATCTATCTCTAACTGTCAGTTAAAGTTATCACCATGGTTACCCATGCTATTTGTTGTCACTAACTCTCAGATAAAGGCTAACTGGACTTGGTAAAACCGAGTCCAAGAGAAATGTCAATTTATAGCGACTTTTTTGTGACTGAATGCATGGTGAAATATGGATACCGATAAAATTGATATGAAAGTTAGAACGGATTTGATAGAAATATGGCATTGAGATTGTAAAAAAGAAACTGCTCTAGTCTGGAATATTCTTTTTCTAATGATTTATATTTATACAATGTATAAAGAAGTAATAATGTATGTATGTAATTTTTTATTGTTTTAAGTATTAATCTTTTACTTGTTTACTATATATTTATTTTATAATATCCAATTGCTGCTCACTCTTTTCCATTTCATTTCTTGTTATCTCCTTCCATTAGTTTCTTAAAATCATTCACAGATTTAGGCCACTCCTGATTTAGTTGCTCTTCCAGTTTGTTCCATTCTGGGATGGTGGCCGCGAGGAAAGAGAATTTACCCACGTTCGTACTGTAATTTTTTAATGCCAATTTGAATTTATATCCAACTCTTCCTAAAAATGAAGACGACTTGACTAAGTTCCTTATTTCCCCCCACGCTTCATATTTTGATAGAATTTTGTACATAGTCACAAAACTGTATTAGAATACATTAATATATTAATAATATAATATAATATAAATATAATATAATTATTAATAATAATGTGAGAATGTATTATGTATTATAATTTAATATAGACAGACGCTATTCTACTAGAATTCCGATAGTAGCCGTGGATAAGATTGTAAATTAAACGCTATGATTGTGCTAATTAAGGGTCCCACGCATGCTGGGATAAAATTTAAGCTGGCCCTCGAATCGTATCTAATACAGAAGTGTTTTTATTCTATAAATGATTTTTTGGCAGACAAAGATTGAAATTCCAATATACCATTAAATACCTTTTTAACTTTTTAAATGTAGTGTGGATAGTGTGCGTATGATTCCAGGTGACTTTTCTGTTTTAGTGTGAGTGTGTAATTGTTTGTACATTTTGATCAAGTGTGATATTCACTACATTTGTATCTTTCTGTTATTTGTGTCTCATATTTTAGCATATTGACGATGTGACGACGCTCAATATTGTACATGCAATCTAATGAGAAAATAAAAATCATTATCATTATCATTATCATTATCATTATGATTATCATTATCATTATCATTATCATTATCATTATCATTATTTCAACAGCAATGGAATGCAAGATAATCGGACATAATTATGTACAATACTTGAATGACTATAGTCACTTAAAAACAGTCATAAAATCATTACGATGTATTAAAAATTTATTCTAACTGGCATATAAAACTTACACTGATTGATAAATATTTTAATTAGTTAAACGATTCACATTCAGCCATTAGCACGTGAGAAAAAAACCAATCACAATTACATTTGTTACGTTATTTTTCAAAAATTACAGTGTCCTTTTAAATTTACATATTTTTACATAAACTAATGTTTAATAATTTCAATACGAAAGTATCTGTACTTTTTTATGAAGTCTGTAATTGTTCTAATTTATTCAATTGAATAATTTTGTTGAATGTTTGATTATTTGTTTATATATTATTATTGTAGTTAATAAGCTAGATGGAAGACGAAGGATCAATATTCCTAAAACAAATACTTGGCTTGTTCATTTCACTTGAGTTAGGTCCAGTATTACCAAGTCCAGTTAGTATTTATCTGAGAGTTGGTGAAAACAAATACCACAGGTAACCATGGTGAAAACAAGTTTGAACTGTCAGATAAAGGCTAACTAGACTTGGTAATACCGGGCCTTAATAGTTTATCCCTAGTTTGTTGAGTTACATTATAATAAATAAAGATCACCCTTGTGGTGCCCTGTCCCAACGATCCTACCTTGTCATTTTCAGCCTAAATTGAGAAACAATGGCAATTTTCGATGCTGATAAAATGATAAACTTAATTCAAAATATATCAGTTGATTTTATTATACGCATTCAAATGCTCATCTATAATATGATCAATTTGATCGTAGTCCTATAGGTTATTTACAAAGATTGTACACCCCTTAGGGTTCCGATCGTTCGTGCCCCCTATCCCACAGCACTAGCGCACGGGTGGTTCGCGCTTTCGTTTTACGTCAATACAAGTATATAATATAACTAGGAAAACGCGGGATGTGCGTTGTGAGATGAGCTTAGAAGTATGGAAATCTAGAAAGAAAAATAACTTGTCAGCTCAATCCACATCTAAGGACCTTGGATTACTTCAAACGTTCAAAAACCTCACCTGCAACTTGTTGATATTCAGTGCTGCAACCTGTCGCATATACACTTTGCAAAACCAATTGACCATTGTAGATCGTCCGAAAAATATGTCACAAAATATAAAAACCAATCAAGTGGACAGTGAAGCGGGGGAAAATAAGGAAATAACCAATCAAGGTATCTAAAATATCCCCTGCTTCGTATAAGTCACGCCCATCTACATTGGTCAATTGATTCAAATATTCAATAAAATGTACACTTTTATTTCGTTTCCTTAGTTTCTCATCCAATTGTTGAAAAATTGTTAGAAAAATCTCTGAAAAGGTGTTTTATAGTATTTTTCACAATTAGTGAAAATTTGAGAGCTTTTGAAGAAATCTTGTTATTCAAGAATTTTTCGTCCGTGTTATTCTTATGAGGATTTTTCACACTTTACGATTTTTTTCAGGAAAAACCTTCCGACCGATTTTTCTGAAAAACAATTCCAGCCTATTCCAGAACCATGCACAAAAAGTTTCAAGTCGATAAGTATTTTTTCCTGACCTGTATGCCGCGCACAGAATTTAAAAAAAAAAACATAAAAACGAAGCCCATTTTTTTCGGTATGTGGAATGGAATCTTTGCTACGCTCATCTAATGATGGGTCTATTACAACAGAAGCCACCCTCGGTAGCTCGGTCAGCTGAGGCACCGCTTCAGAAACTGAAGTCACCGTTGGGCGTGGGTTCGAATCTCGCATAAGACATGGGCTTTTGTAAACGTCCTTTTACTTATCACTACGTCATAGTTTCATCATCACCTTCTCATTTGTACCCCCGTATAACCTAGCTGTTGGTGGGGTCGTTAATCACACAATAAACATCATCACAATCATATTTCAATAGTTTGTTTCTAGAAACAAAAGATGTAGATAAGACTCTTTTGTACAAAAGAGTAATATAGGATCATATTATATTCCACCTCATCTAATACTGTATACAATTTTATGCATTTTACAATTTTTTAATTTTTCAGTGATTAGGCCTATGTATTTTTAAGTGACTGTCTATATGATCTACATTTTATTTATTGTTGTTTTTTCAATGATATACTTGTGAACCCTTCATTGGACGAAAATAAAATGAAATGAAATGAAATGAAATGTAGTAGCAAACGAAGAAACTAAATGTTCTTCCCACATAATACACAGTCACAGTAGCTGCCAACAGACAATTATTGTGACGCAGCTTACTATAAACCCTAGTAAACTTGTTTTCACAAGAGGAGAAGGTCGTTTACCAACATAATGGCTGAAGAAACTTTGGTAATTATTTGATCTTTCTGCATCTTACGATTTAACGCTTTTCAAAAGATAATTTTTTTTTCAGTTCGGTAAATTTCGTCTTAGAAATCCAAAACAAAATACAGTACCATTTTTTTAAAAATTACATCGATATCTTGCTATATACAATAATTGTTTACCAATTAAGGAATTTAACATTTGAATTAAAAACAAAACAATGAAATTTGACACCGGGCCTGCACTGTATGTGACCAAACTTATCCCACACAAATTTTTAATTTTTTGAAAATTTTTGCGCTTTTTATTATTATTGACTTGATAGATGCTTGAAGTTTATAAAAGAATAGCATTCACATTTTTTTTTTTTAAATAAATCATGTATCCAAACCTGACTGTGTCAATATGATCTATACATTCTATTTCCTATTGCTATCATAATAATAATAATCTTGTGAATTCTCCATTGAACGAAAATAAAATGAATAACTAAAAATAACGGTGATATTTGTATTTATTATATTGGTAGACGACCTTCTTCCGTGGATGCAAGTATACACAGTTACTACCAACATAAGAAATATTAAAAATAAAACAATAGCTTATCTTCTAACCTAAATCTTACCCACGATGCATACACAACTCATTGTCTGCTCCTACCACACTTCATCAACTTATTGACGGCACCGATCGACCGTCTCCCCTATCCAATTACACTAACATCAAGAGTTTCGATTCAACACTTTCCATCTCAGCTTACCCACTAGAGTTGATTCAATCAATTACATAATTAACATGGAGGATTCACGCATAAAGAATACGTTAATTAGTTTTTAATAGTAATTAAATTATACGGTGTTTTAATTACCGTAGTCTTATGTCATGAATGACCAAATTGTCGGTGACAAAACAGAAAAAACTACCCGAATTGTGATATAACAATATAATCGTTTACTTTTACTTTCAGAAATAAAGATCTTTTAATAATTGGAACACATTTAATTGTTGAAATTGAGAGAATTGTTACATCCTGAAGAAAAAACGCCTTCTGTTGCAGCTTTTAAATGCGTTGCATCTTCTTGAGTAGATTGTAGAAATACAAGTTTTTTTGGGGGATAACTTTTGAAGAGGTTGTAAAATCAACGTTCTAATTGATTGAAACTCGACGTATTTTGAATACAAAACATAAAACTATTTGAATGTGTTGTAATTTCGACAGGTAGACAGATAAAATTAAAGTATATGTATATATTGGAGGCTGATTTGAGAAATTCTTCACACAAAAAATGTCCAAACTAAGAAGCAAGTTTAGATAATTTTATATTTATATCTGGAAAAGTGAATGTTCTTTAGCTGCTTATAGCTTTGTTACGTGACAATTATATTAATACACTATGTGAAAAATAGTATAATGTGAATACCATTTTGTATGTAACGAAAAACTATATTTGTTTGTTATTATAACTTGAGAGCACGCATCTTAGCTGAGCATGTTTCTCTTTGGAATTCTCTACCCAAGTTCGATGTGCGTTTAAAATTTTGATTGTGGGTTGAAAAGTGAAAAAAGGATAATATTGGAAGAGTTGCAGTAACCACCGCTAGATGGGGAAGTTTTTCATTCATAATTTGGACAAAATCTAGTTACATTACACATTTTGGGCAAGGAAATTGGGAAAACTGTGGTATTACAGGCAAATCAGAATTTTAAATATGGATAAGCAAAGTTGAACTTAAGGATGTGCGTTTGTAATTTTTTCCTACTATTATTCGGTAACCGGGAATTAAGCAATGAACACCATCAAATTAGGCACATTTTGATTCAATTATTGCTCCATAGTAAAATTATTTTTCAATTTTCGATTAAGCATATCTAATTGTGAGGGTATTATCTATTCATTGCATTTTACCGCAAGTCTGTAGTGTTTGTAGTTCTTGAGATATATGTGGCGAAAGTGCACCCTGTAAATCTGTCCAAGATGCGGGCTCTTAATACTGATTTTTGTATTTTTTGGCTCACAAAACTATCATCACAAAACTGCTATTACTGTTAGGCCCGGTATCACCAAGTCCAGTTAGAATTTATCTGAGAGTTAGTGAAATTAAATAGCATGGTTTACCATGGTGACAGCAACTTTAAACGCCAGTTAGAGCTACTCCCACGTTGATAATTTCAACACTAAATAGAATGTTATATGATTTAGTTTTTAAACTTTGACTTGATATACAAAATAGATGATCCTGAACGATCGTTGCAATACATTAATCAGGTCTTATTTTGTCAAAAACTTGGATTATATATCAAAATGACCCAATTTCAAAGTTTTAATGGAGCTGCAATAGTGATATCTGTCGTATAATTGACGACTCGTAGTCTCCGCCCCCTTGACGTCACAAATCATATCGTCCAATCAACAGGGCTGTTAGAACTGTAGTCAAATTAAGATATCCAATCGGGGTATCTTGAAATGACTACAAATGATATGATCCAACTGACCGACTGGTGAAGCCACGCCTATTTCCAGTCGTCTGTATCCACAAAAGTAGTAGGTTGTAAACACAAATATGATCGTTATATTTGTATAGCTGGGATATTTTTAGGGTATTCAGATTCATCAGGACGATATTTACGATCAGAAACGTAACTACATCTTTCAGAAACATAACCTGCTGTGATTTTCTCGACAAGTCAATACTTTTTACCATTATTCAGTTGGTAGGCCTTATTCTCTCGTGGATTAGAGTATATGAATAATAAATTGAGAAAAATTAATACTTATAGAAAAAGAAATTTGTCAACTGAAGAAGTCATTCTATTGAATACCAAGCAATAAAGAATCAAGAATGAGCGATAGAAATACATAGTAACAAAAAAATTAGGTTGAATACAAAGTTTTATAGGCCTACTGGGTCTCAATTCAGGTTCGATGTCAAAATATAAGTGTCGAAAAAAACTTATTTTATAATTATAATAATGATAGAAACTTGGTCAAATTCAGCGATCAAATAACTCGAGTTTCGACAATTTTTTCCTCTACTTTTTGTGAATAAAAATGAAAACTAAGATTTTAAAATTCATCGACAAACTTTCTTCTTCTCTTGACAGGAAATCTTCTTCAAATTCTGTTTATTGAGAGTTTTTTTTCTGTGATAACTTTTGAACAGTATGAGATATTTTCAGCTGTATTCGTTCGACAATTATGTGATATGAGTAAATGAGTTATATTTCAGTATTTTAGTATTTTACTGTTTTTATTTAGTGTTATTTTGTGATAAGATCGCCCTTGTGGTGCCCCGTCCAAACGATCCTACCTTTAATCCATAGCCTTAATTGGGGAACGCAATGAATTTGTATCAAGTTTCGATGTTATATAAAAAAATTAAAAAATTATACGATCTTAAAGGTATTTAAAATATCTCTGTTCAATTCGCATTATAATTTTGATATCTCATACCATTCAAAAGTTATTACCAAAAACTAATATTTCTCTAAATCAACTCCCACAGACTCTCAATATGACTATTGCACGTATATAGTGCACCTTATATATTGTATAGGCTTCTGTCAAGTGACGTCACACATTGTTGCAAGAGACCGACAACAATGTCTACCAGTTGGAATTGACCAATCAGAATATTTGGTATTCCACCAGTTCGCTGTATTACCATGGTAACTATTGTTTGTCATTTGTTATATGACAGAATCCTAAACACGAGTTCCCAATAAAATCACAGCAGTCCTCTCAACACTACAAAAAAAAAAAAAATACCGACTTGGTTATTTTTATATAAAATGTCACTTTTTGATGATAATCTCAACTAAAAAAAAACAGACTCATGTAATCACTTCCATGCGCCAACAATAGACTGAAATGAGGTTGCTATTCTCAGATTAGTCGCGTGATTGAATCAAATGTAGGCGTCATAAAAACACAGTTGTTGGATGAGTTGGAGAGTGAGAGTGAAGCGAATCTATTCCGTAACTGTGCGAGCTTTCCATTGTAATCTTCTTGGCACTTTTTCTCTTTTATTGTTATTCCTGTTCTGCACAGTTCGGACGGTTGGCAGCTCCGATTAAACTAGAATTTTGCACACAAGTTCGTACCGAGGTCTAAATAGAACTAAATTAAATTAAGCTAATCGAATTTAATAAATTAATGAATTGAAATTGAATTAAATTAGACGAAATTAAATAGAAAACTAACCTCATTGGTCAATTTAGGTTCAATAAATTAATTAATTGGTCAATTTAATAAAAAAATAATAAATACTGATACTGAATTCAATATTTGAGTGTATTAAACGAATGATTAATTGAATAAATTAACAGGTAAATGAATAAATGAATCATTGATTGAATGAATGAATATATAAATGAATGAATAATTAATTGAATGAATGAATGAATCAATAAATAAATGAATGAATAAATGATTGATTGATTGAATAAATTAATAAATATGAGAATAAATCAATATATTCAAGAAAGAATAAATTAACATCTGAATAAATGAATGTATAAACCTGGCGAACATGCCATCCCCTTATAAACAAAATCATATTTCATTTATTTCATTATTTTACAGCATATTCTACATTCCTTAGACAGCAATTTCCCTTCATCCTCCCTCCCCTCCTTCCCTCCTTCATCCTTCCACCCCTCTCATCCTTGTAAGCCATTGACCAACTCCACTTCAATAACCCAATGAACTTAAATCTACTTCCTAGCAAATTAATAAAATATAAATGATCAACCAATAATATTTCAATAATACTACACATTATTATACGATATACGGAAACACAAATGGAAACCATAGCAACGTACGCTCCTTTCAAAATACATACTCAGTATCTGTAAGTTGGTGGAGCCGATCGACCGTCTACCATATCAATTACTACTATCGATCGGGTGTGTCGATCAGTCCACTTAGATTTGATTGAGGATGTTCTCGCAATGCCAGATTTAGGCTAGATAACATTCAGTTCTGTTCGTGCTTTGTTATGGTGGAATGTTTGCAGTTCGAGACCCCCGATCGGTGATGTTAGTGGATAGGGGAGACGGTCGATTGTAACCTCCATAACGTAGTTAGGTTAAGAGCGCATTGGGGTCGATCTAGTGAAATATCGAGTTTTTTTTTGTGGTATCTTTTTAATGGTTTGCCGTATCAAAAATCTAATAGATCCTACAATAAAATAAAACTGTATATACATATGTAATACATTAAAACAATTCAACTTTAAACAAATGACTATCACCAACACTTTGAGAATATATATTTTTTACTATGTATCTGTGAAAATATACTGAGACGAGTGGTCGAGTTGCTAGCACACTAAACCATAACCAAGGAGACCGGAATTCGATTCCCGCCTTGGTCGACCATCCTGACACAGTTTTTTTCGTGGTTTTCCTCTGTCGTCCAGATTGATGCTGGAATAGTTATAGTTCCTTAAACTTAAGGTCAATATCGACTCCTTCCCGAATTCCCCATTATCACATGCCGACGCCAATAGATCTTAGTTATCAGAAATACAATAAAAGTAAAACAATGGAATAATCTGTGGAAATATTGCAGGATCGTGTGGGCTAATTACACTATTTTGAATACGTATTAAAACAGATGCGTGAAGTCTGTATTACTGGAAATATGATACTTCACCAAATCGACTTCCGTATTCTCTCAGTAAGTGTTGAACGGTCGGAACACCCGATGTTAGCGTTAACGGATAGGGGGGACGGTCGATCGGAACCTGTATATATGTATATATATATATATATATATATATATATATATATATATATATATATATATATATATATATATATATATATATATATATGTGTGTGTGTGTGTGTGTGTGTGTGTAGAGAGAGAGAGACAGTACAAGAAAGAGAGAAAGATATAGAGAGAGAGATAGAAAGAGAGAGAGAGAGAGAGAGAGAGAGAAAGGAGAGAAAGTTAGAAAGCTAGAGAGGGAGGGAAAGAGAAAAACAGAGATGGAGAGATGGAGAGAAAGGGAGAAAGAGAAGGGGACAGAAATAGAGAAAGAGGGAGAGAGAAATAGAGAAAGAGAAAGAGAGAGAGAGAGAGAGAGAGAGAGAGAGAAAGAGAGAGAGAAAGAGAAAGAGAAAGAGAGAAAGAGAGAGAGAGAGAGAGAGAAAGAGAGAAAGAGAAAGAGAGAGAGAATATATATATATATATATATATATATATATATATATATATATATATATATATATATATATATATATATATATATATATATATATATATAAGATAGCTAGTTCTTGTACTTGTTTGACTTTTACTTGGGCATCGTGAGAAGTTGAAGTAATTTAATCGGCTACATTATTATTGTTATTATTATATAGATGAGTGAATATTATATATGAGATTGTGTACCTCCATTCATTTCCCTGCATTGCATACACACTGTTTTATCTTAGATCGGCAGTGATACCAATCGCTATCAAAACAATAGACAAACATTGCTGTCAATATTGATATAAAATACTTGTAGTTGTATCCACGAAAATCATCTACCAACTATAAATAATTGCAAAACAAAATATCGGCAAATAATTTAACCTCTTTCGTGGTCTCTGTCGTTCAGGTCAATACTGGGATGGTCACGACCGACTCCTTCCCACTATCCAAAAACACCTGATAAAATAAATGTTCATCTCATATATCATCCACAGACGCCAATAGATCGTGGTCATCAGTAGAGTGCGTCGTTAAAACCCAATAAAAATATTAAATTAGATTAATTTAAAAATGAGACGCGTGGCCGAGTGGTAACACACTGAACCGTCATTCGGGAGACCGGGGTTCGATTCCCGCCATGGTCGACCATTCTGACAGGGGTTTCTCGTGGTTTCCCTCTGTCGTTCAGGTTGATACTGGGATGGTTCCTTAACAACAGGCCACGACCGACACCTTCCCACCATCCAAGAACACCTATAATAAAATAACCTTACATCTCATCTTCCCATCATCTCATTCATCATCCACCGACGCCAATAGATCGTAGACATCAGTACAGTGCGCCGTTAAAACCCAGTATAAATTTTTTTTTTTTTAAATGTATCAATGAGTGCAGTGGTGTATAGGAATCGCGGTAAGTCGGCAATCTACCAAGTTATACAGGCAGAGGGGGGAGGGGGGGGGTGGGGGAAGGGGGGAGATGCATTAAAATAGGCAAAGGTACGAATATTGGGCCCGTTCAAAGCTGTTGTTTTGATCAAATCAACCCCAGATTCAAATTGAATTTTAAATGTCATTTTAAACAGTCTTTGTTAGTTTTCTAAAACATTTTTTATTAAATCACACGGAATATACATTTGATTTGTGTAGTTAAAACTGATGAATCATAATATATGTGTATTTTGCCCATTCATACATTCATTATTTTTCTTAAGTTTTGAAAAATTATAATTATTTTATATTTCTCTTGATAATATTACCTAAATTATTTTAAAGTGGTAAATGGAACTTCTCCAGACGTGTTTTATTCTTTTGTGAACAATTGTAAATTCTTGTGACTGAAATTAATTATCGTCAACAATGAACCGGCAACAATAGGCAAAGTGACTTGAGAAAGATAGCATGAGAAACCTCGTTGCGGATGTTGCAAATAAAATGTCTGAGTGCAGACAATTTGAACCAATTACATCAAACCAACATGAGTTGACATTTTTTTATTTTATTAATTCTACATCATCTAGTGAATTGACATTATATTATGAAATATATCTCAAAAACTTTCATTTATATTACAAATATGCAAAACATGTCAATTATCAAGTCATAAAAATGAAAATGAAAGTAAAATTATTTACGATATATTGGAAAATTGGCGAGCAATTTGTAATGAATATAAATTTTAGTGCACCGCAGAGAAGATGAAAATCATTGAGAAAATTTCAAAATTGTTAAATAAATCCTTTCCATTCTCAGCCTAAAATTGAGATTATGAATTTCCGTCAGGTTTCTGATTCTGACAAAAGAATAAAAGTAATATAAAAAAATCATTTGTATAGGAATTAGATATCGAAAATAAACTCATACAAAATTATCCCCACATTCATTTCAGACTATATTTCCCAACAATTAAAAATAATTTCTTCACTAATTACTACCCATTATATTTCACTAATTCAACCAATCCTGATTAACAATATAACTACATATCACATAAAACTAAAACTAACAAAGACTAATCAACTTCATAAACAATCGATTTATTTATTACTAATAATTATATTTATCGATGTATTGTTGGATTTGAATTGAGCCGTGTCAACTACCAATCATAAACCTAAACTAATCTCGAGGAACTAATTAAAAAATCACAAACCAAACGAACACTAAACCGTTTTTATGACTTCACGAGCTGAGGTGAGAGTGATTTCCATATCCACCACATTAAAGCAAACAGAGATATCACCGACATTGTCTGTTTGTTTTTTCTATTAAATCACGCGAACAACTTCAATAGATACATAATCAAAAGATCAATGTGTTTTTTTATATCTATACGGGTTCAATAAATTGTAAAATGCAAATGATTACACAATGAAATACGCCTTATAAAGATTAATCACGACAAAGAAAGATGTTGATTTAGCATGATAATGTTGGTAAGAAATGTCAATTCGTTAATTCAAAAAATTGACATCGTTTAAATTTGAAAGTCATCGAAAAAAAAATAGTAGGAGTTTGGAATAATTAGTTGGTTAAAAACAAGATGACGGAGTGAATGTACGGGAAGAGGCGATAGAGAAAAATATTTCCTGCACATATTTGTTCACATTATATATATATATAAATATATATATATTTATATTTATATATATATATATATATATATATATATTTATATATATATATATATATATATATATATATATATATATATATATATATATATATATATATATATATATATATATATATATATATATATATATATATACACATATATATATATATATATATATATATATATATATATATATATATATATATATATATATTTATTTATATATTTATATATATTTATATGTATATATATTTATATTTATATATATATATATATATATATATATATATATATATATATATATTTATATATATATATATATATATATATATATATATATATATATATATATATATATATATATATATATATAAATATATATATATATATATATATATATATATTTATGAAATACAATTATTATTATCTAGTATAGGCCCTATACTGAATGTAGTGATGTTTGCTTTGATATAAAATTCGATTGAGTACTTAGTCACCTAGTGGAGATTTCTCTACTACAGCATAGTTTTTTCCTCTACCTATATTTAATTATTTTGCGCCAGTTTGTGCAAATTTCTCAGGGAATAGAATCTAATAGAAATAGAATACACTCTTTTGAAAGCTGACTATACTCTGAAACCTTCAAGAAGACCGTGATAAACAAAGCCCTCTTGAACAAAACGCGGGAAACATAACCTAGAAGGCCGTGTCAACTCATAAAAATGAAAGAAAACAAAATTCCACCTAGTTACAAAATCAACAAACAAAAACTCTCATTTCGGCCAAGAACTTTTCAAAATTAACATCTTCCACGAATTTTATTCCAACATAAAAATAATCTGAATCTAGAAAAATAGTGAAAATGGGTTGTGAAATTTGCGATAACATCGCCGAGTTTCTGGGAGGCATAGTCGACAAAGTTATGGAAAATAAGGAGGCGATAATTGGATTAATAGTCCTGATTATCCTGTTTTACATCGCTCGCTATATCTACTGCGAGGCAATCAAAGGAAGATCAACTAGTAGGAGCCGTAGTAACCTTAGTTGTTGTCCAAGACCGCGTCGTTGTCAAGATTTCACCGACGAAGAAGATGACAAAACTACGTAAAAGGTAATCTAAAAACTGATTATCAGACCAGAAATTCAAGACGGTTCAAGAAGTAGACGTCAAATGACACAAGCCAATTAAAAGTAACTAAGAAAAAAATTGTGAAACTAAAAGCAAAACCCCCAAAAAGAGGGTAAAATAAAAAAAGATTAAAAAATGATTAGATTCTAATACAAAAAATTCGTGGTGCAAGATAAATTCAAGTAATAGAAGTCAAAAAGACAGTGTAACTTTCTCGTAAATTTATCAAAATTATAACATTTCGTAAATGTTGAAAACAATCATGAAAAAACGTCGTTGTAAAACTCAAAATATTTCGCTGCATCCTTTATTTAAATTCCAGTACAAGAAGCTTTCAAGAACAAAAATCAAAAACATAATTGAGCGAAAAAAATTAAGAAGAAAAAAATTTCATCAGGAGAAGTTCTATATTTACAAGGATGAACAGGAACAAAGTTTATTTCTCAAACCTGCAAGCTTATTCCTCTATGGTGAATAGAACATCCTTGATATCAAAATCATCGACATTAAACCTATCTTCTTCCTGTGGGAAGCGAACATCCCGTCAACAACATTCTTGACATCAAACTGTCAATATCGAACCTGTCAACTTATGACGGAAGCACGAAAATGCTGTCAACAGTTTTCTGTCAACAAATTCTGTCAACTCAGTCCTCTAATGAAGAAAGAAGATCCTATCAACATCGAACCTGTCAACTTATGACGGAAGCACGAAAATGCTGTCAACAGTTTTCTGTCAACAAAACCTGTCAACTCATTCCTCTAATGAAGAAAGAAGGTCCTCATCAACATCAAACCTGTCAACTTATTCCTGTAGCGAAGAACTGCATTTCTGGAAGAACTTGATCCCATTCTTCTGGAGACTTTTAGAAGATAACGTCATGAACTTGTGAGGTCAAACAGTGTGACATGAGACAATTGTGACAACAATAAGATCATAAAATACCTCACGAAAAATTAAATACGGTATTTGCATTTTTATTTCTATTAATCTGAGACCTGGTATTAGAAGGCCTGAAACAAGTGAATTTGAATGAGATATCTGAAAAAAAAATCAGTCAATTAATTAATATATATTAAAACTACGCTGGAATGGACGTATATAGAAATATTAAAACTTTTTCACTTGAATTTTTTTTTTTAATAACTTCGAAACTTGATACAAAATCATTAATGCAAATAATGCTCTTTATATTTCTGATCCAACTTTATCATTATCTTAAAATAATTAATTGTTTTTATATAAAAATCTTCAAAATAAAGACTATGCCATAATATAATCATATGGTTGCCATGCCAAAGAAATATAATAATAATCAAAATTTGCATTATTCTAAAAGAAAAAACAATGATTAATGATGTTAATGGATAAGGTAGAAAAAAATAATAATTCAACCCATACTGTTATAATTATACTGTGTCCAAGTATAGAAACCGTCTTAGCGGTGTTTTTACTAATATCCTTCTTCATTACCTCATTCGTACAGAATCAGACCCCCAAATAACCTAGTTGTTAACGGGGTCGTCGACCAAAAAAGTAATCCAATCGGGTACCGCTCTTGTGGACCACAGTATTGTGAACCCCGATATTCTGTACCCCAAGAAAAGGATAAAGTGGACCCCAGTATTGTGGCCCACACGTTTAAACCAGATAATTGTACAAATACTTTGGTTTTGTGGTCCCCAATATAGTGGGCCACAAAACTAGAACATGGGGGTCCAGAATATCTTTTCCAAACGACCGAGGTGGTATTGTGGACCCCAATAAACTGATACACAGAGATTTGTCGTTGTTGACCCCAATAAACTGGACCCCGATATTGTGGGCCACAAAAGTGTATTAAATGTCGGGTGGATATAGTGTACCACAAACTAAATATACTGTACCCCAAAGCTCGTTAGACATACTGCACCCCGGTATTCTGGTCCCCGATATAGTGGGCCACAAAACTAGAACACGGGTGGTCCAGAATATCTTTTCCAAACGACCGAAGTGGTATTGTGGACCCCAATAAACTGATACACAAAGATTTGTCATTGTTAACCTCAATAAATCTTTGTGTATCAGTTTATTGGGGTCCACAATACCACTTCGGTCGTTCGGAAAAGATATTCTGGACCCCCCGTGTTCTAGTTTTGTGGCCCACTATATCGGGGACCAGAATACCGGGGTGCAGTATGTCTAACGAGCTTTGGGGTACAGTATATCTAGTTTGTGGTCCACTATATCCACACGACATTTAATACACTTTTGTGGCCCACAATATCGGGGTCCAGTCTACGGGCTCCTATCTAATCTATGTGACGACTTATACGGAATTATCCCCAGCCTCCAAAGGGCAAAAAGTTCTGACCAGGGGGATTATTTGTGTATACATATTGTGGACGTTTATTGTGGATCAACAATATTCTAAAAGGTACTTTTCTGTACGGTGTGGAGCAGTTTCACAACAATACGTTCATCTAGAAAGCCACTGCGATCGTTTATGTTGGAATTGATACTGAAAATAGTTACAAAACATGCATCTCGTGTTACATGTACTATTTGACTTCTTCTTAAGATATTGGATTGTGTTTGATATCGATATGTTCGTAAAACTACTGTCTTTGGACTAAATTAATTATATAAACAGTTCGACCATATACGCTTGGCATACAAGTCACGCCATTTTTGCTAACAGAAACATCAACAGAAACATAACAGAAACTATTTATTTGCATCAAAACGGTTATAAGCATGCTAGTAAAATTTAGTTTATATATTATGACAGAGAAAAGTTATATCTAAAAGTAAAAGTTAATGTCTCTATTATATTTTCTTACATTTAATTCTCTTAGGCCCGGTATTACCACGGCCAGTATTTATCTGAGAGTTGGTGAGAACAAATAGCATGAGTAACCATGGTGATAACAAGTTTGAACTGTCAGATAAAGGCCAACTGGACTTGGTAATAATGGGCCTTATTTAAAAAAAAATGCATTGTTTTTATTAATTTTGTTGATACTGTGGCCGTGTGGCAACCGTTTTGGCGGTAGTGTTTTGATAAACATCTCTCTCTCTCTCTCTCTCTCTCTCTCTCTCTCTCTCTCTCTCTCTCTCTCTCTTTCTCTCTCTCTCTCTCTCTCTCTCTCTCTCTCTCTCTCTCTCTCTCTCTCTCTCTCTCTCTCTCATACATATGTTCTGTATAAGAAGAAAGGCATCTGATTAGAGCATGTAATGGTAATGCCTATTATTAGTTGATCAGGCGTGAATAAATCTACAAGTTAATGCTAGTTGTTGGTTCTTACGGTGACGTGCTATCAGGGCTATGACGTCATACATGATGCATGTAACTTACTGCATGGATGAACATAGATGTGAGGAAGTCGAATTAATTCAATGCGTTGATGGATGAGTGAGGTGATGGAATAAAATTTTCGAAATTAAAATTGAATATTCGAATTTTAAATCGTGATTTTAAATGATTTTACAATTTTTTTTTTTTGTATTCGCAAGTCAAGTTTCATCATAAAAATCGTAAATAAAATCGTATCTCGTTTGATTTGTGAAGCGCAAACAAAAAACAAAAAAGTTGTTCATTTTTGGTTCGAGAAGATTGTGAAATTGTGTCTTCACTTCGTTAATCCAATACCTTATTTAACCACTACACATGATCAACACTTTTCGAAAATATTGATGAAAAAAATAGTGATTTAAAAATGGTGATGATCATTATTCCAACACATTTTAGATAATCAACATTATAATTGATATTAATAAAGTTTTTGTTTGAGATCATGCCAGTTTGTTAAAAGTAGGCCCACTCATATTTCCATAAATTATTGTGATCACTTCCAAAACATTCCAAGTGCAAGGAATTGACCAATGTAGATGGGCGTGACTTATACGAAGCAGGGGAAATTTTAGATACCTTGATTGGTTATTTCCCTATTTCCTCAGCTTCACTGTCCACTTGATTGGTTTTTATATTTTGTGACATCACGAGGGCGGACGATCTACAATGGTCAATTGATGAACACTTCAATCATGTAATAATGTGAATGTTGTCCTTATTTAAAATTAATACAAAATTCGTATTATTCAATCTGTATTTATTTTATTATTATTGCAATAAATATATTATCTTTCGTGATATTGTTCAAGTCTCTGTATGTTATATCTTATTTACATAATACGGTCACGACTGTACTTGGAAAGTTTGGTGAATCTTCTCTCAAGTTATATCGTATTGAATTCCATGATCTCAGATTTACTTTCGAACAAACTATTCGATCTAGTGATGCGGGAAATACGAGGAAGAACTGTGAATTCTACTCGCTTATAAGTTTATCAAATTACAGATTATCATTATTATGATGAAGCGTAGTCTAAACAGGGATTTTATGAATTTGAAAGGGATTTTAGCAAACAAATTTTTGGAAAGAAAAAACCATCTATACACACTTTCATAGCCTCATTATTAATTATTTTCATATAACAAATTATTCTACCGAGACGCGTGACCGAGTGGTAACACACTGAACCGTCATTCCGGAGACCGGGATTCGATTCCCGCCTTGGTCGACCATCCTGACGGAGGTTTTTCGTGGTTTCCCTCTATCGTTTAGGTTGATACTGGGATGGTTCCTTAACAAAAGACCACCATCGACTCCAATTCCCTCCATCCAAAACACCTAATAAAATGACCTTTCATCTCATCATCCCATCATCTCATTCATCATCCACCGACGCCAATAGATCGTAGCAATCGATATAGTGCGTCGTTAAAACCCAATATATATATATATATAAAAAAAATTATTCTCGATGATGACTATTGTTTAACGACCCCACCAACAACTAGGTTATACGGGGGATTAGCAGGTGATTATGAAACTATGAAGAGATGATAATTGTGAAAGGACGCTTACAAAAACCCATGTCTTAAGCGGTACCTCGAACCCACGCCCAACGGTAACTTCAGTTTCAGAAGCGGCGCCTCAGCTGACTGAGCTACCGAGGATGGCGAAATGTTTTAGAAACTGAAAACAAGTTGGAGGTGGGTTCAAGTGCCGTATAGGCATGAGTTTTTCATATATCATCATCTCATTTTTATCCCCAACAAACCTAGCTGTTTGTGGGGTCGTTCAGCCAACTATAGGCTTCTGTCATGTAACAAATGACAAACAATAGTTACCTTAGCAACACAGCGAACTGGTAGACTACCAAATATTCTGATTGGTCAATTCCAACTGGTGGGCATTGTTGTCTGGCTCTTTCATCAATTAGTGACGTGACTTGACAGAAGCCTATAAGCATCGCCTCCTCAACATATTGAAAAGTATTTTATGTTTACATTTAAAACATTAGAAATTCAAATTTAAAGCATTCGAAATTAACCATCGCCTTCTTAACGTATTGAAAATTCTATATTAAGAACATTCGAAATTCAAATTGTGATTCCTTCGAAAACAGACCTAACCCTATTAGCATAACACGATCATGACTATACTTTGTAAGGTTGGTATCCCTTCCAGTTCATTGAATTAAGTCAAGTCTGTTGTAAAAGCGGGGTGATACAATTTCGTGGGCAGCCAACTAAACAACAAATCAAGGTAAACTGCTTTACTCTCTTTGTCCTGTTAGTGCAACAAGAGAGAGAGAGACAGCGAGAGATAGAGAGAGAGAGAGAGGCAGTGGAATAAGGTAAAACTGAAACTGTTTTATGCATTGCTTATTATAGTGGGATGACTCAACGCGGTAGATCAGTTATACTCAGTGGTTAAACTATAGTCGCCAAGCAAGGACTATTGCGCTGAGACGAGCGGTCGAGTGGGTAACTGATCTGTCAATCGGGAGATCGAGATTCGATTCCCGTCATGGTCGACCATCCTGACAGTGGTGCATCTTGGTTTCCCTCTGTCAATACTGAGATGGTTCCAATAGGCCCGACCGACTTCTTCCAATTATCCATAAACTGTTTTAAAAATAATTCCTTTTAACTCACCATATAATCTTCTTGGATCATCTTATTCATCATTCATATACGCCAATAGATCTTTTTCATGAGTAAAGTGCGTGTTCAAACCTAATATAAATGCAGAGGACTATATTGCAGGCAGACCTGGGTTTAATGACACAATTATACATTGTAATGTATTTAACGCAATGTAGGTCTACACTTGCTGTCACATAAGGTGACCGAGGTCAAACAAGACATATGTAAATGCACCCAAATTAAATTTATTAACATATGACGCACCAAACCTAGCAGACAATTTAGTATACACACGCATTCGACGGGCGTGTGGAAAAATAATGAGAAGTGAATTATTCGTGGATATATTACATTTAAATTTAAATTTCGGAAAAATTAATTGTATGTAACCGTAAGAGAGAATACATACAATATAATAATGATTTAATTGTGTTATTACTGTATAAAGAACCCGAGACTTATACCAGTGCTTTTGAAAAAAAACTATTTTGGGTTTTAACGACGCACTCTACTGATGACTACGATCTATTGGCGTCGGTGAATGATATGATGAGATGAACGGTTTTTTTAATATGTGTTTTTGGATATTGGGAAGGAGTTTGTCGTGGCCTGTTGTTAAGGAACAATCCCAGTATTGACCTGAACGACAGAGGAAAGCCACGAAAAACCCCTGTCAGGATAGTCGACCATGGCGGGAATCGAACACCGGTCTCCTGAATGACGGTTCAGTGTGCTAGTCACTCGACCACTGGTCTCAGTATGCCAGTGCTTATACCCTTCAATGTACTTTATATTTTCCTGTAAATCGTCAAAACTGTACAAGACTTTATTGTGACCTCCATTGCATGATTTAAGAGCCCTCATCTTGGACGGATTTACAGGGTGCACTTTCGCCACATATATCTCAAGAACCACAAACACTATACGGACTTGCGGTAAAATGGAATGAATAAGCAATACCCTCACAATTATAGATATTTATAATCTAAAATTGAAGAATAATTTCACCATGGAGCAATAATTGGATCAAAGTGTGTCTAACTTGATGGTTTTCATTGCTTAATTCCTGGTTACCATATAATAGTATAGAAATAAATTACAAGCGCACATCCTTAAGTTCAACTTTGTTAATCAATATTTGAAATCCTGATTCGCCTGTGATTTTACAGTTTTCCCATTTTCCTTGGCCAAAATGTGTCATGTAACTGGATTTTGTCCAAATTTAAAATGACAAACTCTTCAATCTAGCGGTTTCAATATTATCTCCTTTCCACTTTTCAACCCGCAACCAAACTTGGGTCAAGCATTTCGAAGAGAAACATTCTCAGCTATAAGATGCGGGCTCTTAAACTTTCGACGTCTTTAAAATCCCCTTTCAATATTGACAACAATAATATTAATACTTTGCCCTCTTCAACCCCCCCCCCCCCTCCTTCCACGCCGAACCGCCATACTTGTATCCACGAGATCACGAGATACGGAGGTGACTGAGACGAGTGGCTAGTACACTGAACCGTCATTCAGAAGACCAAGGTTCGATTATCGCCATGGTCAACCATCCTGACACGGGTTTTTCGTGTTTTCCTTCTGCCGTTTAGGTCAATACTAGAATGGTTCCTCAACAACAGGCCACGACCGACTCCTTCCCACTATCCAAAACATATATGATAAAATGACATTTCATCTCATCATTTCATCAACTCATATATCATTCACCGACGCCAATAGATCGAAGTCAGTGCTTCGTTAAAACCAACACACAAAAAAGATACGGAGGTGAATCTCACTCCCGAACAACCCCGAACAACCCCGAACAAACCCCGAAGTTTTAACAACTTCGGTAAGTCATTGAAACTTGAACCTATCTGCAGGTTTATTGATTTGATACTTTCCAAAGATGTAGATGGGTTTTTAAACGTGAATCTCCTTCTGAAAAAAGACAGCAACTAAAATGTACAAACATAACTGTATGTTTGTTGTGCTTATTAACGATCATCTTTTGATTAGCGACCCCACCAACGTCTAGGTTATTTAGGGGTACGAATGATTGGTAGGCTATGATTGTAATAAACAATCCCCAACTCTAGTGGATGCAAGTATATAAGGGATGTTGATGCGTAAGAATTACCCCCAACCACAGAAACATCCCCTAACTTGTACCTCCCCCCCCTCCCTTCCCCCCTTATACATTCCCCTATCTATTATTGGATCAAATACACGTAGTTGTCGATTTCCTGATAAATGTGCTCATAGAGCGTATAGCTGTTGATATGTTGGGGATGAAGATGGATCAATATTGTCAGTTTGCGACGTAAATAATGTTTCTTGAATTAATATGGAGTGTTTATATTTCTCTATCCATTATTAAGTATAGATCCAAAGTCTAATATATCATATATACTTTTATATATATTGGGTTTCAACGACGCACTATAATGATAACTAAGATCTATTGGCGTCGAATGAATGACTGTTGAGATGATGGGATGATGAGATTAAGATTTCTTAGATACTGGGAAGGATAGTGGGAAGGAAGCGGTCGTGGCCTATATTGTAGGGACCATCCCGGCATTAGCCTAGGCTACAGAGGGAAACCACAAAAAAAACATCTAAAGATGGACGGTGGCGGGGATCGAACCGGGTTCGATATGCCCTTCACCTCCCGGGTCACATGGAGCGAGTGCGTTAACCACTCAGCTATATGTGTCGGTCTAAAATATCATCATAATATCATGATCACAATTATTTTGAGAACTCAATAATAATATTCGTGAGTTTTTAATTATGAAATCTTTTTTTTTCATGCTGCTTAACGACCCCACTAACAGCCAGGTTAAACAGGAAAGGACATTTACAAAAACTCATGTCGTATGCGGGACTCGAACCCACACCCGGCCTGACTTCAGTTCCTACCGCAATGCGATAGTTGACTGAGCCACGGGGGGAAACTATAAGTAATCGATAAATGAATTTCAATCAAGAAGGAGAAAAGAAAAATAGTTGACAAAATGGTAGGAAAATATATTAGTCAAGTTATTTATTTAGTTAGTTAAGTTAGTTAAGTTATTAGTTAGTTACCTGTTCATTCGTACCCCCGTATAAAATAGCTGTTGGTGGGGACGATAAGCAAACAATAACCATCATAGGCTCTACTCTATTCTAGTATCAGCCGTTATTGCTGTAGTTTTGAACAAACATTTCTCGAGAATTACCAAATCAAATATATTTTTTTTTAATAATAATAACATCGAAACTTGATACACAAACATTCTTACCCAATTAAGGCTATGGATGAAAGATAGGATCGTTTGGACGGGGCACCACAAGGGCGATCTTACCATCCCCTAATTTCAATTATGTAAAACCAATGAACTTCAACACCAGGACTGCGCTGTCTGTGACCATAACTTTCCGCCGCAGATAAAAGTCTTTCAGTTTCCGAAAGTCCGGAACACATTATAAGTAAAAACCGTTTCTGTGATATATATCCGGACATTTACAGCATTGGTATTAAGAGTGAACAAAACACACGACTGTTGATATCTTCCACTTTGAACCAAGGCTCTTGGGCAATGATCACTTCTTTCCATTAACAGCAGATGTGAAGTTTATGATAGTATATAAGATAGAAAAAAAATGAGTGATAGGCCTGAAAAGTTATAATTAAGCTTATAAGTAAATCTAAATAAAAACACTATATAAATGTGTCTATATGTATGTAACGTTTGACACGACAAACTGACATGTCCCCATATAGCCGGCTACTCGCTGGGGTCTTTACCCCCTCACCCAACCATAAGCCACGTGACCTAAGCAAGTTGAACTCATAAATACAAGAGAATGATTGACAATCTAGCCTCTGTCTACACATTTCTCAGTAAACATCATTACAAAACGGGAAATATACCCTTCATTCAGTCGATTGTCCCGATCGACCGTCTCCCCTATCGGATAACACGGACCATCGGTCGTTTCGATCCGGCACAAAACTGGAAATATGCCCTTCATTCAGAGGATTGTCCCGATCAACCGTCTCCCCTATCCGATAGCTCTAACCATCGGTCGTTTCGAGCCGGCAGACGTGGGGAGAGTATTGTGCGATGGGAATTGAACGTGTAAATCCGGTAAGACTGGATGTCTGTGTTGTAAAGTAGTTGACAATTGTACCGACTGTTGAGTACATTAACAATTACGCCGACAAGTACAGGTATTGTGGGGAGAGGGGGGGGGGAGGGGGGGGGGGGGACGGGTGACTGTTGAGTGCGTGTGTGAGTGTGTGTGTGATATATATATGTATATATATATATATATATATAGAGAGAGAGAGAGAGAGAGAGAGAGAGAGAGAGAGAGAGAGAGAGAGAGAGAGAGAGAGAGAGGGAGAGAGAGAGAGAGAGAGAGAGAGAGAGAGAGAGGGAGAGAGAGAGAGAGAGAGAGAGAGAGAGGGTGGAGGGTATGATAGAGGAACAGAAGATCGGGATTTTTTCTTTCAGTTATTTATTCGTTCAGTATATTAAATGTTTTTAACTCTTCCATTTCATACTGAGACTAGTGGTCGAGTGACTAACACAATCAACCGTCATTCAGGAGACCGGCGTTCGATTCCCATCATGGTCAACCATCCTGACAGGATTTTTTTTCGTGGTTTCCCTCTGTCGTTCAGTCAATAGGCCTACTGGGATGGTTCTTTGATAACAGGCCACGACTGTCTCCTTCCCACTAACCAAAAACACCTAATAAAATAAACTCTCAAATCATCATCCCATCATCTCCTATCATTCACCGACGCCAATAGATCATAGTCATCAGTACAGTACGTCGTTAAACCCAATATAAATAAAAAATCATATTTCAAGAGTTTTCTATGGAATAGTAAAATGTGAAAATGTAAATGAAAATGTAAAAATGTAAAATGTAAAATAGTGGAACGTAATTGTTCAACCGTTTTTTTTTTTTTAATATGTCTGATAGATTTATCACTCTGAATAAGACAGTTGAAGCACTGGATTGAAATCTGAAGCCAGACGGTCGTGGGTTTGAGTCCCGCATACGGCATGCATAGGTTTTTAGGTTTTAATAAACGACCTTTCACTTATCAACACTTCATTATTACCCGCTCGTCTGTACCCCCATATAACCAAACTGTTGGTGGGGTCGTTAAGCACCATAAAAAAGGAAAAGTTGTTATAATAATAGTATTTATCGACTTAGGATCCACAAAGTATATTTCAGTCAAGGATATATACAGACAGATACAATTGATAATTAATTTGATTATAATGTTAATTTTTCATGATGATAATAATGATTGATTATAATTATAATAATAATTATAACATTATAGGCCTATCACTCATTTTTTTCTTTGTCCATTTTGTATAATGATAAACTTTACATCTGCTGTTAATGGAAAGAAGTGATCATTGCCCAAGAGACTTACTTCAAAGTGGAAGATATCAACATGCGTGTGTTTTGTGTACGGGTACATATCACAGAAATAGTCATAATGTGTTCCGGACGTTCGGAATCAGAAATACGTGTATCTAATCAAAATGGGGTGGTAAGATCGCCCTTGTGGTGCCCTGTCTAAGCGATCCTATCTTTCATCCATAGCCTTTATTGGGAAACAATAATTTTGTATCAAGTTTCGATGTAATTAAAATAAATAAAAAAAATGAAAAAAAAATATATATATATATATACACATATATATATATATATATATATATATATATATATATATATATATATATATATATATATGTATTTATATTCATATATATGAATATACATATATATATATATATATATATATAATATATATATATATATATATATATATATATATATATATATAGATATGTATATATATATATATATATATATATATATATATATATATATATATATATATATATATATATATATATATATATATATATATATATATATATATATATATATATATATATATATATATATATATATATATATATATATATATTATATATATATATATATATATATATATATATATATATATATATATATATATATATATATATATATATATATATATATATATATATATATATATATATATATAATATATATATATATATATATATATATATATATATATATATGTATATGTAATACTGGACAATTATTCTGATTGATCGTACAAGTATTCTTGTGCTCTATATTCTATAATATGCCTTTTCAGTCAAGAATTCTTTTAATTGTGCCTGAAATGATTTCATTTCTATTATATTCCAAATGTATTTTGTAATTTCATTGAAGAGTTTCATATTAACATATAGTTCGAGTTTTTTTTCAAATACCTTACAGGTATGTTGATTTGTAATACTTCTATTACATTTGTATTTGCCTGTGTATTACATTGTATTTGTGATTATGTTAATTTTGTAATATGATTCATTATCCGATGTTGTAATTACCCATTATCTCAACACGTACCTCACGGTTCAACGTCTTTTCGTCGTACCAACATTTAAACAAACAAAACACAATCAAACACAAGAGTCAACCAAGCGAGAAATGAGGAGTTTGTTTTCCATCAGTTGTTTCACCTTCATTATCGAACTCATCACCGAGCCAACTATTTCTGTTCTAAGCACAGTTATTTCACTTTGTTCATTTTGTTCATTTTGTTCAGCCCACACACAGTGCAGTGAACATTCTGTTCGGACTCATTATTAAAACAATAACAAAACGGTAACGTGAAAATAAGTTACATAAATACATGTACTGCTAATTGACGAATCGAAATAGGCGTGGCTTTACCAGTGAGCCAGTTGGGTCTATATCATTTGTGGCTATTTGAAGATACCCCGATTGGATATTTTAATTTGACTACAGTTCTAACAGCCCTGTTGATTGGACGGTATGATTTGTGACGTCAAGGAGGCTGAGACTTAGAGTCGTCAATTGAGCCAATTTAACGAATCTTAGTGCAGGAATAACTAACGTGGGAGCAGCTTTAACTGGTAGTTAATAGCTGATATCACCATGGTTACCTATATTGCTACTTATTTTCCCTATCTCTCAGAATAAGGCTAACTGGACTTGGTCAAGTGGACATTACTCGATTATATTTATGCTAAATTAATTAAATTAGTGAATAATTATAAATAATTATCATTAGTATTAATTATAAATAATTATCATTAGTATTAATTATAATTATTAGTTATAAATTAGTTATAAATTAGTTAATTAATTAGTTGAATTGATTGATTGAATTGAATTTTCAATTTTATTTAATCGGTTATGCCTACGTCATGACTCATGACGTAAGAAAAAAAATGAAAAATGAAAAAAAAAAAAAAAAAAAAAAAATGAAGCCAAAAAATGAATCAAAATTTCTAAAATTGAAATAATGATTTCTAGTTTTCGTTATTATTCATTGAAACCTAGTTTCAAGGTCGTGATGTCCATTAACAGATATATAAAAAAAACAAAAAAAACAACATAAAAACATTAAACAAACGGAATAGTACTACAGAACGTAATTACTCTTGTAATAATCTGAACTCGTCATTTAAACAAACAATGTGTCCGCATACACGTTTGCTAATGTATGAGAAAACACAGTTATTACAACTGGAAAACAAAACTACTGAGAACTGTTGATATGTCACTGCGCACAACACGAGTTCAAATAATCAAGTTTGATGGCTACAAGTGAGACAAGGTGACGTACCGATACCGATACGTCTCATGTACACTACCGGCCACGTAAACTGGTTTATTCCTTGATAGATACACTTGAAGCTGGTTTATTCCTTGATAAATACAATTGGAGCTGGTTTATTCCTTGATAAATACAATTGGAGCTGGTTTATTCCTTGATAAATACACTTGAAGCTGGTTTATTCCTTGATAAATACAATTGGAGCTGGTTTATTCCTTGATAAATACAATTGGAGCTGGTTTATTCCTTGATAAATACACTTGAAGCTGGTTTATTCCTTGATAAATACACTTGAAGCTGGTTTATTCCTTGATAAATACACTTGAAGCTGGTTTATTCCTTGATAAATACAATTGGAGCTGGTTTATTCCTTGATAAATACACTTGAAGCTGGTTTATTCCTTGATAAATACAATTGGAGCTGGTTTATTCCTTGATAAATACAATTGGAGCTGGTTTATTCCTTGATAAATACACTTGAAGCTGGTTTATTCCTTGATAAATACAATTGGAGCTGGTTTATTCCTTGATAAATACACTTGAAGCTGGTTTATTCCTTGATAAATACAATTGATGCTGGTTTATTCCTTGATGAATAAAAATGAATGAATGAATGAATATTAGCGCTTTAAGGCGAATCAACAGCGAGGTCATTTAGTGCTTGTTGATAAATACAATTGTCCACTAATGATAGGCGTGGCTAATCGCCAGGCCACCTGGATCTATACTTCATGTGGGAATTCAGAGATACTCTGATAGGTGAATGTGAAATTTCCCACATAACAAAGCCCATTTGATTGGATGTTCTGTTTTGTGACGTTTATGGGCGGGTCAATCACTAGTCGTCAATTGGAGCTGGTTTATTCCTTGATAAATACATTTGAAGCTGGTTTTTTTCTTGATGAATACAATTGGAGCTGGTTTATTCCTTGGTAAATACATTTGAAGCTGGTTTATTCCTTGATATAACTATACACTTGAAGCCAACTGAAACTACCACTGACGGTACCAGGACCCTTACCTAATAAACTACTTGAAATAATATGCTAGGGCCAGCTAGCTCCAAGAGACAAGGACGTTTATTGGTTAATGTTTACTAGGAAAAGCTACGAATCCACGGTCTCTTGGACGGTATAATTTATGACATTGCCTAGCCTACCTCATAAGCAGTGCTAGGATTTTGTGCTAACAACAATGGAGTTTACTCTAAGAAAATACCGACAGTGGCAATATATTATTAAAATAAAAAATTCACGGTCTCTTTGACTAACTAATCCGGACTAATCCATCACATTTTCTAGCCCACCTCATAAGCAGGGCTGGGATTTTGTGCTAACATTAACCAATCAAAGTCCTAGCCTCTTGGAGCTAGCTAGCACAGTGCTGCATAATGGTATAAAAATGTATGAAAATCTACCAGTATCTGTGCAAAATACTTGAAACATCAAGGAATTTTGAAGAGAATGTAGTAAATATATAGTGGCGCACATGTAAATAGATTTGATAAACCTATGACTATCAATAACGTAACGGGATAAGCAACATGGCGGTTTCCTTTCACACCATGCGTACATCAAAGGGATGCCGCCTCACAAATGTTATGATTATTTGCTGGTATTGTTGTATGTTGATCTATACAAGCACGGTCCTGAATCTTCCATATCACAAACGATACCAACATTTTTTTCACGATCGAGCTACCGGCACTTTAAATACCGTTAAATAACTTTTCCTACTGGGCAACAGAATGCGCGAACTGTATCTTTATTTACGTTGTTTTTTTTACCACTCAACTGTGGCAAAATTCAAGAAAATGGCTGGTGTTTTTTCAGTTGCGTGTGTTGAAATATTTCAAATCACATTTATTTATCGAGCATGAGAAGAAGAGAATTCAGCTGTGTAGCTGAATACTACAATAACCATCTACAAACATGAAGTAAGTATAGTTTCATGTCCTATAAGTGATATTAGATCTTGAATATTCCATTCAGAATAGGCCTAGGCTAGGCCTAGTCGATTATTTCCTAGTTTGTTCTCAATCTCATTCATGAACACATGCATTGTATTTGAAGTGTTACAAAACTAGCTACAAACTTAGTGACATAGGCCCAGGCCCACTTTTTAAGTTTGTGAATAAGTAAACTATATAGGCCTAGTTTACCAGCAGTGTCCGGCTATCAGTGTTATGTTCATCATGTACATCATAACGTTATGATGGAATTCAAAGGACCTAATTTGAGTTAGGCCTACTCGTTAAAGCTTTATGAATAGCATCATTATCAGGCCTAGGCCTATAATTTATCTTATAGTCCTAGCAGGTCCGAGTCTTTTTGCGATAGGCCTATGGCCTTGATTCTACCCAATATCATAATGTCAACACACACTAGGCCTACAATCATCAACAAAATAATTATATAATACCGGTAGGCCCCTACAAACTCAATGCCCCTACTTTTGTCTATGCCATGATTGTGTTCTCAATGTAAAATGCTCAGTGCTCACTTTAAAATTGGTCTTTTAGCTTTTAGTGGGAGTAATTTTCTGTATTTTTCGAGAAAGAGGAATACAGTGATACATGCCCACGTATCTGTATGGCATGCTTTTGGCAAGATTGATTATTTAATATCAAATGATAGCCTAGCTGTGATAATTGTAAAACTCTATCCCTCGGGGAAGCAATAAGAACACCATTCTCTAGCATGAAGTAGAAATAGTTAGGCCTACAGAGTGGCTCACTTCTCTCAATATTGATTGGTAGATATTGATATTGTTATAATGTTATAACATCAAATAATATTGATTAATAGTGTATTGTGGACCCTATTTGTATTTTATTAATTTTTTTGCCCTCAGATTGCCTCTCAGATGCTTCGACCGGATTGAAATCGCTTGGGTTTTCTGTGGCCTCTTGTCTACACGCCTTCGGAACTTCTCTCCCAATGCAGATACTAGCTAGCTGAGACCTAATTTCGATAATTCAAGTTCGAGCCACACAAATGATAGGCCTATAAAGACGCGAGACAAGAAAAGATGCGATTGAAATGTGTGGCGAGTGCGCGTAGATACGAACTTTTGAAAATAGTCGTACTTCACAAACTCTGTAGGAATTTCTTCAGTTCTGGCTTTTAATTCCCTAAGGCTTTGCCTGAGACCTAGTGAGGTGCATCTCTCATTTGATATTATATATATGGATGCCGGGCATTAAATGTGAAATCAGTCAATTCACCTTGCTAGATTTGAATCTTTTATTTAGGTAAATTTTGCAGAGCACTTCCATTAGCGGATGTTTAAATGGCTTTGCAATAGTAGGCCTAATGCCTAGCTGTGCATGCCTGAATGAGAGCTTTCATGGTTTACATCACAATATAAATAATAGTATTGTCGTGACCTAGCATACCAGCTTATCCCAGTGTTGACTGAATTATATGTTTTCATATATTTTTTGCATTATATTAAATATATATCAGTGTTTGCAAAATCATCCTTCCTGATGGAATTGTCCTAATAAATGGTGTCTTGGAGCATAACTGGTTTACACATCACTCTAATATGTGAGCAACTGTTCCAGCAATAATTTGCTGTGGTCAAAGTGTCATGTTACAAGTCAGAATGTAAAATTTAGGTACCGCTATGTTTAATTCAATAAACATGTGTATTATTGACCAACATTTGAAACTGTTCTGTATTATTTCTTTAGGAGCTCCTCAAAATCCTATAGGCTTCCTTATTTTGGTGAGTTGGTATTTTTCAATTGAGTAATAAATATTGGTATTTATTGTATTTTATATATTGATTAATAGTATCACATAATTATCATGTTTCAATTCGATGCTATTTACCTAATATCTAATAACACCAACAAATTAAAATGAATAGGTAGTCAGCTACATCTGGACTTGCTGGAGTTTATTATTTTATACAATTTTATGTGGTTGTATTTTTATAAGTGGCTTATTGTAATAGATAATACTTTTCATTGAATAGTATTCTCAAAAGTCATGTACTAATTGAAGAGAATGAGTGGTGGATAGTAAGAATGAAAATGGAAATGAAAAATCATTTCAGAAACTCTCTCCCCCACACCCATTTTGCCGCCAAATGAAGGTTTAGTTCCCCTACTGGACCAGAGATGGCGCCACAGAAGCAGACATGACGGTAAAACAGTTTTCCAAAACGTTAGTCATTTTGCTCGCCAGGGAGTCGCGGGTCTTATTACGAAGTAATATATATAAAGGTCTTTGTATACAAGTAATAGATGTAATGCAATCTGTGAATCCAGCTCTTTCCAACTGCATTGAACAATATTGGGATAAATTTCATTTGAATTAGCCAATCTAAATTTAAAATACGTCTGTAAAAGCATTTAGTCCCCTAGTCAAGAGCCCTACTGCTATATTTACCATTTGATAACTGGATAATTACTCATCATCTACGAGAAAGATTAAAATCAATGCAATTGTACAACTATGTACTATATATTGAAATACGAGCCTAATACGTACAATTTGATTTGAAATTGCGAATCTCAGAAATGTACACGAAAGCGCGCTGATTCCATCATGGTGAAAACGGCCTAATGTTAAAAGGATATGACTTATGCCGTGTTGCTTATCCCGTTACGTTATTGATAGTCATAGGATAAACATAATGACCTGGCAGGATACCTTCGAGGCCGCAGGCGCTCGTATTTCACGCCGCAAACTCTCACGGCCGTAATTTTTGAGATATCAATATGATTGTTTTTGCATTCTGTTGATAATTGAAAAACGGAGGTTATCGCATTCACAGAATTTTGAACAAAAAATTTGTAATTTTTCAAATTCTTCAAATGGAAAATGAAAAAAAATCTAGTTTACGAAAACCTAGATACATATTTTTGAATACCGAAAAAAAATATAGACTGTGAAATATATCAAAAGTGTGAGTAAGGGAATTAATGGCGTTTACGTGAATATAAGTTCGGCGGGCTAGTCTATGGGTTGCGCCTAGCACACGATGCATGTTAAACTCGAGTCTGAAGGGAGCGAACAACGAGCCCGTGTAGAGCTGCGGCCTCTTAAGTTAGAATTAGTTGTGTTATGTATTTCTCATCATATCATTATTATTATGTACTGAAACATAGCTATTTATGCTAAATAAAGACATCACTTACACTTAATAGCACGGAATTTATTAGTTAAGTGTCCTGCATGCTTTCTATTTATAAATGTCCAATATGGCCGCTGAGATTGGAACGAGGAAATGTACGAGTGACGTATCTCGGTAAGGTAATATATATCCATGGTCACAGTGTATTGTTCTCATGCTGGTTTTCACTCTGACATGATGGACTATACTTTAGGTGACCATGACCGTACAGTGAGGTACCGAGATGTGTGATGGACGTATATAGAATACCTGTACAATCACATGGTCATGGATTAGGTCTTGTCGTGGTATTTGGTTAATCGTATCAATGTCTTTGGGTTAATAGATTTATAGGAGTGAGGTTGAACACAGATTCATGGAGCAGTATTAATAATACATGTAGTGAGAACTACGAATAGATCTCTTATCTAAATGTATATTCTTATATATAAAACCTGTAGGGAACGAACAAAACAGGACAAAAACCGTCAATACAGGCCTTCAGCTCCCAACACATGGTGGGTAAACGGTAGGAACAATCAGTCTAATTATATTTGAAATAAAACAAAAATCAATATATCTGTGCCTCTAAGTTCACTAAAAATCATAATTTCCTATTAAATTACTCTGGAAAATCGTAAAAACAATGAAAAACAGGTAGAAACATGTTGATTTTTGACAATTATTTTGAAAGGGTTGAAAACATACCACGAACTAAAGCTCTTCGTACGAGCACGTATTGAATACTATTGATCATCTAACCGAAAACTGTAAGTTAAAACGATGATTGGTTTTCCGAATCTCCTATCTCCACTTTTACTGAAAATGCTTCTTTCTGACAATAAAGTCTGTAAATATTTCACACGTCTAATGCAGAAACCTGCTAAATTCCTAAAAATTAGAAATGCCTCCAAATGCGCTACCTCGTATCTAACTTTGCTACTATAACTTTGTACGTGAGCAGTTTTTACTGCCTAATGAACATTTTCGATTTTGGAGATGAGAGTTTTCGCTTTTTAGCCATCGACAGACTTCTTCAGTTAGTAATAGTGGTACTGGTGAATGTAACTGGTAACTCAGTTGGTGACGCACTCGGTTATAGAGTAGTCCGAGAGGTGAGGGGCATATCGGGCCTTGTTTCGATCCTCGCTACCGTCCATCTTTACAGGGAATTTTCATTTTATTTCTCCTTAGAGTCTAGGCTAAAGCTGGGATGGTTTCTACAATAGACCTCAACCGCTTCCTTCCTATTACCTAGGAAACCTTCTCCTCATCATCCCATCATCTCATTGATCATTCTTCCTACGCCAATAGATCCAAGTTATCAACACACAGTGTGTCGTCAAACCCTATATGAAGTAATTTAATTTCCTCATCTTATATAGGCCTATATTTAGAAATTATTCAGAAGTGATGAAATTTGTTATTACGCCCTACTCCTGTACATACTAATAGTCTGCTTTGTGGAAAAGTGATTGTTATATATTTAGGTTATATGTAATTTTTATATTTCTTGTTTTCTCAATGAACCTCCCCCCCCCCCCCCCCCTCTTCGACTATAGGGGATTATAAGCGCTCATTCACGGGCGCCGCCATATTGGCTTTGTCAACAAACTGACGTTTGTCGGCAATATCTACGCCTAATTATTTGCGTCTCGACGTTTCGACGGAACTTCACCCGTCATCCTCAGGAGTGTAGTTCAGTGAAAGCTCAGCTAACTAGCTCAGTTTAGTTAGCTGAGCTTACTTCATACTTCATACTTAATCATTCTTGATTCTGAAGAGCTAGCGCGGCATATGAGAGTCAAAGGTCGATGTCAAAAGTTCAAGCAGATCTACGATAATGGCACTCTTCTCTCTCTGTTACACATATCAACTTGTATGCTCCTTGTCATTTTTAATCGTTAACATTCCCAGAAGTGTGATTGTTCTTGTTTATATTGGTTGTCTTTGTGCATTAGACGGATTGTAAAACATCGACGTGGCCATTTTGTGCTCGGAAGAAGATCAGTGTGAACTGCTGAAAACTGAGAGAATCTATTGAAAAGGTGAGTTTGTATATTCAAAAGTGATAATTATAAATAAATCTTCAATAAATGAAGACTATGTGATTATATAATTATATGGTTGTCAAAGACATATAATGATAATAAAATATAAATTGATTGAAAAGAAAAAACACGATTTTTTTCCCTGCTGGAATGTGTGTTTTCTAGTAAACTTTGACAAGATCTATTGAAAGCCACTGAATGCTAAGAATTGATATTAGTTAATATAGTTTAAAACCACTTTGAACACAATGGATTATGCATAAGGGTTCCCATAAATATCTGCCCTTATTGGTAAAAGCGCATCGAAACTCTCCCAATGGCTCGTTGAGGGACAAAAACCTAAGACCCTTGGCCCAAAGCCTTCATATTTTATTTAAAATGAAATTTAATCACAACAAATTGAATTGGTCACAATGCTCTTCATGAATGTGCAATACTCTATAGAAAAAACGTCAATTTAAAAAAAAAAATCTTATTCAAATCCATTTTAAGTCTTCTTTTTCAGCGTACCACCATGACGTCGTCACGTCTGCTGCTATTAGCCACCCTGAGCCTATTGGCCCTACACGGCACTAGCGCACTACCGCCCTCTTGTAGCGCCAAGTGCAACCCTAAGGAGTGCTCTCTCTCTTGCACATTCGACGCCACCGACTCGGCCTTCATCTTGACCATCCAACAGACGTCCAACATATGGGAGGCAGTCACCCTCCCTCTCAACACTACCCCGGTGGTGTTGAGAGGGGTGGTCAAGAAGAACTCTTTTCAGAGTCCCTCATTCCAGTATTTAATTACGTTATATATGTCCTTCAGTGATATCGTAACTGTTGAGGAGAATGCTTTTAAAGGTTTGAACAATTTGACACATTTGTATTTGAATGATAATAAAATTAAAGAGATTAAAAAAGAAATGTTTGAAGGTTTGGGAGATTTGAGACTTTTAACTTTGGAGAGTAATGAAATCTGTAAAATCGATAAAAATGTTTTTAAAGGAATGCCAAAATTGGAGCATATCAACTTGAGCAATAATGGGTTAACTAAAATTGAAAATGGTCTTTTTCAAAATACACCACTTTTGACAGTGTTGTATTTGAATAAGAATTCTATTTCAGTAATCGAAGATGAATCTTTCAAGTCACTAGAAGATCTTTCTTATTTATACATTGCTAATAATAAGTTGTCAACACTTGAACCTAAAATATTTCAAGGATTGGTATCTCACTTGAGTTTAGATCTATCGAATAATCTTCTGACAAATTTAGATACAGAACTTTTCTACCCGATGCCACATTTAGTTTATTTAGATATATCCAATAACAACTTTGAAAAGGGATTGACTTTGAACATCTCTACTCTACTAATTTTGGAAATGGAAGGTTGTAAAATTAAAAAACTTCCAGTTGGTTTCTTTGCCAATGTCAGTAAACTTATAGAATTGAATTTGAGAAATAATCTAATTTTCAAAATCGAAACTGGACTTTTTGAACCGTTAAAATCACTACAGGAACTTAATCTGGACACGAATTTGCTGACCACATTAAGTGTTTCTACTCTTGATGAATTAGCCATATTGAAGAATAGCAATTTAATTCTGACGAATAACCCGTGGCAATGTGGTAATGATTTCGAATTGATGAGTGATTGGATTAAAGAAAAGGACGTGAAATTTCAATTGACATGTAATGCACCGCCTGCTACGTAAAAACATTGCGAAACTCGAAGGCTCTAAATATATGTGGGGACCGGCACAGTAGCTGAGTGGTTAGCTCACTTGCTTCATGTGATCCGGGAGGTGAAGGGGCATGTCGGACCCGGTTCGATCCCCGCCACCGTCCATCTTCACAGGGGTTTTTCGTGGTTTCCCTCTGTAGTCTAGGCTAATGCCGGGATGGTTCCCACAATATAGGCCACGACCGCTTCCTTCCCACTATCCTTCCCACTACCCATAAAAACCTTCATCTCATCATCCCATCATCTCATTAATCATTCATCCGACGCCAATAGATCTTAGTCATCATTACAGTTCGTCGTTAAAAAACCCAATATAAAATATATATATATATATATATATATATATATATATATATATATATATATATATATATATATATATATATATATAGGCCTATATATATATATATATATATATATATATATATATATATATATATATATATATATATATATGTGGAAAGTTGTGTGTACTTGTATACAAACTTAGAAAAGTTGTCTTTTTTGAAAAAGTGTAAACCAAAATTGAATGCAGTAGAATTTTTTTTTTTTAAATAACATCGAAACTTGATACTAAATCATTGTTCCCCAATTAAGGCTATGGATGAAAGATGGGATCGTTTGGACGGGGCACCACAAGGGCGATAGTAGGAATTGGTTCATTTTTTCCGAATGTATATGCTATGTCAAACAGACATGCTGAATATGTGTGAAACCTTGTGTGTATTACAGAAGACATCATAGAATAGAGTAAAAACTATATCTATTTTCACCATTATCATTATGTGAACTATTATGTTATGTACTTGTCTCAAATTGCTGAATAAAAAAAAATATAAACATGAAAAAATATATCATTAAATGATGGTACTTTATTGTATGGCTGTGATTCATTTGTATTAATCAACATCCTCTCATAGACTCATTTTTTTCCTATCGTTGAGATGTAATTTACTTCATTCTATTTTCTATATGTGAAGTTTAGGAGAAAAAACTATTATTGCTGGATCTTGAGAAAGGTCTGGAGTGCCCACTGCTCAGCTAAATATTTAACTTGTTTTTAAAAAAACTTCGTATTTCTTACAAATGTTTTATTAATTTTCATTACTTCTTGTTATATTATTTCTTCGCTTGAGTTTATTTGTTTCGTTATGAAGCAAAAAGCAATAGATTTTCATGAATATGAAATTGATAGAAGATTTTATTGGATGAGCGAAGCGAAGACTCAATTTCACCATAACCGAAAAAAAAGTAATTTTTCTTTTTTTTTTTCGCGCTCCACAGGTCAGACGAAAATTTAAAATTAGGTGAAACTTGGCACACACAAGTGTCATTATCTAATTCGATACTGTATAGTTTTGAGGCGCGATCAGTTGAACCACTTCTGAGAAAACCCATTTCAAAGTTTTCAAAAATCCCATAAGAATGACCCAGAGAAAAAAATTCAGGAGAAATATTTCATCCGAGAGAATTCAAATTCTCAGGGAATTTTAATCTGATAATGATACACATTATTCCTAACTTTCACTCAGATCGGATCAGCCGTATTGATGTAAAAAAATATATAATGTAATTTTTATGAATCATTCAAAGCTATTAAGATACCTATTAAATCTAAGCCACAGGTGTCACCACTTAATTGTAAACGATTAAAACAAAGCCTTCTTCATTATCATATAAACTAATAATGAAAAATAAGATGGCAGTGATGTAATGGTTTGGATCTCAAGGTGTATATATATATATATATATATATATATATATATATATATATATATATATATATATATATATATATATATATATATAACCAATCCAAAGATAAGTTGATATGCTCCAGCTCATCCATCAACGCGGCAACACATAACGCGTTTGTCTAGTATTAAAAAATGAAGTGTTTCTCATTCAATCTGTATCGTTATAAGCTCATTGAAAACCTATAATATCCTGATATTCTATTTTGATTGAAACTGAGTTAGCTAACGTTGGACGGGGTCACGTGGTATGAAGTTCTTGTTCGATTCATCACTTTGGCCAACATAAATAGTTAAAGGACATCACAACCTCGAAACTAGATCACGATAGTAATTTCACTAATTTTAGAGAAAACTAGAAATAATCATCTCAATTTCGGTAACTATAATAGAAGTGTTTGTTCCCAAGAAACCGTGAGTAGGCCTAATGACGTAAGCATTATCGATTCTTCAAAGAAATATGAATGGAATCGCGCGATATCTACGTCATGACTCAGGAAAAGGGCCGGGTCCTGGAGGACAAATTCATGAGTGAATTTTAATGACTGTAATTGAGATGATGATTTCTTGTTTTCTCTAAAATTAGGGAAATTAATATCGTGATTATTCATGAAAATCTAGTTTCAAAGATGTGCAGTTCTTAAAATTACTCATTATCTCTGCATTTTAAAGTTGATAAGTTGATAAAAGGATGGAATTTGATTCCCGCCAGGGTTGACATTCCTGGTAGAAGTTTCCCTTGGGTTTCGGGCTCCTCGATATCATCACGACCGCTTCCTTCCCGCTGTCCATAATATAAGAACATTTCATATCCCATCTTCTCATCACCTCATTCATCATCCGACCGACGCCAATAGATCCGAGTACGTCGTTAGAAACAATTCGGTACGCATATGTCGTGAACTAGTCTAAGGCTTGATATTGTTATAACTAATTTGTAATGTCCTCAGTGATTTGTTTTATCTTTGTAAATTGCTCTTGTAATTTTTAATTTATACTATTTAATGTGAATTATTGATGACTGTCTTATATCTTATTTTGGGATCAAAAAGACGAAATAAATTATTATTATTATTATTATTACCAAGTCCAGTTAGTCTTATTCTGAGAATTAGTGCAAACAATGCGTGGGTATAACATTTAACTGCCAGATAGAGCTGTTCCCATGTTGGCAATTCCGGGAGGTGAGTGTTGAACGCATAAATCTACGCATGTTTGATTTCAACTCATGGATTGAAAAAAGTGTGTAGAAAGAAATAAAAGTAGGCGTCAGTGAAGCCGAACTAATAGCCATTATAACAGGGATATTTATACCGTACAGTTCTGGTGAAAAAAGTGTGTAGTCTACGCAATACGTATTGTGCACAGTGTTGAATATAGCCGTGAAAAAGTAAGTCCGAAAAGTATAAGAAAAGATGATGATATAGTTTCTTCGTGACCCCTGGGAATAACTGTCAAAAGAACTATATGATTGAATGAGCGTAAGCGAATACTCCCATTCTTTCCAATTCGGGTATTTATTCTCTCTTTGTAACTTGTTTGTAGTCATTACTCCAACTTATCCATCGACCGGCACATGTAGCTGAGTGGTTAGCGCACTTGCTTCATGTGACCCGGGAGGTGAAGGGACATATCGGACCCGGTTCGATCCCCGCCACCGTCCATCTTTACAGGGTTTTTCGTGGTTTCCCTCTGTAGTCTAGGCTAATGCCGGGATGGTTCCTATAATATAGGCCACGACCGCTTCCTTCCCACTATCCTTCCCACTACCCATAAAAACCTTCATCTCATCATCCTATCATCTCATTAATCATTCATCCGACGCCAATAGATCTTAGTAATCATTACAGTGCGTCGTTAAAACCCAATAAAAAAAAAAAAAACTTATCCATCGTATCTTTCTTAACTATCTCTATCTAGGTATATATAGAATATCCCTGTATACAATAACATGGTCACAGTGTATTGTTCTCATGCTGGTTTTCACTCTGACATGATCGACTATACTTTAGGTGACCATGACTGTACAGTGAGGTACCGAGATGTGTGTGATGGACGTATATAGAATACCTGTACAATCACATGGTCATAGATTATGTCTTGTCGTGGTATTTGGTTAATCGTATCAATGTCTTTGGGTTAATAGATTTATGGGAGTGAGGTTGAACACAGATTTATGGAGTAGTATTAATAATACATGTAGTGAGAACTACGAATAGATCTCTTATCAAAATGTATATTCTTATATATATATATATATATATATATATATATATATATATATATATATATATATATATATATATATATATATATATATATAATAAATATATATATATATATATATATATATATATATATATATAAGGCCTATATGTATATATATAAATTTATATATATATATATAAATATATATATATATATATATAATGGTTATGAATATACGACAACTATATGAATATATATATATATATATATATATATATATATATATATATATATATATATATATATGAATTTTTTTTTTAATGTATATAAACTAGTATAACCATAAAATCTCTTGTCAATTTCACATTCATGAAAATCTATTGTTTTTTGTTTCATAACAAACAAAAATACCCAAGCAAACGAGTAGTATATACCAAGAAGTAATAAAAATTAATAAAACATTTGTAAGAAATACGCAGTTTTTTAAACAACAAGTTCAATATTTAGCTGAGCACTCCCGACCTTTCCCAAGATCTAACTGTGATAACATTGGTTTCTTCTCATAAACTCCACACAGAAGGAAGTTAATTACATCTCAACGGTGAAAAAATGGGTCTATAAGAAGATGTTAACTGAAGTACATGAATCACAACCATTCAATAGAGTACTATAATATATTTTTTTATGTTTATATATTACTTTATTTGGCAATTTGAGACAAGTACATAACATAACAGTTCATATAATGATAATGATAATAATAATATTATATATATAATTTTTACTCTCTCTTCTATCATGTTTTCTATCATTTCTACCCTTAACTATGATCTTTTTAGACACGCCACGTTTCACACATATTTGGTATATTTGTTTGACACAAAAAAATGAACCAATATTTCTTGCATTCAATTATGTTTTACTTTTTCAAAAAATGACAACCCTTAACCAAGTTTTTATACACAACTACACAACTTTTCACACATATTTATAGCAGATTTTTGCAATGTTCTTATGCAACAGGCGGTGCATTACATGTCAATCGAAATTTCACATCCTTCCTCTTGATCCAATCACTCATCAATTTAAAACCGTCATCACATTGCCACGGATTATTCGTCAGGGTTAAATTAAACCCGTCGTTGAATCCTCTCAATTTGCTCTGTTTCAATATGGGATACAATTCATCGAGAGTAGAAACACTTAATGTGGTCAACAAATTCGTGTCTAGGTTAACTTTCTGTAGTGATTTTAACGGTTCAAAAAGTCCAGTTTCGATTTTGAAAATTAAATTATTTCCTAAATTCAAATCTACAAGTTCACTTACTTTGGTAAAGAAACCAACTGGAAGTTTTTTAATTTTACAACCTTCCATTTTCAAACCGTGTAGAGAAGAGATGTTCAAAGTCAATCCCTTTTCAAAGTTGTTATTGGATATATCTAAATTAACTAAATGTGGCATCGGGTGGAAAAGTTCTGTATCTAAATTTGTCAGAAGATTATTCGATAGATCTAAACTCCAGACAGATTCCAATCCTTGAAATATTTTAGGTTTAAGTGTTGACAACTTATTATTAGCAATGAATAAAGAAAAAAGATCTTCTAGTGACTTGAAGGATTGATCTTCGATTACTGAAATAGAATTCTTATTCAAATTCAAACTGAACAAACTTGGTGTATTTTGAAAAAGACTACTTTCAATTTTAGTTATTTTATTATTACTCAAATTGATATGTTTCAATTTTGGCATTCCTTTAAAAACATCTTTATCGATTTTATTGATTTCATTATTCTCCAAAGCTAAACGATTCAAGTCTCCCAAACCTTCAAACATTTCTTTTTTAATCTCTTTAATTTTATTATTATTCAAATACAAATGTGTCAAATTGTTCAAACCTTTGAAAGCATTCTCTTCAAGAGTTACGATATCATTGAAGGGCATATGTAACGTAATTAAATACTGGAATGAGGGGCTCTGATAAGAGTTCTTCTTGACCACCGGGATGGTGTTGAGAGAGAGAGTGAATGTCGTCCATTTGCTGGACGTCGGTTGGATGGTCGAGATGAAGGTGGAGTCGGTGGCGTCGAATGTGCAAGAGAGAGAGCACTCCTTAGGGTTGCACTTGTCGCTACAAGAGGGCGGTAGTGCGCTAGTTCCGTGTAGGGCCAATAGGCTCAGGGTGGCCAATAGCAGCAGACGTGATGACGTCATGGTGGTACGCTGAAAAAGAAGACTTCAAATGGATTTTGAATGAAATATATTTTTTTTATGACGTTTTTTTTATGGAGTATTATTATATATTCATATAGAACATGGCGATCAATTTCATTTTTCATGATTTATGTTTCATTTTGAATTAAATACGAAGGCCAATGGTTATTTTTGTTTTCCTCAGCGAACCATTGAAAGTGGTTTGATGCATTTTTACCAAAAATGGCAAATCTTTATGCCTTTATGCATAATCCATCGCGTTCAAGGTAGTTTTAAACTTCATTGAATAATATCATCTCTTGGCGTGCAGTGGCTTTCAATAGATCTTGTCAAAATTAAATAGAACACACACATTCCAGGATTTTAAAAAAATTGTCTCGAAGCGCCCGAAAAGTTTACCGAGTATTCCTACAGGAAGATAAATAAATAGAACTGAAATAATCATAGAAAATATATATGCCAATACATCAATTTCACAAAAAAAAAATGTATGTAATTGGTTAGAGTTAATGCTGTAATAACACAAACTATTACAAATTTCATGTCTTTCTATATTGACGCTATTTTGAAGTCTCAAAATATAAACACATTTCATTCCATTTTATTCTCTCGAAAACTGTCTGGGTTCAACTTGAAAAAAATAGTTTTGGGGGCGCTGGAGAGCGTATACCGGAATGAAATATACCAGGCTGTGTGACATGGTCTTGGGGGTGCTGATGGATGGTTTTAAAATGTGGTTAGGGCTCAGGTAAGGTTTGACACCCAAACCCTCGTCGCACAACTTAGTTTACTTTATTCCGGTATACGCTCTTCAGTCGCAACGCATTTTTGTGAACGATTCATGATTTGAAAATTGATATACGCAATAAACACAGATAATTATAATACACCTATTAAATGGTATTCTATGATTATTAATTTTCAACTTTCGGATACATGAAACAAAATTTTGAAAAATAAAATTTATATGAAATCTACGCACTTTTAGGAACTAAATTTGTCACACACTCTACGTTTAATACGTATGTTGATTTTCTGCTAATTTGAGTCCTTATTATGTTGATATGTAATCTTCAGGATGTGTTTTATTGTATTTTGATTGGCCACTTTATGTGACAGCAAGTATAGACCCCTCATATAGACTTCATGTCAGCTAGAAATGTTTCATTTAAGTCTTATAGATGCCTGCACTCCTGCAGTGATCTTGTTGGAAAAAGATGTAGGAATATAATGTTATTCGTGTATCTGTGTAATAGAATATAGATAATAACAAAAAGATATATGAATATAAATAATTTAATTTGTATATATATTTAATCATTTTTACATGTTCGATTTTTCACTAAACCCTAACCTGACCTCTTTGAAACTAAAGTTATGGAACAATAAGAACAAAAAAAGTCTCGATCTTACTAAACATTATACTTTACCATCATGTTTCAACTGAACGTCCACGTTCATTGAAATATTTGTTAATTTAACATCATTAATTACTCTGTACATTTTCTTTTCATATATTTCATTATCATTATATGCTTTTGGCAACCAATTATATCATAGCATGGACTTCATTTGATGAAGATGTATATTGAATATACATACAACTCACCTTTTCAATAGATTCTCTCAGTTTTCAGCAGTCCACACTGATCTTCATCCGAGCACGAAATGGCCACTCCGATGTTTTACAATCCGTCAAATGCACAAACACAACCAATATAAACCAAAACAATCACACTTCTGGGAATGTTATCGATTGAAAGAGAGAAAACCATACAAGTTGATATGTTCAACAGAGAGAGATGATGCGCTATTATCGTAGATCTGCTTGAACTTCTGACATTGACGCTTTGACTCTCTTATGTCGTGCTAGCTCCTATCAGCATCAAATATGATTCTTCACTATTTTTATTCTTGGTAATTAATAATTATTGGTATTTCCAATTAAACCATGTCATGTCGAACTTCCAATGTTGATAAGGCCTACAAAAAATGTGATCCAATTTCATATATATATATATATATATATATATATATATATATATATATATATATATATATATATATATATAAATATATATATATATATATATATATATATATATATATATATATATATATATACATATATATATATGTATATATATATATATATATATATATATATATATATATATATATATATATATATATATATAATATATATATATATATATATATATATATATATATATATATATATATATATATATATATATATACCGGCACAGTAGCTGAGTGGTTAGCGCACTTGCTTCGTGTGAACCGGGAGGTGAAGGGACATATCGGACCCGGTTCGATCCCCGTCACCGTCCAACTTTATAGGAGTTTTTTGTGGCTTCCCTCTGTAGTCTAGGCTAATGCCAGGATGGTTCCCACAATATAGGCCACGACCGCTTCCTTCCCACTATCCTTCCCATTACCCATAAAACCTTCATCTCATCATCCCACCATCTCATTAATCATTCATCCGACGCCAATAGATCTCAGTAATCATTACAGTGCGTCGTTAAAACCCAATATAAAAAAAAATGATAATAATAATTACTGGTATATTGGAATTTCAATCTTTGTCTGCCAAAAAATCATTTATAGAATAAAAACACTTCTGTATTAGATAGACGATTTGAGGGCCAGCTTAGATTGTATTCCTAGTTGATTCCTGATATTAAGAGGTAATTTATTGAAGAGTTTTATCGCAGCATGCGTGGGACCCTTAGCGCAATCATAGTGTTTTACAATCTTATCCACGGCTACTCAATTGTTTGGATTTTATTACAAAATATATACCGGTATATCATGTAATATGCAGATAACCACCTTGGAGAGTATTTTGATACTTTTGTCACTTATTATAAAATATAAAGTTTGTCGACAGAATAAGATAATTTCATCCATTGTTGATTCTATAAACTGTCACAACATAAACGTATCTTTGAAATAATTCTCATTCTAACCTATATTATTTATACAGGCACAAACTTTCTCATCTTACTTATTCATTAACATGATCAAATGCTGAGTGCGTTTACTTGTTTATTTAAATTTTCTTTCACAATAGACTGTTTTTACATAAATAGCAGATCTATATGAATGAATAGTCGGGGGGAGGAGGAGGGGGGGGGGGTGAAAGGTTCACTGGGAAAACAAGAAATAGAAAAGTTACATAATAACCAAAATATATAACAATCGCTTTTCCGCAAAGCCTTCTGCAGACTAGTCTGTACAGGAGTAATTACAAATTTCAGGGCACGTTTCTAAATAATTTCTTTTTATATAGGCCTATATAAAATGAGGAAATTAAATTAATTCATATCGGGTTCAACGACACACTGTGTGTTGATAACTAAGATCTATTGGCGTAGGAAGAATGATCAATGAGATGATGGGACGATGAGGAGAAGGTTTCCTAGGTAATGAGAAGGAAGCGGTTGAGGTCTATTGTAGAAACCATCCCAGCATTAGCCTAGACAGTAAGGAGAAATAAAACGAAAACCCCCTGTAAAGATGGACGGTGGCGAGGATCGAAACAAGGCCCGATATGCCCCTCACCTCTCAAATCACGTAATACAAACACATTACCATCTGAGATGTGCCGGTAAGAAAATTTTTAAAATCCCTGAAAAAGAAGAGAATTCCCTGTAAAGATGGACGGTATAGGCGAGTATCGAACCAAGACCCGATATGCCTCTCACCTCTCGGACTACTTTAACCGAGTGCGTCACCAACTGAGTTACCAGTTACATTTACCAGTAACACTATTACTAACTGAAGAAGTCTGTCGATGGCTAAAAAGCGAAAACTCTCACCTCCAAAATCGAAAATGTTCATTAGGCACTAAAAACTGCTTACGTACAAAGTTATAGTAGCAAAGTTAAATACGAGGTAGCGCATTTAGAGGTATTTCTAATTTTTAGGAATTTAGCAGGTTTCTGCATCAGACGTGTGAAATATTTACAGACTTTATTATCAGAAAGAAGCATTGTCAGTAAAAGTGGAGATAGAAGATTCGGAAAACCAATCATCGTATTAACTTACAGTTTTCGGTTAGATAATCACCAGTATTCAATACGTGCTCGTACGAAGAGCTTTAGTTCGTGGTATGTTTTCAACCCTTTCAAAATAATTGTCAAAAATCATCATGTTTCTACCTGTTTTTCATTGTTTTTAAGATTTTTTCAGAGTAATTTAATAGAAAATTATGATTTTTAGTGAACGTAGAGGCACAGATATACTCCTTTTTGTTTTATTTCAAAAATAATTAGACTGATTGTTCCTACCGTTTACCCACCATGTGTTGGGAGCTAAAAGCCTGTATTGACGGTTTTTGTCCTGTTTTGTTCGTTCCCCACAGGTTTTATGTATAAGAATATACATTTAGATAAGAGATCTATTCGTAGTTCTCACTATATGTATTATTAATACTGCTCCATGAATCTGTGTTCAGTCTTACTCCCATAAATCTATTAACCCCCATTCATTGATACGATTAACCAAATACCACGACAAGACATAATCTGTAACCATGTGATTGTACAGGTATTGTATATACGTCCATCACAGATCTCGGTACCTCACTGTACAGTCATGGTCACCTAAAGTATTGTCCATCATGTCAGAGTGAAAACCAGCATGAAAACAATACACTGTGACCATGGATATATTACCTTACCGAGATACGTCACTCCTACATTTCCTCGTTCCAATCTCAGCGGCCATATTGGACATTTACAAATAGAAAGCATGCAGGACACTTACCTAATAAATTCCGTGCTATTAAGTGTAAGTGATGTCTTTATTTAGCATAAATTGCTATATATGTCAGTACATAATAATAATGATATGATGAGAAATACATAACACAACTAATTCTAACTTAAGAGGCCGCAGCTCTACACGGGCTCGTTGTTCGCTCGCTTCAGACTAGAGTTTACCATGCATCTTGTGCTAGGCGCAACCCATAGACTAGCCCGCCGAACTTATATTCACGTAAACGCCATTAATTCCCTTACTCATACTTTTGATATATTTCACAGTCTACATTTTTTTGGGTATTCTATATACGTAAAAGTGGAGATAGGAGGTTTTGCTTCTTAACCATCACTGCATTATAATCTTTTGCATCACTTTGATATTCCTCCTGAACAGTATTGCAGGTAAAAGTTAGCATCACTGGACCGCGACCAGAAAGCATCAACATCCGAATCAGTAACACAACTCCTGTATACCATTAACCTGAATCACCTACCGTTTCATGCCGGAGCCTTCCGCATGACGTTCCGCATGCGGCATTGTTAGGAGTGGCCGTTGGCAGGGCCGTATAAAGACCTAGGCCCATGAGGCCCTCTTGCCTGGGGCGGAAAATTTTTAAAGAGCGTCAGCCCCTTTAAAATCAAACTATAAGTGGGGATATTTTTTTAAATCGTACATTTTCATGTATATATATATATATATATATATATATATATATATATATATATATATATATATATATATATATATATATATATTTATTCTATTTTTTTTCTTTATATTGGGTTTTAACGACGCACTGTAATGATTACTATCATCTATTGTCGTCGGATGAATGTATAATGAGGTGATGGGATGATGAGATGAAGGTTTTTATGGGTAATGGAAAGGATAGTGGGAAGGAAGCGGTCGTGGCCTATATTGTGGGAACCATCCCGGCATAGCCTAGACTACAGAGGGAAACCACGAAAAACCCCTGTGAAGATGGACGGTGGCGGGGATCGAACCGGGTCCGATATGTCCCTTCACCTCCCAGGTCACATGAAGCAAGTGAGCTAACCACTCAGCTACTGTGCCGGTATATTTATTCTACATTTTAGTTTCTTGCAAAAGTGATATTTCATCCGCAAAGATTAAGTTCTGTTGAATTGGGTGAAGGTCTGAAGGTAATAAAGTCTGAAACAGATAAGTTTGACAATTGTGATCGATCAAATGGTTGTGGTTGGAGAAAGAAATTGATGCCAAATTCTTGGTGTGGTTCAGTGGTTATTATGAATGAGTTAATCCAATTCACTTCGGATATCAATAAAACAGACATTGAAACACTAGATTGCCGTAACACTCCCAGATCAGTTCAGATCAAAATCAAAATAATGATAATATTGAAGTAATAAATTAATTAATCGAAGATTGCTTGATTTGATTATTGAATTACATATTTTCAATTCGCTATCAAGATGAATTCATTGAAACTATACTATACTGATGTTAATTATTATTTTTTTTTTTTTTTTTATAACATCGAAACTTGATACAAAATCATTATTAGTAACGTAATATATATTTGTAATTGTTTTTAATTGTTTTAAAGTCTGACATGTATGTCTATACGGTTCAGTGAACTGTAACTTCCACGTTATGTAAGTGAATAAGATGCAATATATCAACTTCAATTATGAAATGTTGTGGAAACTAAATAATATGGCTAAATGAACAATTGTATATAAAATCTCTTTACTAAACCCATGGTAAGTGTTGCCCCAAAATATGAGGTATTCATATTTCACCGGTTCAATATTGTAAAAACGTGAAATGCTGTTCCCTTATATTTTTCATCACTTTTTTTCACTTATTTAAATATTGAAATACCAAATTTGAATGAACTGATCTAGTTCACATCATCATTCAGGATATGTTATATTATTTGATTTTATTATTTTTTTTTTCTTAATAACATCGAAACTTGATACAAAATCATAGTTCCCCAATTAGGCTAAGGATGAAAAGTAGGATCGTTTCATTAATATGATCAGATTAAATATTTCACTTTTTCATGTTGATAACTTATGGTAATATGTTGATTCGTATTTTAATAATAATGTTCGTATGTTGATAAAACCATTTTTTGATATAGCTATTCATTTTCAACAGCAAAGATTCTTACATAGCGTTTGATAGTTACTCACCACCAATACATTTCAGTTGACAGCTTAATATTTTGTTATTCCGAGAAATAATTTTTCTATTAAAACAATAGTAAAATAGGTACTATTTATTTTTATTCAATTATTAATTTTTTATTTTCATTTTATTTTCATTATATACAATGCAATCTTTCCTATCATTTCTTATTTCGATAACACGTCTAGTAGTAGGTGACACAAAGTCATAAATCTCCAATTAAGACTGAGGTTAGGTAAGATCGTTCTGACGGGACACCACAAGGGCAATTTTACCAACCCACAATAGTGAATAATTAATTAGATAACCCATATTCAACAAACTTTACAAATTCAAACTTGAGCCAAACAATAACGAGCGATTCTGTTTCAAAATATTTATATCCACGATATGATCCAAAATACATATAAAATGTCGATAATATAATGATAATATAATAGGCGTTTATCAACCACATTATTATTTATTCTTACCATTTTTACTTTATTCCTCATCTTTCCATCCATTCAATATCAATTTATTTAGTTCATCAACATATATATATATATATATATATATATATATATATATATATATATATATATATATATATATATATATATATATATATATATATGTATATATATATATATATATATATATATATATATATATATATATATATATATATATATATATGTATATATATGTATATATATATATATGTATATATATATATATATATATATATATATATATATATATATATATCCATACATATATATATATATATATATATATATATATATATATATATATATATATATATATGTTGGCGCCGTTATAATTCCAATAGGATTTATTTGTGACGCGGGATGATAATCTTAGGACTATCGACGAGTGAATTTGATGAGTGGACTGTATGTAGGGTAATTGGGAAGAAGTTTGTAATAAATAGCACGATACCTGTGTTTCCCCTGAGGTAATCGTCTTGAAGCGTCTTGAAGCGTCGCGACGATGTTTGAGAGAATGCACTTTGTGAAGACGTTGGGTGGGAGAAAGAAGTACGTACGTATTGGAGGTTGGATTTGGAAACTAAGAAATGGTTTGGGAAATGGTGATGAATAAATGATAGAAAAGGAATAGTAAGGCTTGATTTAACTAGAATAAACTTCACTGATTTACGAGGAGATACACTATGCAACTTGCATACACGAGAAAAGACACTGACGAACGGGTGTCCGAAATGACGACTTATGCAGGCAATATAGGCCGAACCATACGACACGAGAGATGACAAATAAGTGACCTGAGATCGAACTGCAATGAGAGGTACATGATGTGCCTGTTTGTGGTATCTAAAGGTCAACGGATGACGACATAATAACTGGAGGCATATTGCGTATTACAACTAGGGGTAAGGGATGCGAAAACAAAACACAAGGGGGAAAGACCTAGTTGGTCGTCATAATAGGATTGGCGCAAACATACCGCCTACCATGGAAAACAATGTTTTGCATAAAGAAAACGAAAATGATACGAAAAAAACTTGGGAAAAACACCCAAATTAACAATCGACGGGGAGAGAGACCAGTTTGTTCACTGGTCTCTTGTACACTCCGGTAGGAGTGCGCAAGGTCACCACACGGACTACTTCGTCCGGGCCGGGATGTACATGAGTTACCCGACCGATAGGCCATGAAAGAGGGGAGCGTTGGGGTTCAAAAAGGAAAACGACGTCGCCTATTTGAAGATTGGGGGAGCCGCGCAACCACTTCCCACGTTGCATTTGGGAGTTCAAATACTCTTGGGACCAGCGGGTCCAGAACGTTTGGTGCAAATGACGAACGCGGCCCCAACGAGTCAAGATCGACTTGTCAACAGAAAAGTGCGATTCAGGGGGTGCGAGCAGAGAAGTGCCTGAAAGATGCGCTTCCTTTGGAAGGAGGAGAGGGTGACGAGCGTCAGCGGGTAGAGACGAGTGACGTAGCCGGCCGCCTACCCTGAGAAACCCGGAGGGGTCGAGAAAAGGCTTGAGAGCTGCAAGGCTGGATTTGACTGGCTGATGGTGTTCTAGTTGACGCAACTCGATGAGGTAGTAACGTCGTTGAGTTGCGCGAATGAACAGGTCGAGGGCATCATTCAGTTCCGGAGGCGACAGCGGGCCGGTTGGAACAGCTGTTCGCGAACGCGTCGCCAGTAGGATACGAGCAAAACGGACTACGTGACCATAAACGCGTTGGGCCTTGCGTAGGCTTGAAAACTTGCAGAGATTGTCAAGTAGAGTGTCGACGGGGACATGAGCGTTGAGGCTGACCGTAGCAGGTTTGACCGCCGGCAGCGCAGTGTCCGATACGAGTGAAGGAGAAAAGCGTGGCCACGACGCCGATGAGTCGTGCAAGAAAGCGGGGCCGGACATCCACAGGCGGTGGTTCATCAATTCTGCGGGTGTCAAACCACGAGAAGCACAATCAGCTGGGTTGTCAGCCGAAGGTACATGGGCCCAGGAGTCGGGAGACGAATCTTCGGTGATTTCCACTACACGGTTGGCGACAAATGTTTTGAGCCGGTAAGGAGGGGTGGCCAACCAGGCTAAAACAATAGTGGAATCCGTGAATAAATGCACCGAAGAGATGGACAAATCGATTTCAGAGTTGGAGACATCCTTTAACAGCCGAGTGAGCAGCACGGCGGCAGAGAGTTCCAACTTGGGTATTGTCAATGGTTTGACAGGGGCTACCTTACTTCGGGCACGCAAGATGCTGACCGAAGACGAAGAGGTTGACGAGGCTTCGATGAGCACGTACAACACAGCTGCATAGGCTTTCTCGGAGGCGTCGCAAAACCCGATCAGTCGACGGAGTCCTGTGCCGTTGGAGAAGATGCGCGGAATCCTGAAGAGGGATAGTTCGTGCACTTCGGCGACGGCACGCAACCAGGCGTCACAGAGATGCGGAGGTAGAGTGTCGTCCCACGCGAGAGGAGTGAGCCATAGCTGCTGGAGGAACATCTTCATCCAGCACACGAAAGGCGTAAGAAAGCCGAGTGGGTCGAAGATTCGGGCTATGTAGGATAGCACTGAACGTTTGGTGACGGCTCCTTGAAAGGATTGAGTATTAAACGAGAAGGAGTCCGCACGAGGGTCCCATAGAAGACCGAGGATTTTGATGCCCAGGTCGTCGTTGGAAAATACGAGGGGAGTTTCCAGATGGTCGGCCGGAAGGTTGCGCAGTGCGTTAGGATCATTGCTAGACCATTTTCGTAGCTCGAAACCTCCTAAGGAGAGGAGAGCTGTCAGTTCTTCTTGCAAGGTATGTGCTTGCTCGAGGGTTTCAGCACCAGACACGACGTCATCGATGTACGTGTGTGCAGTTAAAGCGAGGGATGCGAGCGGAAACCGGGTTCCTTCGTCGGCGACGAGTTGGCGCAGAACTCTCTGAGCGAGAAATGCGGAAGGAGTAAGACCGTACGTGACTGTGTTCAGTTCGTACTCCTGAACGGGTGAGTCAGGCGTAGGGCGCCAGAATATGTGTTGATAATGGCGATCAGACGGCTGGATGCAAATCTGGCGGTACATTTGACGTATGTCCGCGCAGACGGCGACGGGATGAGTGCGAAAACCGGTGAGAATATTGGACAAGTCACGTTGAAGCTTCGGACCACTCAACAAGAGCTGATTGAGCGAAACTCCCGCTTTATCGGGAGCGGAGGCATTGTAAACGACTCGAAGCTTCGTACTGGTGCTGGCAACTTTGTGCACACAGTGGTGAGGTATCACATACGACGACGAAGTGGTGGCGAGCCGCATGTGTCGAGCCTGGCAATAATCAGTCATGAATTGCTGATAGGCGTCAGCATGGTCAGGAGTGCGTTTCAAACGACGTTCTAGCGCAAGAAAGTTCTGCATAGCAACGTCCCGATTATCGCCGAGGGGAGGGGGGGATGATGTAAACGGAAGCGCTACCGAATACCGTCCGGTGGCGTCACGTTCGTGCGTAGCGACAAAATGTTCTTCGCACCATTCATCCTCAGGACTTTGCTGGGGAGGACGTCGAACTTCCTCGGATTCCCAAAAAAGACGAAGTGTTCGGTCCAACGTCGGAGTCGAACACGCGAGAAGAGTGAGAGGGGGTGAGGTGGGCTTCTCAGAGTGAATAGGACCAAGCACCACCCAGCCGAATAGGGTGTTGAGAGCTGAGGGGGCGTGTCCTATCAGCGTGTCGCCTGATCTCATCAGAATGCTCGGGTAGAGATCAGCGCCTATGAGGAAATCAACCTTGCCGGGAAGGTGAAACTGATGATCGGCTAGAGTTAGACCACGATACTGGTTGTAGACATCGATAGGAACATCGCTGTTGGGAAGTTCGGTCGAGATTGATGATAACACTACAGCTTGAACGCATATAGGTTCGTGGGGGAGGACGCGAGAGGTGATCTTGCAGTTAACCGTGCCAAAGACACGCGCAGCCGAGTTTCCGATGCCGACCAGTTCAGATTGCTTAGATTCAAATTTCAGGCCAAGCTTCTTGATTAAAGAGTGAGTGACCGCCGAGATCTGAGATCCAGAATCGATTACGGCACGAAAGGGTTGGAGGTTTCCTTCCGCGTCACTGATAAATGCGCGGACAGTACCTAATAGCACAGTCTTGACAACTGGGGTGTCATTCGATTGACAGGTTAACACTAGAGGGTTCGCGTGCGCAGCGGGGGTGGCCACGGCGGTTGCGGCACTGACACTCGGGGTAGGGAGGGGTTTCACTCGAGGGGAGTGCAATATCGAGTGATGTTGATTGCTCTGACAACTTGTACAAGCCCGTTTTGACTTGCACTGCTCACGTGTATGTGCGCCTAAACAATTAAAACATCGGTGAAGACGCCTCAAAGTTTGGGTTTTTCTCATCACGAGTTTGATTGAGAAACGTGTCACAGTTGTAAAGGGTGTGACTTTGCGAGCATAACGGACATGACTTCTGCTGTTGACCAGAGTGAGGTGACGTCATCTTCGAGTGAGATGCAAGCAATGAATTGACCCGTTTGACGGGCGATGAGGTACCAGCCTGATGCTGGCTTGAAGTTGGCACGTCGAGGCCACACAGTTCTAATGTCCGAGAGTGATCTTCAATGAACTCGATCAAAGAAGCGTACGTAGGAACACTTTGCGACGAATGCTTGGCTTCAAAAGCCTTACGCGTAGAAACATCGAGATTTCTGGCTGTCAACGAAAGGAGGATATAATCCGCTAAATCGGGGAGAGCTAGCGCTTTGAGCGCATTAATCGAGTTTTTATGAACTCGTAGAAAGCTTTGAAAGCCAGAGTGTGAATTTGACTTTAGAGGCGTAAATTCTAAAATCTGACGAATGTACAAACTTGCTATCACGCGAGGGTTTTGATAGCGAGTTACCAGTGCTTGAAGAGCAAGTGGATAATTCACTGGAGTTATTGGGAGACCAGAAATAACAGCTAACGCAGTTCCCTGAAGCGTGGACCTCAAGTAATGAAACTTTTGAATGGCATTCAGTGACTCATTCTCGTCTATTAGAGACTTGAATAAGGAATAATATTCCGTCCAATCAACAATATCACCAGAGAAGCTGGGAATGTTGATGCTAGGCAAAGAGACTGCTTGCATTGCCGTGCTTGCGTGAAGGTCTGGCATGGCCTGACTAACCACTGGAATAACCTTGGATTCAGCTTTCCTGAAGGCTGATTGAGCAGCGTATATCAAATCGTCGAAGCTGGCATTAACCTGTACTACGTCGAGTGGCTTCACGGTTGAGTCCAGCGAAACGTTGTGCTGCATTATTTTTTGCTGCACGGCGTTGAATTCGGTTCGAATCACGGCAAGACGTTCGAACCTATCCCGCACTGCGTTTACATCGTCCGGCTTCAACGACTTGAATTTGTCATAGGTTCGCTGAATTTCAGCAAACAGTTCTTCACGCTGAACTATGAACAACCTTTGAGCACGGATTTGTTCATCCATGACGAAAACCGAAATGAAAGAATTTCTTTCTTAATAATAACCGAGCGTATATTGAAACAGACACGTGAATCAACGTTAATGCAAAAATGCACGAGAATAAGGCAAAGGACAACCAACTCGAAACGGTCGAGCGTCCCAAGCGAGAGGGAATGCGAGTAGTGACTATCACGAGGTCACCTAGCGAAAAACCAACGAGAATGACGTGGTATATACAAGAAATGGCACAGCAATGTGAAATGACGGACTAAAACGACGCTAGACACGGCTACAACGACGCTAGACCTACCGAGACTTATTCACGAGCGTCGAAAATAAGCTGAGATGATCAGGAGATCAGAGAACATAGCTAGTACGAAAATGTGCATAATGAGAATGCACCGAAATAATTCCACAGGGAATGAAAACACAAGTCAAGGGGAGCATGTATCACGAAACTAAAACTTCCACGGCGAAAACTAGCTGATGCAAGGCTCCGGCTCAAGGGACCAAAATGTTGGCGCCGTTATAATTCCAATAGGATTTATTTGTGACGCGGGATGATAATCTTAGGACTATCGACGAGTGAATTTGATGAGTGGACTGTATGTAGGGTAATTGGGAAGAAGTTTGTAATAAATAGCACGATACCTGTGTTTCCCCTGAGGTAATCGTCTTGAAGCGTCTTGAAGCGTCGCGACGATGTTTGAGAGAATGCACTTTGTGAAGACGTTGGGTGGGAGAAAGAAGTACGTACGTATTGGAGGTTGGATTTGGAAACTAAGAAATGGTTTGGGAAATGGTGATGAATAAATGATAGAAAAGGAATAGTAAGGCTTGATTTAACTAGAATAAACTTCACTGATTTACGAGGAGATACACTATGCAACTTGCATACACGAGAAAAGACACTGACGAACGGGTGTCCGAAATGACGACTTATGCAGGCAATATAGGCCGAACCATACGACACGAGAGATGACAAATAAGTGACCTGAGATCGAACTGCAATGAGAGGTACATGATGTGCCTGTTTGTGGTATCTAAAGGTCAACGGATGACGACATAATAACTGGAGGCATATTGCGTATTACAACTAGGGGTAAGGGATGCGAAAACAAAACACAAGGGGGAAAGACCTAGTTGGTCGTCATAATAGGATTGGCGCAAACATATATATATATATATATCACACATCGATCCCCGAAATGTGAAGGGGCGAAGCACGGCTCATTAATGATGTAGAATAGAGAAGACGGTCTCTCAGAGCCTTCATTTCTCGTGTAAACAAGTATAATAATCATATTCATACATTAACAGATATAAAACTATACCAGTCCACTCAAGACGAAGCGCGAACCACCCGCGCGCTAATGAAAAGAGATATTAGAGAACGGTCGATCGGAACCTTCATCCTACGCAATTACTAGTAAACTACTGTATATGATCTAGATTCACAAAAGCCACACTTCAATGCACAATAAAATATATAAACTGGGTCCATATAGATATATATCAGCCTCGATCGACCGTTTTCCCTATTTTCTATCATTACCGATTGGTAGTCTCGAACCTGATCAATGTGTAATATAAATACAATTCAATCTCGATCGACCGTCCCCCCTATATACTAGCATTACCGATTGGTGGTGTCGAACCTGATAAAGGCGGAGTGAAACTTGGTGTGAGGAAGTTTCACCGGATTAGCATACTGAAGTAATGGTTTAGTTGGCTGGTGGTTGGCCGTGGGGCGTGGGATCGAACCCCGCGCGGACTGTCACAATACCGGTTTGTGAGGTGAGACGGGTGAATCAGGAGATTCGAACTGTGGTTATTTACTACTGTAACGGTTGGATATACAATTGTACAATGGTATAATAATGTTAGTCTGGCGTTTGGGATTAGGTTAGTTTTCGGTTAGGTTAAAACAGATTAGCTTAGGTTAGTTTGATTGGGTTAGGTTGATTCAAGGTAATTTTAGGTTGTGATAGTCAAGGTTAAGTTGTTTTTTGGGCTGGGTTACACAAATATATATATATATATATATATATATATATATATATATATATATATATATATATATATATATATACACACATATATATATATATATATATATATATATATATATATATATATATATATATACACACATATATATATATATATATATATATATATATATATATATATATATATATATATATATATATGTATTTATACATATATATATATATATATATATATATATATATATATATATATATATATATATATATATATATATATATATATATATATATATATATATATATTTATATATAAATATATATATATATATATATATATATATATATATATATATATATATATATATATATATATATATATATATATATATTATATATAATATATATATATTTAAATATATATATATATATATATATATATATATATATATATATATATATATATATGTTTTTATATATATATACATATATATTAGTATTCATATATATATATATATATATATATATATATATATATATATATATATATATATATATATATATAGAGAGAGAGAGAGAGAGAGAGAGAGAGAGAGATATATATACATCAGTTAAGGGGGTGAATGCACGGTGCTTTTAAAAACCGAGAAATTCATCTCTACTATTTTTAAGCATTTTTTTTTATTTTTCAAGTATATCAATTCCGAGTTAATTTTATCTCTTCAATTAGTATGACATTCCATTTGTGTGAATTGAATCTGTTCTGATATGATATGTCGATGAATACCAAGGATGTGTTGAGACTTGAGATTCATAGACGTTTATTATCTTAAAACTGATTGAATTCACAGAAATAGTATTATTGCTGAGTAATATTATGAAATGTAATCCTCGTTCTTTAATAAGTCAACGCGATTGCGTCCTGAAAGTATCGACCAAGACGCGTGGCCGAGTGGTAACACACTGAACCATTATTCGGGAGACCGGGGTTCGATTCCCACCATGGTCGACCATCCTGACAGGGGTTTTTCGTGGTTTCCCTCTGTCGTTCAGGTCAATACTGGGATGGTTCCTTGACAACAGGCCACGACCGACTCCTTCCCACCATCCAAATACACCTAATAAAATAACCTTTCAACTCATCATCCCATCATCTCATTCATCATCCACCGACGCCAATAGATCGTAGTCATCAGTACAGTGCGTCGTTAAGACCCAATATGAAGAAAAGTATCGAGGTCCAGCAGGGCTTAATTTGTGAATAAAAAGAAACTGGAACGCACCTCAAAGTAAACCATCCCTTCTATCTCCCCCCTCCCCCCCCCCCCCCCCCCACCACCACAACTTCGAAAAAAAATCTCATCGTAAAAATACAATAAATTGAAAAATATTTCCGTTCTCGAAAAGTATGCAAGAAAATATATTCGAGATTATTTTCATCTTTGACAGATCGCAATCGAACTTCCGTCCCATACTGTCGAATACCGTGAGTTATTCCAGACTATTCCAGTCTATATCCCAGGATATCCGTGAGTTATCCCAGACTATCCCAGTCTATATCCCAGGATATCCGTGAGTTATCCCAGGCTATCCCAGTCTATATCCCAGGATATCCGTGAGTTATCCCAGACTATCCCAGTCTATATCCCAGGATATCCGTGAGCTATCCCAGGCTATCCCAGTCTATATCCCAGGATATCCGTGAGCTATTCCAGGCTATCCCAGTCTATATCCCAGGATATCCGTGAGCTATCCCAGGCTATCCCAGTCTATATCCCAGGATATCCGTGAGCTATTCCAGGCTATCCCAGTCTATATCCCAGGATATCCGTGAGTTATCCCAGGCTATCCCAGTCTATATCCCAGGATATCCGTGAGTTATCCCAGGCTATCCCAGTCTATATCCCAGGATATCCGTGAGCTATCCCAGGCTATCCCAGTCTATATCCCAGGATATCCGTGAGTTATCCCAGGCTATCCCAGTCTATATCCCAGGATATCCGTGAGTTATCCCAGGCTATCCCAGTCTATATCCCAGGATATCCGTGAGCTATTCCAGGCTATCCCAGTCTATATCCCAGGATATCCGTGAGTAATCCCAGGCTATCCCAGTCTATATCCCAGGATATCCGTGAGTTATCCCAGGCTATCCCAGTCTATATCCCAGGATATCCGTGAGCTATCCCAGGCTATCCCAGTCTATATCCCAGGATATCCGTGAGTTATCCCAGGCTATCCCAGTCTATATCCCAGGATATCCGTGAGTTATCCCAGACTATCCCAGTCTATATCCCAGGATATCCGTGAGCTATCCCAGGCTATCCCAGTCTATATCCCAGGATATCCGTGAGTTATCCCAGACTATCCCAGTCTATATCCCAGGATATCCGTGAGTTATCCCAGACTATCCCAGTCTATATCCCAGGATATCCGTGAGTTATCCCAGACTATCCCAGTCTATATCCCAGGATATCCGTGAGCTATCCCAGGCTATCCCAGTCTATATCCCAGGATATCCGTGAGTTATCCCAGACTATCCCAGTCTATATCCCAGGATATCCGTGAGCTATCCCAGGCTATCCCAGTCTATATCCCAGGATATCCGTGAGTTATCCCAGACTATCCCAGTCTATATCCCAGGATATCCGTGAGCTATCCCAGGCTATCCCAGTCTATCCCAGGATATCCGTGAGTTATCCCAGACTATTCCAGTCTATATCCCAGGATATCCGTGAGTTATCCCAGGCTATCCCAGGATATCCGTGAGTTATCCCAGACTATTCCAGTCTATATCCCAGGATATCCGTGAGTTATCCCAGGCTATCCCAGTCTATATCCCAGGATATCCGTGAGTTATCCCAGACTATCCCAGTCTATATCCCAGGATATCCGTGAGCTATCCCAGGCTATCCCAGTCTATATCCCAGGATATCCGTGAGTTATCCCAGGCTATCCCAGTCTATATCCCAGGATATCCGTGAGTTATCCCAGGCTATCCCAGTCTATATCCCAGGATATCCGTGAGTTATCCCAGGCTATCCCAGTCTATATCCCAGGATATCCGTGAGTTATCCCAGGCTATCCCAGTCTATATCCCAGGATATCCGTGAGTTATCCCAGGCTATCCCAGTCTATATCCCAGGATATCCGTGAGCTATCCCAGGCTATCCCAGTCTATATCCCAGGATATCCGTGAGTTATCCCAGACTATCCCAGTCTATATCCCAGGATATCCGTGAGCTATCCCAGGCTATCCCAGTCTATATCCCAGGATATCCGTGAGCTATCCCAGGCTATCCCAGTCTATATCCCAGGATATCCGTGAGTTATCCCAGACTATCCCAGTCTATATCCCAGGATATCCGTGAGCTATCCCAGGCTATCCCAGTCTATATCCCAGGATATCCGTGAGCTATCCCAGGCTATCCCAGTCTATATCCCAGGATATCCGTGAGTTATCCCAGACTATCCCAGTCTATATCCCAGGATATCCGTGAGCTATCCCAGGCTATCCCAGTCTATATCCCAGGATATCCGTGAGTTATCCCAGACTATCCCAGTCTATATCCCAGGATATCCGTGAGCTATCCCAGGCTATCCCAGTCTATATCCCAGGATATCCGTGAGTTATCCCAGACTATCCCAGTCTATATCCCAGGATATCCGTGAGTTATCCCAGACTATCCCAGTCTATATCCCAGGATATCCGTGAGCTATCCCAGGCTATCCCAGTCTATATCCCAGGATATCCGTGAGTTATCCCAGGCTATCCCAGTCTATATCCCAGGATATCCGTGAGCTATCCCAGGCTATCCCAGTCTATATCCCAGGATATCCGTGAGTTATCCCAGACTATCCCAGTCTATATCCCAGGATATCCGTGAGCTATCCCAGGCTATCCCAGTCTATATCCCAGGATATCCGTGAGTTATCCCAGACTATCCCAGTCTATATCCCAGGATATCCGTGAGTTATCCCAGGCTATCCCAGTCTATATCCCAGGATATCCGTGAGCTATCCCAGGCTATCCCAGTCTATATCCCAGGATATCCGTGAGTTATCCCAGACTATCCCAGTCTATATCCCAGGATATCCGTGAGTTATCCCAGGCTATCCCAGTCTATATCCCAGGATATCCGTGAGCTATCCCAGACTATCCCAGTCTATATCCCAGGATATCCGTGAGTTATCCCAGACTATCCCAGTCTATATCCCAGGATATCCGTGAGCTATCCCAGGCTATCCCAGTCTATATCCCAGGATATCCGTGAGTTATCCCAGACTATCCCAGTCTATATCCCAGGATATCCGTGAGTTATCCCAGGCTATCCCAGTCTATATCCCAGGATATCCGTGAGCTATCCCAGGCTATCCCAGTCTATATCCCAGGATATCCGTGAGTTATCCCAGACTATCCCAGTCTATATCCCAGGATATCCGTGAGCTATCCCAGGCTATCCCAGTCTATATCCCAGGATATCCGTGAGTTATCCCAGACTATCCCAGTCTATATCCCAGGATATTCGTGAGCTATCCCAGGCTATCCCAGTCTATATCCCAGGATATCCGTGAGTTATCCCAGACTATCCCAGTCTATATCCCAGGATATCCGTGAGTTATCCCAGGCTATCCCAGTCTATATCCCAGGATATCCGTGAGTTATCCTAGACTATCCCAGTCTATATCCCAGGATATCCGTGAGCTATCCCAGGCTATCCCAGTCTATATCCCAGGATATCCGTGAGTTATCCCAGACTATCCCAGTCTATATCCCAGGATATCCGTGAGCTATCCCAGGCTATTCCAGTCTATATCCCAGGATATCCGTGAGTTATCCCAGACTATCCCAGTCTATATCCCAGGATATCCGTGAGTTATCCCAGACTATCCCAGTCTATATCCCAGGATATCCGTGAGTTATCCCAGGCTATCCCAGTCTATATCCCAGGATATCCGTGAGCTATCCCAGGCTATTCCAGTCTATATCCCAGGATATCCGTGAGTTATCCCAGACTATCCCAGTCTATATCCCAGGATATCCGTGAGTTATCCCAGACTATCCCAGTCTATATCCCAGGATATCCGTGAGTTATCCCAGGCTATCCCAGTCTATATCCCAGGATATCCGTGAGTTATCCCAGGCTTTCCCAGTCCATATCCCAGGATATCCGTGAGTTATCCCAGACTATCCCAGTCTATATCCCAGGATATCCGTGAGTTATCCCAGGCTATCCCAGTCTATATCCCAGGATATCCGTGAGTTATCCCAGGCTATCCCAGTCTATATCCCAGGATATCCGTGAGTTATCCCAGACTATCCCAGTCTATATCCCAGGATATCCGTGAGTTATCCCAGACTATCCCAGTCTATATCCCAGGATATCCGTGAGTTATCCCAGGCTATCCCAGTCTATATCCCAGGATATCCGTGAGTTATCCCAGGCTATCCCAGTCTATATCCCAGGATATCCGT
>CAXFZR010000089.1:97500-124943 GCA_964007535.1 Brachyptera risi
TCACGAAGTCGAGTCCAGTGTCTTCTTCCTGCCCATACAAAATTGGCGAATTGCCCTTGTATTCGATTTACTAATGCAGCTGGGGGTGGAAGTATCTGAAACACGTACCAGAGACGAGGGGCAATAAACTGATTCACGATTAGGACGCGGCCACGAAGAGACATGGCCGACCCACGATGCCGCCAACGATCAAGTGCATTTGTTACCCTGTCTTGTAATGTCTCGAATCCTCTGTCATAAAATGCAGGTACATTACCTAGCATGACGCCGAGAAACTTCCCACCCTCCGATGACCACGTGAAACCGAGGGGCGTGTCTGCTCGACCGATCCAGGAGCCTACCCACAAACCGGTAGATTTGTGCACATTTAGCTTCGCTCCTGACTGTGCCGAATACATGTTATATATAGCATGTAGACGATTGAAATCCTCGTTATTAGCGAGAAAGAGGGACACATCATCTGCATAGGCCGAAACGATGAGTGTACGTTGTCCTGCACATGGCATAGGAAAGCCATCCAAACGATTACGACAAAGCCTAAGAAACGGTTCGATTGTCAGTGTGAAAAGTTGACCCGACATTGGACAGCCTTGTCTAATGCCTCGTCCAAACTTGATGGGTGCTGTTAGATGTGTGCCAACACGGACAAAACATTTAGCACCATGGTACATTGTTCTTAACAGATTCCGAAAGTTTTCACCGAATCCATACTTTTCTAGTAAGTGAAAGAGATAGTCATGATCAACTCGATCGAATGCACTCTGCTGATCTAAGGATAGCAGGGCCAGAGGCAAGCGATCTTTGTTGGCATGGTCTATAATGTCTCTGTGGAGGTGAAGGTTATCTGAGATAGTGCGACCAGGAACACAGTAACCTTGGTCCGGGTGAATAATTGACGCAATAACTCGACTTAGACGTGAGGCAAGAGCTCGAGCTAGTATTTTGTAGTCAGTCGTCAGGAGTGAAATGGGTCTCCAATTTTTAATTTCCAGGGCATCCCCGGCTTTAGGTATGAGTGTGAGAACAGACTTCTGTACCGATCTTGGAAGTTCCTTCCTAGTAACGGCTTCTGCGAATACATCACAGTAAAGGTTGGATAGTCGGTCCCAGAAAAATAAATAGAATTCAGGCGTAAGACCATCTATTCCAGGTGCTTTGTTTTTATTGAGAGCATTTAAAGCAACTGAGAACTCTAAACTACTGAACGGTAAGTCGAGGTAGTCCCGGTCATGTTGTGACAGGGTAGGCAGAGACTCGAAAAGAGGCGATTCAATTTCGATGTCTGTGGGTGCGGCCGAATAGACTTCATGGAAGTGTCGTCTGGCGGCTGTACAAAGTGATGGTCCATCAGAAACAATTCTGCCTTCAACCCGAAGTTGCGACAAGGGTTTAAATGACGCTGCCATGTCCCGCGCTAATAGAGAGCCGGCTGGTCTATCTGTTGCGAGGAGGTGATCGTGATTAGAGTTTGTCAAAATCCGCTCACTTGTCCGAGAGTAAGCGTCCCGTACTTCAGAGTTCGCTCTCGTGAGATCGCATAGATTCTGTCTACTCGACGAGTGGCTAGAAACTATTTCGTCTACTCGACGTTCCAAACGATTGAAAACCTCATCGGAAAATTGTTTCCGAAGCCGAACGAAACGTTGAGTGGAGGTTTGAATTTCTTCTTTCAGAGCGTCCCACCAATCACCAAGAGATGAATACTCTTCACGCTTACTGTCAAAATAGACGAACATTGTACGCATGCAGATGGCGTAATTTGGATCTGCAAGAAGTGTATTGTCAAACCTCCAGTATGGAGGAAACGACTTCGGTGTGTCTATTGTTACTGTAGTCAACAACGCCAGATGGTCGGAAAAAGACGGAAGGACCCGTATACTTGAAATAGATGAAGATATAAGTGGCGATGCATAGAATCTATCAATGCGTGACCCAGAGAAGTGAGGGGCATTACTTATGAATGTGAACCCCGGCTCAGTGGGATTGAAATCCCTCCACACATCGGACAAATTGTTAATGTGTACTAGTCGTCTCAGCTGGGTTGCTAGGCGGGGATATCGCTCTCCATTATTACCAGAACGATCGAGAGTAGGATTCAGTGTAACATTAAAATCTCCACCTATTAGGATGTCGGAACCACGTACATCATTCAAGTGAGCTTCAAAGATGTCGAGTATTTCGAGTGCTCTTTCCAATTGATGTGGCAGATAAACACAATAAACGTGTAGTAGCCGGTTCGTTGGTGGAATTTGTAAAATGATCTCTTGTAGGTAGCCGGGCACAATAATTGTGTGTGTATGGAATACCAAGCGTGGTGATTTCCTCAAACCAATTAAAGTACCCGTGCACATGTGAACTGGCTGGTTAAAGTGAAAAAAGTACTGAGACTTTTGAAAGGGTAATGGAGATTCAGCAGTGTTTGTTTCTTGCAATAGAATCATGTCTGGAAAATGTCGATCTAGAAAGGATGACATTTGCGCCCATTTATATCGACTTCTGACACTCTTAGTGTTCAGACTGACTATTGAGATGTCTTGTGTTCTATCCATTTTGATGGTTAATCTAATTTATTTGACGATAAACTCTCCGAAGAGAGAGATCGCGTCAAAGACATACATTAGTCTCCAGTGGCAGCCTCGTAATCATAAGCTTTCTTAAGGCTTCCAATGAGGCGCCTCACTCTTTCGCGAATTGCCCGGTCATCCATGATTCCTGGCTTAATAGAGTCCAACATCTCGATCAGTTTCGGGATTTCTTCCGTGTACCTCAAGGCAACGCGTAAAGGCCGATCATTCCCCTTGACATCACGCAAGAATTGCACGAAAGCGCTTATAGGGATGATATTTGTGTTCGCATTTCTGTTGAGAATTTCGATTGCCTCGACGGGAAGTGGATTTACAATTAAAGGCCCTGTGTCGCTATTCTTCGATTTTTTTGCTTTATGTGCGGACGGTACAGAAGTAGTCTCATGGACCATGACGTCACTGGTATCAAAAGAGGTTGATACTCTTTCAGTGATATTAGTTTCGTTTCTGACAGTTACTTCTGACGATTTGTCAGTAGATGATGGTAACTTCCTCTTTTCTCGGCTCAAAGGTGGGAAATCCAATATGTCTGAGCTTGCGACTTCAGGAACTTTATTTTTGGGACAATTTCGTGCTATATGGCCAGACTGTCTGCATTTGAAACACTTCAAGTCTTCAAATGACAGGAAAATTCGATAGCTGTCGCCATTTGAAGCTACTAAGATTGAGTCTGGCAGTTGACGATTTTCGTCTCGAACTACGAAAATTTGTCTCCTAAAACTAAATACGTGACTCAAGTCTTCTTCTTTAATACCAAGAGAGATAAAACTCATCGGTGAAACTAGTTTCATGCAGGAAGAGAGTGCTGTTTCGATATCTTCATGTGGTATGCTCGGGCATACGCTGGATAAAACTAATCTCTCAGCCTTGGTCACGAGACGACGGGCTGACAAGAACTGGTCACCAACGGTTATGCCTCCGTGATGAAGCATAAACTCATCGACGGCTTGTTTACTTGATAGGTAGAAAGCCACTCGTCCCAAAGACATTCTTGAACCAAAGAGTACCGTTTTTCCCCCCACAAGTGTGGCAACAGCACGAATATATTGAACTATGGTGATTCCGTCGATGGCTTGCACGACGATTGCCTGCTCTTTATTGGGAAAGATAGGCGTTGTCTGTCTCTGTTGTTCACGTTGCTGCACTGGTGTAGTTTTCTGTCCATGTGTATTATCCAGATTATTTGTTACTTCTTCTCGTACAGGCAGTGTACCGCGCTCCGAGTAGACAAACGTTTCTTTGGGGATGGTATTTTGACGATCGACAGTGTCGGTTAAAACCTGCCGTGATGGAGTGATGATTGGGGTGTGTTCAACCGGGGTCGTTAGATCGGGATTGCTTCTGGACACTCGCCTGTCAAGTCCTGGCTTAACGACGAGTATGGTTGTTGTATCTTTTCCCATTGGCTCAGCCGGTATGACCGTTGGCCGTTGAACGGGTGATAGAACACTATGCCCTCTGCCAGCAGAAGACGCAGTAGAGTTTGGTTGTCTACGATTATTTGTAGTGGAATTCATTTCTTCAATGAATAAACACAGAAAATAATAATAATAACAATATTAAGAAGTCTTCTTGTGAAAAAGAAGACTTGGATGTTTGAATAAAAACACTAGGCCTATAACCCAGTGTCAGACTCACTCACGACTGCCTGACCTATGAAAGGCCAGGCAGTGGACCAAAAAAACGAACTAAAACGGCAATAATAATGATCACAATGTATGATCAATGAAACAAAATATGTTGGTGGCTGACAGAACAGCAAAAACCAACAAAACTAAACTAAGAATGAAACGACGGCGAAGTGACTTACATCACAAGAAAGGGAAGAAAAGAAGAAATAAGAATATCGAATAATAATGAAAGAAAAATGTATATTAATACACGAAATTAATTAATCCGACTTCGGAATGTGGATGAGATGACGAAAAACTAATAATATTGCACTGTATACAATAGTATAGATATTACCTGTCCTATGTTGACACAGGTAAAACCAGTCTATCGCAGAATAACACGGTATGCGGGAGCGAACGAAAAACACGTCCTACCCCGACGAGAGCTCGTGTGTGTGTGTGAATTGTAAATGGAAGATACGAGTCACAATGTAGAGAACTGAGGCCCCACCCTGTAACTGTGCCAACTGAGGCGGGCTGAAATAGTCTGTTCTTTTATTGAGCTATATTACTGAGTCGAGTGTTTTCAATTTAATAGATCAACATATCCATGTTATAGCAAAAACATATTTTTTTATTGAAATAAAAGGGCACATCGTTTACCTAAATCCTTATTAAAAATGACATCATCCTTTAATTGGTATATTCGGTTCATTGTCCCATTCCATCTTTAGCACATGAAAACTAATCTACTAATTGTATCCACGAGAGATGTCTTCCGATCGACCGTCTTCCCTGTTCCACAACACTAACGCACGGGTGGTTCGAGCCTTCATCTATCACGATAACTATATCTTTACACATAATAATAATAATATTAGAATGTTACATTTTTAACTATATACCATCTCAACTTTATTACGGATCGACACGCCTGCTCGTCATTATAGATAGATAGAGGAAACTTCCGTTCGTACGCTTCAAAATTGTAGTGAGATTAGTCAGATAAAATAAGGTACCTACATTGGTTTTTTTATTGAAGATTTGCCTGAAGGTGAAAAAGAATCCCAGTTCTGTCGGCAGACCTTATATCTCTTAAGAGTGAACCGCATGGGAGTTGGTTTAGCGAAATATCATTTTTTTTTTGTGATAACTTTTGAATGGTATGAGATATCAAAATTGTAATATAGATTAACACAGATATGTTAATACCTTCAAAGAGGTATCAGTAAAAACTAATCAGTTTGTATCTCACAATATTGTTAAATATATGCAACAAGAACTTTTTTTTTAGCCGTTTATGTTTGACAATTATGAAATATATTATTAGACGAGCTTTAGCGAGGATTCAATTTGACATACTGAAAAAAATTGGTGTTCGTTTTTATGTTGTTTTTTTTTATGTTTTTTGTCGGTTCTCCACAGGTCAAACGGCTACAGCTATCAACTTCAAACTTTTTTTCTTCATGGTTCCTCATCTAACTTAGATCTGTATAGTTTTGTGGCATTATCGGGTGGTAACTTTTTTTTTATGAATTTTAGAAATTTCAAAAATCCCCATTAGAATAACCCGGACGAAAATACTTGAAAAATCAAAATTTTTCAAGACCTCTCAAATTTTCGCCGAATATAAAGGAAACTATTAAGCACATTTTGAGAGATTTTTCGCATCAATCGGATGAGAAATAACGAAGAAAACGCATTTATAAAGCATTTTCCCATCAATTTAGGCTATTACGGGAACCAATTAAATATATAGCAACAAGTGTCACCAATTAATTCAAAACGATTGAAATGAATGAAGAGGAAGGCCGTGACATAACTGATTCTCGTAAGGTTTTTGAACGTTTGGAGTGATCCAAGGTCTGAAGATGTAGATTGGGTTGACAAATTATTTTTCATTCTAGATTTCTATACCCCTAAGCTCGTCTAACAACGCGCATCCCGCGTTTTCCTAGTAAGTTAAATAATTAGACGAGCTTTAGCGAGGATTCAATTTTTTTGTCGGTTCTCCACAGGTCAAACGGCTACAGCTATCAACTTCAAACTCTTTTTCATTATGGTTCCTCATCTAACTTAGATCTGTATAGTTTTGTGGCATTATCGGGTGGTAAATTTTATTTTTATGAATTTTAGAAATTTCAAAAATACCTATTAGAATAACACGGCGGAAAAAAAATTAAAACAATTTTATTTTCAAAAAAGTTTGAATTCTGTGTGAAGTTGAATAACATTAGGATACACATTTCTGCAAATTCTCAGCTTGATCGGGTCAGCCATTTTGAAGAAAAAACATGAAATGTGCTAAATTGGTACCACTCGAAGCCGTTTTTACCCATTTATAACTAAAATGTTACCCAATTGGCGAATTTAGGCAAAAGTTTGGCAATGAAGTCGACATACTAGTACTTTCCGCTCGTCTAACAACGCGTATATAGCGTTTTTCTAGTTATAACTTAAACCATGCTTAAGGTATCAAAATATCTGTGTTTTTTCAGTATTAAAATTGTGATAACTCATACGGTACCATTCAATGTTTCACCATGTTTTATTTCAATTCATGTATATTTTCTTGTTTGTTTGTTGTCTGTGATATATTATCTTTTATTCTATCCTTGACTGTCCATATGATTAACTCAAAAATGTTACATTTTAAATTGTAATCCACTTGGACGAAAATGAAAATTAATAAATAAATAAATAAAATAAAATTTATCACCAAAACCTGATAGTTCGCTAAATCAGCTCCCGTGTCCTCTTAAGCTAAATATTTCCACTTGAAATATTCCTATTCGATCGGCGGTCTTTATACAATCCGAACCATAAACGAGCGGAAGTTTCGATACAGCAAACTATAACCAGTCAAATAACTAGACTAAATCTATAATGATAATAGCCAGTCGGATGGTATAGTGAAAAAAAAACAGTCAATAAACTAAAATTATATACATTTTAAATTGCTGGTGAAAAATGAGGACTCATTGCCTTACTTTAAACTTTTAACAAGTTGGTATAGTTTTAGTTTATTCGCAGTTGGTACATCCTTAATTGTATATTAGCGTTTACATCACTATTAAAAGGGTTATGGCTTGATGATGAGTTTATGATATATATTAATATATTTAATTAATAGTGATGGTCAGGATTTTTTTTTTATTGTCTCTTGATAATTGGAATAACAAGTTATTTCTTATCTTGCCATACTGATGTGGGAAGGAGTCGGTCGTGGCCTGATAATAAGGTACAGTAGGCTTATAACCGAGGGAAACAAGTTAAACAACAGTCAGAATGGGCGATCGGCTGAAAACGAACCCCGGTCTCCTAAACGACGGTAGCAACTGATCTAATTGACGTATAGTGGTAGGTGTGGCCTATTAATCGGCCACCTAGATATATGTAACTGGACTACGATGGAGATAGCTTGATTGGAGATTTCGAAAATCCCCCCCCCCCCCTTCCTCTGATAAACAGCCTACTCAATTGTGATTGTGTATATTGAAATGTATTTTTATTATTGTTTATTAGACGAGCTTTAGCGAGGATTCAATTTGACATACTGAAAAAAATTGGTGTTCGTTTTTTTTTGTGTGTTTTTGTCGGTTCTCCACAGGTCAAACGGCTGAAGCTATCATCGACTCCAAACTTTTTTTCATTATGGTTCCTCATCTAACTTAGGTCTGTATAGTTTTGTGGCATTATCGGGTTATAACTTTTATTTTTATGAATTTTAGAAATTTTAAAAATACTCATTACAATAACACGGCGGGAAAAAAATAAAAATATTTTTATTTTCAAAAGAAAATGAAATTTTGTGTGAAGTTGAATTACATCTTGATACACATTTTTGGGAATTCTCAGCTTGATCGGGTCAGCCATTTTGAAGAAAAAATATGAAATGTGCTAAATTGGTACCACTCGAAGCAGTCTTTACCCATTTATAACTTGAATGTCACCCAATTGGCGAATTTAGGCAAAAGTTTGGCAAAGAAGTCGACATACTAATACTTTCCACTCGTCTAACAACGCTCATATAGCGTTTTCCTAGTATAGACCACGATGTATAGTGACATCAACCTATTTCATCATAATATAAAGAAGGTGCTCCAACTCAAATACTAATAACATGGTGGGCATTTGTGGTTTCTTGCGGTCAGTTCAGAGCCAAAGGTCCCGATTGCCTGTCACGATTTAGCGGATTCCCTTGTGAACTAGATGTAGATAAGAATGGCTACGGTACCGGTGGCATTGTTTTCAACATTGTTGAAAATCTATAATTTTCGTAAAAAACAAATGCAGCTGCTAACATTAAAATTCTACTGAGCCGTGTATATAGCACTGTTGAGCATTGTTGAGTATTGTTGTTTTATATAGTTCGATATGAAAGCGATAGTTACGCTACAGGCAATCAGGACCCTGGACTCAGGAAGTGACCCCGGAAATATTTCACTTTCAAGACCCGAGTTAGAGTACCTCCTTTATATTATGATAGAAAAATAGGTTGATATCATTACATCGTGTATAGACCATGCAGTTTATAGGACTTATCTGTTCAATAAATAATCCATTCTAGTCCTTTTGAAATGAATGAATGAATGAATGAATGAATGCATGAATGCATGCATGCATGAATGAATGAATGAATGAATGAATGAATGAATGAATGAATGAATGAATGAATGAATGAATGAATGAATGAATGAATGAATGAATGAATGAATGAATGAATGAATGAATGAATGAATGAATGAATGAATGAATGAATGAATGAATGAATGAATGAATGAATGAATGAATGAATGAATGAATGAATGAATGAATGAATGAATGAATGAATGAATGAATGAATGAATGAATGAATGAATGAATGAATGAATGAATGAATGAATGAATGAATGAATGAATGAATGAATGAATGAATGAATGAATGAATGAATGAATGAATGAATGAATGAATGAATGAATGAATGAATGAATGAATGAATGAATGAATGAATGAATGAATGAATGAATGAATGAATGAATGAATGAAAGAATTAATTAATTAATTAATGAACGAATGAATTAATTAATTAATGAATTAATGAATTAATGAATTAATGAATGAATGAATGAATGAATGAATGAATGAATGAATAGATGGGAAGGAGTCGGTCGTGGTCTAATATTAAGAAACAATTTCTGTATTCACTTCAATGACTGTGGAAAAGTTGATACATTTGAATAAAATATATACCAAGAGGGAACGGTTCTTAATATAATATTGGTACATAGATGTGTATAAGCTGGGTAAATTTCATATATTTAAAAAGAGAAAAGTTGGGTTTGATAGTAAACTAGGAAAACGCCATATATGCGTTGTTAGACGAGCGGATAGTAATATTATGTCGACTTTTTTGCCAAACGTTTGCCTACATTCGCCAATTGGGTGACATTTAAGTTGGAAATGGGTAAAAACTGCTTCGAGTGGTACCAATTTAGCACATTTTATGGTTTTTCTTCGAAATGGCTCTCCCGATCAAGCTGAAAGTTTTCAGAAATGTGTATCAGAATGCAAGTCAACTTCACGCTAATTTTTTTTTTTATTGAAAATAAAAAAAAAAAATTTCCGCTATGTTATTTTGATAGGTATTTTTGAAATTTCTAAAATTCATAAAAAAAAAAATTACCATCCGATAATGCCACAAAACTATGAAGATCTAAGTTGGATGAGGATATACCATAATGAAAAAAAGTTTGAAGTTGATAGCTGTAGCCGTTTGACCTGTGGAGAACCGACAAAAAAACATGAAAAAAAAAACATAAAAACGAACACCAATTTTTTTCAGTATGTCAAATTGAATCCTCGCCAAAGCTCGTCTTATTATGATTTATGTTAGAAATTTCTAAAAATTTGGAAATAATTAGAAGTTATTAGATTATTTCATTATTAAATTTTAAAGCATTTAACTCATCATTATTATACACTAATCGATCAATGACCCAGACCAATGTGTTAGGCCTATATATTTATGTATCTTGCCATGCTCAACAAAATAATATTATAATGATATTTATGTATCCATGTATTCGTGAAAAATATTATATGATAAAAAATGAAAAAATGAAATCAAATAAAAATCATCAGTCCGAACGCGAGTCCTCCTGGACCCTTATTCTCGAGATTATGAGATTATGAAATGAGATTATGAGATGAGATTATCATGCTATGGTATTTTCATAGCATTTTCAGTGAGATTACCAGAATTCCACCTAAATAATCTCATCTCATAATCTCATATTCTCGAGAATAAGTGCCCTGGGGCGAGATTCGAACCCCGGTCTCCTGAATGACGCCTCCAAGCCACCAACTGATCTCAGTGCAGATTGGTCATTTGATTTGTGAGTGAGCGAGAATTAACACTGGATTGATAATTATAATACTGTATAAATATTTAAACGTTGAAAAAAATTAATATTTTTTAATTGGTTGGATATATAATACAGAACGATAAATCATAAGAATTAATTGAAAGAAAATGAGTGGTGTAATTAAATGTGTGGATGTATTAACAACAGCTATATTTATAATTGGTACAGTTTGACTGGTCGTCAAATGTTCGTGTGTTTATTGCATTCCATTGTCATATTATAATTGATTATTATTTATTTCACTTAGGACCAGTTTTACGAATCAATAGTTAGTGGTTCAACTTGTTATCACTTTTAGGCACCGTAATACCAAGTCTAGTTAGCCTTTATCTGACAGTTCAAACTTGTTATCACCATGGTTACCTGTGTTATTTGTTTTCAGCAACTCTCAGATAAATACTAACTGGACTTTGTAATACTGGGCCTTAGTTACGTTTAGTTTTCCTACCTTAACTAATAGTTAGCGGATTAGTAAGTGAGGCCCACTTTCACGAAATGTTATTTTGTAGAGTAAGCAACAATTAGTGGATTAACTTGTTACTCCCTTTGGTTACGTAAAGTTATTTTCCTACCTTAACTAATAGTTAGCGGATTAGTACGTAAGGCCTAGTTTCACGGCATGATAGTTATAGTAGAGTAAGCAATAGTTAGGGGATTAACTTGTTATCACCCATGGTTACGTGAAGTTATTTTCCTACCTTTACTAATAGTTAGCGGATTAGTAAGTGAGGCCCACTTTCACGAAATGTTATTTTGTAGAGTAAGCAACAATTAGTGGATTAACTTGTTACTCCCTTTGGTTACGTAAATTTATTTTCCTACCTTAACTAATAATTAGCGGATTAGTACGTAAGGCCAAGTTTCACGACATGATAGTTATGGTAGAGTAGGCAATAGTTAGGGGATTTACTTGTTATCACCCATGGTTACGTAATTTATTTTCCTACCTTAACTAATAGTTAGCGGATTAGTACGTAAGGCCCAGTTTCACGACATGATCGTTATAGTAGAGTAGGCAATAGTTAGACCCCACACCAAAAATGAAAATGTGTCAATTGAGCTAATTATTATTAATTGGGGTACAAAAAAAAACATTGGTAACCAAGGGTAATAACAAGTTAGGCCCGGTTTTACGAAACTGGATTAGGCAATAGTTAGTGGATTAACTTCTTATCACCATTGGTTACATATGTTATTTTCGTACCTTTAATTAATAGTTAGTGGATTAGCACCCTAAGGCCTGGTATTACCAAGTCCAGTTAGTCTTTATCTGACAGTTCAAACTTGTTATCACCATGGTTACCTATGCTATTTGTTTTCACCAACTCTCAGATAAATACTAACTGGCCGTGGTAATACTGGGCCTAACTAAGATTGGTAAAACTGGGCCTTCATCCACTAATTATCGCTTAATCAAACAAAATGAAAATAGTAAGTTTTGGAATTCAATACGGTTATTCTCTAAATTCTTTATATATATATATATATATATATATATATATATATATATATATATATATATATATATATATATATATATATATATATACATATATACACATATATATATATATATATATATTTATATGTTTATATATTTTTTTTATCATTATTAAAATGAACGTCAAGTTTTATATATGTGTAACTTCTCACTCATTAATCTCTGATTAAGGCAAGAAAAGGATGACGAGGTAAGGTACGATCGTTTGGCCACAAGGGCGATTTTACTGACTGAAATGTGTTTAATTAAATTGCATGTACAGTTCAAGTATTAAGTTTATTTTTGACATGTAATTTAATATTAGAATAATATAAAAATAATTTTAATACATATTCGGCCTTCGAGGCTGATGACAAGGAATGTTACATTACTTTTTCATTTATTATATTTACCGTAATTGCCCAGAAAAACTGACCTCTATATTACAATTACAAGCTACGTTTATTACATGTCTTTATGCTAGGTACACGCGTCGCATATTATCCAAAAATTTTGGTCAATGATTGAATCCCTCATAAGAGCTACAATAATATTGTCATTTATTTGTGGTTTCCATATACACTTATTCTCGGAAGAAACAAAATACGGGGTATTTAAGGCGTACGAGTCTTCATAGGGCAAATAATTCCCGCCAGGGAAATTACACAGATAGGAATGATCATAAAACTTCAACAGTGCAAGATACTAAATTAACAGCCCGCATCTTGGACAGATTTACAGGGTGCACTTTCGCCACATATATCTCAAGAACTGCAAACACTACGAGCTTGCGGTAAAATGCAATGAATATATAATACCCTCATAATTAGATATGCTTAGTCAAAAATTGAAGAATATATTTATTATGGAGCAATAATTGAATCAAAATGTGCCTAATTTGATGGTTTTCAGTGCTCAATTCTTAGTTACCGAATGATAGTAGAAATAAATCACAAACGCACATCCTTAAGTTCAACTTTGCTTATCAATATTTGAGATCCTGATTTGCCTGTAATTCTACAGTTTTCCCAATTTCCTTGGCCAAAATGTGTAATGTAACTAGATTTTGTCCAAATTATGGAATGAAAAACTCCTCCATTTAGCGGTGGTTACTGGAACTCTTTCAATATCATCCATTTCATACTTTTCAACCCACAACTAAACTTTTAGACACACAGCGAACTTGGGTCGAGCATTTTGAAGAGAAACATTCTTAGCTAAGATGTGGGCTCTTAACAAATACCGGTACCTCATAAGATGCAGACAATATTTGTCAAAAATAATGATGAGTCAAATGATTAGACGAGCTTCAGCGAGAATTCAATTCGATATACTGAAAAAAATTGGTGTTCGTTTTTATGTTTTTTTATGTTTTTTTGTCGGTTCTTCACAGGTCAAACAGCTACAGCTATCAGCTTCAAACTTTTTTCGTTATGGTTCCTCATCTAACTTAGATCCGTATATAGTTTTGTGGCATTATCGAGTGGTAACTTTTATTTTTATGAATTTTAGAAATCTCAAAAATACCCATTAGAATAACACGGCGGGAAAAAAATAGAAAAATTTTTATTTTCCAAAAAAAATGAAATTTTGTGAGAAGTTGAATTACATTTTGATACACATTACTGGAAATTCTCAGCTTGATCGGGTCAGCCATTTTGAAGAAAAAACATGAAGTGTGATAAATTTATACCACTCGAAGCAGTTTTTACCCATTTATAACTTAAATGTCACCCAATTGGCGAATTTAGGCAAAAGTTTGGCAAAGAAGTCGACATACTATTACTTTCTGCTCGTCTAACAACGCGTATATAGCGTTTTCCCTAGTATAATACCAGAGGTGGAAAGATCACTTGCATGTGAAAGTAACACTCGATATTTTTGTTGTCGATTTTTACCTCATAGCGTACCGTTACATATAATAACACGTAACAGATTTTGAATGTTTTTATGGATCTACAGCATTTTATAAGATACTTCTCTTTATGGTGTGAAGCAGTTTCACTACAATATGTTCATCCGGATGGCCACTACGATAGTTTATATGTTACGTTGACACTGAAAATGACCGGTACAAAACTGTGGGTAGGTTCCCCTTAATTGGTGAGCGTCGTAAAAACGAAATAACCAACATCAAACATGTCACGATGTTTACCAACATCAAAACGATAAAAAAAAACATATAAACTACATATAACTCTGGAAGAGTAAATTTCGCTTCGTTCATCTTCACTGAGCGTATCCGATCGACCGTCTCTCCTATGTATGATCACCAACAGTCGGTAGTGTCGAGCCGTCAATACTGGTGCATATTGGCACTAAATAATGCAACTATTAAACAGCCCTTAAATATTCGAATAACCCTTAAAAGCCTAGTACTTTCTCCACAAGGAATGTAAATATTTAAAAGTCATGTGTAGGCCTACGTTTTGATGTGCATTCGTGAACCGTGGAAGTTATAAAAGTCAAGCAAATTATTACTTGGAGCAAAATGCATGTTGTATGAGTGAGAAATATATATGTATATAAATATATATATATATATATATATATATATATATATATATATATATGTATAGACATAAAGCTATTTAATGAATATAAAATAAGTTTTTATATTTCTCATAATCACCGAACTGACACAAATATCTTGAATTATATTCTTTACTCTTTTTTTTCAACTAATTCCGTGTCAAAACGAAAGCGTTCATCCTTTTGTGTGCCTTCGACTTCATCCAATGACAGACGGGCATATATATATATCTTTGAGTTGACCTTGTTATATTTAGAAATGAGAATATTTATAAAAGATAACTGTCCTGATAAATGAAGCATTTCTAATCTTCCCAAACAGATCGTCCATCTTCGTATTGTTACGTTGTCAAGGCAATTATGAATGAATGTTTTCTAAACGAACGTGGCCAATATTTGACGTAACATTAAATTGGACTGACACTTCCTGTCTATTTAGAGACACGGTCTTCTAGATGTAGATATCAACAATAAAAAAAAAAATAGAACGCAACCGGATTCAAAATTCGAACACTTTCAAAAATAGAATATAGTTTTACACAATGTCGGTGTTGATTTCGTGACGAGAAATAGAAGTTTGTCAGGAGATCGATATATCGAGTTACGAACGATCATATCGATTTGTCAATCACGTTCGATTTATGGAATGGTGAGGGAAAGAAGTTGATGACAAAGATTCTTGTTGTGAGGCAAAAGAATGGTCGTAAGTAAAGTTTCAGGTTGGGTTGTAGCTTTTCTGGGTTACAGAAGCCCAATTTTATGTCTTTTGAATTCACAGCCACAAAATTCCACTTGGAATAAATCGGGATATGTTTTCACAGAATTTCAAGTGAAATACTGTTTTCTTGAAATTATTCACGGCTGTTTGAACACATTTTGTAATAAGAACAATGCTCACATAGCAACGCAATAGTATATATTTGAGTGAAAACGTGACATTATAAATAACATTTTCAACATTCAAAACTTCCTCCTTAGATAAATCATTTGATAACAGAATAGATAAACGATTTAACGAACTATAAATTAACTCAATCAAACATCAAAGTTTTTGATGTCATGTAAATTACACCAATGGGATTAAAATTAAAACATCAATGCGTATCACCAAAACCGGACCTACCTATTTGGTCACTAATTAAAGAGAATATTCTTAACACACTAACTGGTAAAACGATAATTTTAATGATCATTGAATAGCTAATTTTCTAATAGGATTCAAAGTGGCTTAATTCTGTTTAACCTAAAAATGTAATCTCGATGCATCCATCAGATACCGAATAGAATTGAACAAAAAACGGCATATACGATCTGGATTTTGAAATATAGGTCTACAATGAAATTTAGAAAATGACAATAGCTGGAAAATTTTGCAAATATTCTATAGGTGTTTGAGTTTGACAACTAGGCAAACGCGGAATATGCGTTGTAAGATGAGCGAGATATCTGAATAAGGTATAATAACAGTCCTACATTTGCTACTTTATCGACTCTGGTATTCTACACACTTTGTACTTCATTTAATTGCTACTTTATCTTCTCTGGTATTCTACACACCTTGACGAATATAAAGAATAGAAATTCTTGGGCAAATATCGAATCTAGGAAGCAGTGAATCTTGGCTCATTTCCATATATTTGATGAATAAAAACAGTTATTTGAATTTTTTTCTTCAAAACGGCTGGTTTGAATTGCTTACAAAATGGTGGTTATGTGTATCATTCATGTTTGAACACTCAGAAAAAATGTTATTCTTTTCGGAGAGGTTTCATTTTTTCAAATTTTCTTATCCAGCCCATTCTTATGGGGTTTTTAAAAACTTTGAGATGATATTTCTCAAAATCTATCTAACCGATTCATTCCAGAAATTATACAGTTCTAAGTTGTGAAAGTTGGCCCGTACAAAAAAGTTTCATGTTGATCAGTTTACCCATGTGACCTGTGCAGTGCTTACAAACAAACAAACAAACAAACAAAAACAAACAAAGCTGTATAAGAGTGGGATGGAGTCTTCGCTACGCTCATCTAATAATTATTTGATATAAGTTGAATCATTATAACTTATACCATTTCGTAGATATTACAAATAGGTCTACCTGTGTTTATCCCGTATTATAATTTGTATATCTCGTACTGTTCGAAAATTATCATTATATCATAATAAGGCCTATTTTTAACTATCAAATCATCGGATTTTATTATCATTATGACTATTATGTTATGTATAGGCCTACTAAACTTATATCTGATAGTTTTTATTCTTTTAGTTCTTCATTACATCCAATTCACAGTATTATACCTGCATGTCTATATGCACATCCTAACAAATTAGTAAAATGTACCCTATAGGCCTAAATTTATATTTTTCATATATTTTATAGCAGTAAATATTCCGTCCAGGCAGCTGTCTATCTATAGATAAATGTTATTTCATCAAATCGAATTCCATGTACTCTCAATCAACAAAATATATATATTTTTTTTTTATATATATATCGGGTTTTAACGACGCACTGTGATGATGACTAAGATATATTGACGTCGGATGGATGATTAATGAGATGATGGGATGATGAGATGAAAGTTTTCATGGGTAATGGGAAGGATAGTGGGAAGGAGGCGGTCGTGGCCTATATTGTGGGAACCATCCCGGCATTAGCCTATAGACTACAGAGGGAAACCACGAAAAGCCCCTGTAAAGATGGACGGTAGCGGGGATCGAACCGGGTCCGACATGCCCACTACCTCCCGGTCACATGGAGCAAGTGCGTTAACCACTCAGCTACCTGTGCCGGTAAAAACATATACTATCCGTACAATCGAACCGAAATGTTTTTGATGATTATCATTTTGACCAATCCTAGCTAATAGCCAGGTTCAAGATAAGCTAGGTTAGGCTAAGTGTTAACAATTACTCCAATAAAAAAATATATACAATTACAATTGGTTCTTCCTCGTCACGACTATCCGCATCATATGCATATCAACTCTAATCCAAACTTTCTCTCGAATTTAATTCTGTTATCAATTGATTTGACTAATAGTCGAATCTTCACCCAGTTTTGTCGTGGTTGACACATATTCTAATTGCTTTATGCACCTCGACTCACACGAGCACATTTAAAACGACGATTCCGAGCGACCGTCTCCCCTATCCCACACCACTATCGCACGAGTGGTTCGAACCTTCATCTTCAACAATTAGATTATATCCTCAAGAGATGAATGTTCCGAGCGACCGTCTCTCCTATTCCTCACCACTAGCGCGCGGGTGCTTCGCACCGTCAACTCTCTTGAATGCGAGTATATTATAAGTAGGTTGTCACGGTCTTCTTGAATTATGCGGGTGGTTTTAACTTTTAATAGCCATAACAGGAAGCCGTGTAGGCCTATACAGTCACGATAATGGAGTATTTATTGTAGATTAGACCACCTTTAATTTTTACTGACATTGATTTTGTTGTATTAATTAAGGTTAGGATAACTAAGAATAGTTTTGCTAATGCATGTTTCTAATTATAACTTATGGAACAACCAAAGTTCAATATATACTCCGTTCATGACTCCAGTACCCTTACCGCGACTGTATCGTATTTGTTTACATTTTCACTGGCTGCTATTGGCTATAATCTGCTAGCCTCCTAAAGGGTATCTCTTATATGATAAAAACAATTTCATTTCATATTTCACTATTTTTTGAACTCGGGAATAGCAAAACGGTGAGAAGTGAGATAAAAAAAGTGGATTGAGATAATAATCTCCCCTCATTTCACTCATCTCATAATCTCGAAAATAAGGGTCCTGGGCCTGGCTGGCTCCAAGAGACTGAGGACTTTGATTAGATAATGTTCTCTAGAAGAGCTAAATACCATGACAATACTAGATAATTACAGAGTCACGGTCTCTTGGAATGCAAAGTGTAACCTATTTCTAGCCCACCTCAAGAGCAGTGCTGGGATTTTGTGCTAACAACAATGGAAATACACAAATACTGGACATGTTGCTATGGTGCTTATAGCTCTATACTTTTTGTAGTGAATAAAAACCAATCAAATTCCTTTGTCTTTCGGAGCTAGCTAGGCCTAGGACGTTATTTCAAGTGGCAGTTGCGTTAAGGGTCCAGAATTTTAAAAACATAAGAACTTCATCCTTCATCTTCTGCATATCTGAAAATTTTTCCCTAAAAACACATGCATTTCGCATATTTGTATAATTTTTTGAAAAATCAATACATATCTATAAATGTTTTGATTCACATTGTTATCTTTCAGGGACTATTTTAATATATTTTATATTACGAATAAAAATATAAGAAATCTCAAATAAGCAGAAAAATGAGCAGGAATGAGCTCAAGAATATAATAATGAACATAATGATATAATAATGATATTAATTAGATCATTAATGTTGAGAGGAAGGAATTTTTGTCAATAATGCATTCACAATATATTTCATAACAATTCAGGCAAATTCACTGAACTTTCTTAGCAAAGCTCCCCTGGAAATTTCTTGGATATATGGTAATTTTTCAAGTGATTTTTGCGACTTAAGCAGTTTTGGATTTTAATGATTCATCAATTATTCTTAGACAGTCAACTGCTCTCTTATATTTGTGGACCCTAATAGACCATTCCAAAAATTCAATGTGCAGGCGCGTCACGCCTCCTAGCAGCCGAAATCGCTGGTATTGCATTCTGTGAGTTGTATTCAAAAAGTCGTCCCTCTTATACACAGAGTTAAAGGCAAAACACCAAGATATGCAACTTGCATTATCTCTCATCTTACTCACTCTGACAGTGTGTGTGCGAATCTCTTAGTATATAGTAAACATATAAATATTGAAACTACTATCATACTATAACTTATTACGTTCACTGTAACGCACAATAATATGAATCAAACGTGCTAAATAGCATTGGCAGCATAGGACTTTCGAACTCGGTTAACATAATCCCGTTCTAGTTCAAACGATCGCCGCTAGAGGGCTCATTGTTTTTTGTAATGGTCTATTGAAAGCAATGAAGCTATAGTGTTATGCTGACCGGTCCAATATTCTCAACTATAAGTAAATAAGGATATTGAGTTGTGTACTCATATATATCATACCAAGACACTTTACTCCTACAGCCGATAGCGACATATGCTCGTTCCGATCTCGGCACCCATATTGAGCATTTACAAATAGAATCTAAGCATGGCATTCATTCTATATTACCTCACCAAGACACGTTACTCCTGCAGCCGATAGCGACGTATGATCGTTCCGATCTCGGCACCCATATTGAACATTTACAAATACAATCTAAGCATGGCATTCTATATATTACCTTACCGAGATACGTTACTCCTGCAGCCGATAGCGACATATGCTCGTTCCGATCTCGGCACCCATATTGAACATTTACAAATAGAATCTAAGCAAGGCATTCTATATATTACCTTACCGAGATACGTTACTCCTGCAGCCGATAGCGACATATGCTCGTTCCGATCTCGGCACCCATATTGAACATTTACAAATACAATCTAAGCATGGCATTCTATATTAACTCACCAAGACACGTTACTCCTGCAGCCGATAGCGGCATGTGCTCGTTCCGATCTCGGCATCCATATTGAACATTTACAAATACAATCTAAGCATGGCATTCTATAGTACCTCACCAAGACACGTTACTCCTGCAGCCGATAGCGACATATGCTCGTTCCGATCTCGGCACCCATATTGAACATTTACAAATAGAATCTAAGCATGGCATTCTACAGTACCTCACCAAGACACGTTACTCCTGCAGCCGATAGCGACATATGCTCGTTCCGATCTCGGCACCCATATTGAACATTTACAAATAGAATCTGAGCAAGACATTCTATATATTACCTTACCGAGATACGTTACTCCTGCAGCCGATAGCGACATATGCTCGTTCCGATCTCGGCACCCATATTGAACATTTACAAATAGAATCTAAGCAAGGCATTCTATATATTACCTTACCGAGATACGTTACTCCTGCAGCCGATAGCGACATATGCTCGTTCCGATCTCGGCACCCATATTGAACATTTACAAATAGAATCTAAGCAAGGCATTCTATATATTACCTTACCGAGATACGTTACTCCTACAGCCGATAGCGAGATATGCTCGTTCCGATCTCGGCACCCATATTGAACATTTACAAATAGAATCTAAGCATGGCATTCTATATTACCTCACCAAGATACGTTACTCCTGCAGCCGATAGCGACATATGCTCGTTCCGATCTCGGCACCCATATTGAACATTTACAAATAGAATCTAAGCATGGCATTCTATATTACCTCACCAAGACACGTTACTCCTGCAGCCGATAGCGACATATGCTCGTTCCGATCTCGGCACCCATATTGAACATTTACAAATACAATCCAAGCAAAGCATTCTATATCACCTCACCGAGATACGTTATTCCTGCAGCCGATAGCGACATATGCTCGTTCCGATCTTGGCGGCCATATTGGACACTTCCAAATAGAATCCGAGCAAGGCATTCTATATTACCTCACCAAGACACGTTACTCCTGCAGCCGAAAGCGACACAAGCTCGTTCCGATCTTGTCGGCCATATTGGACATTCATATAAATACAATCTAAGCATGGCATTCTATATTACCTCACCAAGACACGTTACTCCTGCAGCCGATAGCGACATATGCTCGTTCCGATCTCGGCACCCATATTGAACATTTACAAATAGAATCTAAGTAAGGCATTCTATATATTACCTCACAACGACACGTTACTCCTGCAGCCGATAGCGACATATGCTCGTTCCGATCTCAGCGGTCATATTGAACATTTACAAATACAATCCAAGCAAAGCATTCTCTATTATCACTGACATGTCGAATATGTGGGAAACTTCTCCGGTTTGTGAATCGGTGTGAAGCTTCTGCCGAGACACAAATATGTACGTGTATATTATGTAAATATGTATTGGTAATATATAATCTATAGTATACTATACTTATCTTGTCGGTAGAAGATTGAACTGGTGGGATAATGTGGCTGAGAGAATATATTACAGCATGCAATACATCGTGGCCAGGGCATAACAACTCTGAAACTAGATTTTGACGAAAATTGAGTTTCTTCCCTAATTTTAGAGAAAACTATAAAATTATCATCTCAATTTCAGTAATTAGAATTAATTCATTTGTCCTTACTCATTGACTGAGATGTGTGGATCAGTGATTAGCACACTGAACCGTTATTCAGGAGACCGGGGTTCGATTCCCACCATGGTCGACCATCCTGACAGGGGTTTATCGCGATTTGGGTTGTTTAGACCGATACTGGGATAGTTCCTAAACAACACCCAATGACCGACTTCTTCCCACTATCCAAAAACACTTTGTTAAAAATTTAATTTAATTAAATTCATATCATCTTTCTATCATCTCGTTCATCATTCACCGCCGCCAATAGATCTTATGCATCATTACACTCTGTCGTTACACCCAATATGAATGAATAAAAACACAAAATAATAATAGATTTTCTTTTTTACATCAAATTAGAAGGTTGTAGGAGATAAAAATTCAGAAAAATTAGCCTTAATTGACCACTAGTGATGGGCGTGGCTAATACTTCGTGGGAATTTAGAGATACTCTGATAGGTGAATGTCATTTTTCCCACATAACAAAGCCCAGTTGATAGGATGTTCTGTTTTGTGACGTTTATGGGTGGGTCAATCACTAGTCGTCAATTGGGGAACAATGATTTTGTATCAAGTTTCGATGTTATCAAAAAAAAAAAAAAATCATTATTTTTGAAAACAAAAAGTTGACATATTTTAGACAACGTAAGAAAAAACGGCATCATCGTAGATATTATATTATTTCAATTTCCCATCACTAAAACTTCAAATAGGGTCTATACGCATCAATGATAGAAAGGTTGAAAAAATCTATGAAAATAAAAATAAAAAAGTAAAATTGCGATTTCTTTAACCCACCTAATTTGTTGAGTATTTCTCAAGTGGACTAAAATAACCGGTCCACAGTTAGCTTCGAATTACATTTCAAGAGCAAACAGGAATCTACATGCGTCCACCTGTCTACTGACGGCGCGAAACACCCGTGCGTTCGTGGTGCGAGATAGAGAAGACATCCGATCGGAACCTTCATCTCTCGTCTCGATATATCTGTTGTACCTTCGTTTACAAGAAAACAGAACACTATATTTCATTATCCCAAAAAAACATATTCTTGGTGGGGATTCAGAACATAGTTGTCCTTGGATAACGCCAAACAGACTTGCAAAATCTGATGAGAAAGATTTCAGGTATTTTTTTTTGTAGGCCCTATATATATTACTACAGAAATAGTAACGAATTAAACAAAAATAATTTTAAACAAAATGCTTGTCTTGATTTCAGATAATATTTAAATATGACAAATAAAACATCTTTGAATTGAAAATCTTAAAAATGTACAGGATAATTACTCAATTCAAAATAAACTGATGAAACTATAAATTTCTACAAAAACAAATTCTATGTTTTCCCACTTTCTCATAATTTTTCTTTCTAAAACCCAGAATTTATTTTTTAGGAATCTCAACTATCATACTGGGAAATTTCTATATGAAATGCCTCTTTTAGGCTTCTGTCAAGTGACGTCACTCATTGTTGAAATTGACAGACAATAATGTCCATCCGTTGGAATTGGCCAATCAGAATATTTGGTATTTCATCAGTTCGCTGTATCACCATGGTAACTATTATTTGTCATTTGTTACTTGACAGAAGCTTACATATGAATTATTGACAAGGCGGTGAACTGAAAAATTCCTTAAAGTTCCCTATATTTAGAAGCCACAACACTCGTCTGAAATGTCGATTGACGTTTCATCTATTTATGTTCTTATTTCCAATACGACTATTCATTTCGATTGGACTAAATTTGTTCGATTAATTCACGCTTTTTAAAAGGTTTGATTGATAATGGAAAGCTGCATGGTCAGGTTTAAATTCAAAACTTGATTCGATTCTAGAAAACAACATTCAAGAAATGGCCCGATCTTAAAAACGAACGTTTAATTAATGTACGCAAATTGCGAACAAATCAAACAAATGTAATAAATTGATGTACCCTTATTATAGATAAAAATGTAGAATCGTTCGGACAGGGCAACAAACGACGAACTTACCGCCCGAAGTGAATAATTGATTATTATATCTCATTTTTTCGAATTTTATGAGTTTGTCAGTGTAACTGGACCAGTCCCTTATATTTCAACAAATATATACCGGTACATATATATATATATATATATATATATATATATATATATATATATATATATATATATATATATATATATATATATATATATATATATATAATTATATATATTCAATAGAATTCAATTTTTCTTCATTTTGTAAAATACATATACTCAAGAAGTGAAATAATTGATGAGCGTAGCGAAGTCTCCATCCCACTCTTATAGGGCTTTGTCTGTGTGTTTTTTTTTTTTTTGTTTGTTTGTTTGTTTTTTTTTTGGTTTGTAAGCACTCCACAGGTCGCAAGGGTTGACTGATCAACATGAAACTTTTTTTGTACACGCAAACTCATCCAACTTAGAACTGTATAGTTTTTGGGATGAATCGGTCGGACCGATTTTGAGAATCATCATCTCAAAGTTTCTAAAAACCCCATAAGATTTGGCTGAACGGAAAATGTTGAAAAATAAAATCTCTCCAAATGGGATGAAATTCTCTCTAAATGTGTATACATGGATTTTACACATTATTACGATTTTTTAAGCAATTCTGATCAGTCGTTTTGAAGAAAAAAATTAAAATGACTGATAATATTCATAAAATATATCATAAAAATTGTGACAGAATTAAGTTGTCGAGATTCACTGCTTTCTAGATTCAAGAGTTGACCAACAATGAAGTATTTTTTATATGCGTCAAGGTGTGTAGAACACCAGAGTCAATGAAGTGGCGAGAGAAGAACTACTTTAACGACTTTAATAGCTTATTCAGATATCAAGGTGTGTATAATACCAGAGTCGATAAAGTAGCAAGGGTAGAACTACTTTAAGGACTTTTATACCTTATTGAGATATCTCGCTCATCTTACAACGCATATTTCGCGTTTGACTAGTATATAGTACATAAATACAAAAAAGACAATATTCAATATTTTTATCGCAGGACTGGGCCACTGCCCTATTGATCTTCCATATATATATATATATATATATATATATATATATATATATATATATATATATATATATATATATATATATATATATATATATATATATATATATATATATATATATATATATATATATGTATATGTATATATATATATATATATATATATATATATATATATATATATATATATATATATATATATATATGTATATGTATATATATATATATATATATATATATATATATATATATATATATATATATATATATATATATATATATATATATATATATATATACATATATATATATATATATATATATATATATATATATATATATATATATATATATATGTGCGGTCCTTGCCACCAATATTGTATGCTAAGTTTCAATAAATGAATGCATAAATAAGTATTATCGAGTACCTGCCTGTAGGCTACAGTTAAGCACGGCAAGAGACTGCATGACTGCATGAGTGAGATTAAATTAGAAACGAGATAATAAAACAAAACGAGTCAACATTTTATTATTACCTGTTGAACGCGATTCAGATTGCATTGTATGTTAATATCGTCAGAAACCCACGCGAGAACCCTTTTTTGTCGGTATAAATACATTCCACGGTCAGCGAATACAGAAATATAGATTGGAAAATCGAATAATAAGATAATAAAGAATAATAAGAGAAAGAGAAATTATGAGAGGAATAATAAATAAATATTATATAAATAAATAAATCTATTATAAGAGAATAATAGATTGGATAATGTGTTGTTGAAAATTGAAACTAATATTTTTTTTAGCATTCCTGTACAATTTAAAACTGTTTCAGAAGATAATTCCCCAGAAAAAGTTGCTAGTACGCTGTTAGTGTTAAAAAGTGGCACTAAAGAAAAGTCATAAAATGAAGGCATTCTCTCATTCCACTTTTTTATCTCACTTCTCACTATTTTGCTATTCCCGAGTTGAAAAATCGTGGAATATGAAATGAATTTGTTTTTATTATATGAGAGATACCCTTCAGGAGGCTATCAGATTATAGCCAATAGCGGCCCGTGAAAATGTAAACAAATAGGATACACTGCCTTCCCTAGTTAATTATTCTAGTGGCAGTGATACAGAGCCTTCTCGAGTGCTATGTACAATATTTTACAACTCACTTTGACATTTCACTAACCAAATGTGTAGATATTTTCAAGTGGAATGTGGAATGCCATGAAATGTGAAATTCGAGTTTCGAGAATATCAATCAGCCATTTTCAGTGAGATTACCAGAATTCCACCTAAATAATCTCATCTCATAATCTCATAATCTCGAGAATAAGGGTCCTATACTGTGGAAATCTAGAACTGAGACGAGTGGCCGAGTGGTCAATGCACTGAACCGTCATTCAGGAGACCGGGGACTGACATTTTCGGATGGTTTCCCTCTGTCGTTCAGGTTGATACTGGGATGGTCCTTAGCAACAGGCCACGACCGACTCCTTCCCACCATCTAAAAACACCTAATACAATAACCTTTCATCTCATCATCCCAACATCTCATGTATATCGTTCATTCACCGCCAATAAATCGTAGTCACCAGTACAGCAGTGCGTCGTTAAACCCAAAAATCTAGAATCCGAGATTAGTAATTTTATTTCACATCATTATTAATGTATTAGAATTAACTGTTTTTCTCCCGCATTAGAATTTTGATATCTCTTACGGTCAAAAGTGATCACCAAAAAAGATATCGTTAAATCCACTCTTATGGTAATCGTGGAAGTTATTGCCGTGCCTTACTTATACCCAAGATGCATTGAGGGTTGCGTTGGTTTAAAGATGCATTGAGGGTTGCGTTGGTTTGAAGATGCATTGAGGGTTGCGTTGGTTTGAAGATGCATTGAGGGTTGCGCTGGTTTGAAGATGCATTGAGGGTTGCGTTGGTTTGAAGATGCATTGAGGGTTGCGTTGGTTTGAAGATGCATTGAGGGTTGCGTTGGTTTGAAGATGCATTGAGGGTTGCGTTGGTTTGAAGATGCATTGAGGGTTGCGCTGGTTTGAAGATGCATTGAGGGTTGCGCTGGTTTGAAGATGCATTGAGGGTTGCGTTGGTTTGAAGATGCATTGAGGGTTGCGTTGGTTTGAAGATGCATTGAGGGTTGCGTTGGTTTGAAGATGCATTGAGGGTTGCGTTGGTTTGAAGATGCATTGAGGGTTGCGTTGGTTTGAAGATGCATTGAGGGTTGCGTTGGTTTGAAGATGCATTGAGGGTTGCGTTGGTTTGAAGATGCATTGAGGGTTGCGTTGGTTTGAAGATGCATTGAGGGTTGCGTTGGTTTGCCGGTTGGAGATGGTGTCCTCACTTCCTATCCCTTCCACGTTAAAAATATGTTCCAATTCACGGTCCACGTTTAAAGAACTATTGACCGTGCGTAGATAAGTGGTGATAAAAGGAACTAACTTAACGTTCACGTCGGCTCAGCTAATAACAGCTGTCATCAAGTTTGTCAGTCTGTCAGCCGTTTCTACAAAACAACACTAGATAGAACATCGATCAATATTTCTCAGGAAAGTACTCGGGAAATGGAACGTGTAAATCAACTGTGT
>CAXFZR010000090.1:0-37500 GCA_964007535.1 Brachyptera risi
ACCAAGCCATCTCCTACCACAATCCCCTGCCGCTTTTACCATTTCAATGGTAACCTCATCGATGCCGGGTGCACGACCATTCTTCATCTCTCGCATAGCTTTTGTTATCTCTGCATCACTGAGATCTTCCTCCATGTTACTGTCTATCATAGCCCCCGCACTGTGCAGTTCTCCTTCCTCATGCGATGTATTTAAATCATTTTTCACATTCAAAAGGTTTTCAAAATACTCTCTCCACATCTTGTTTATCTCCCCAACATCACATATCAGTTCATCGTTGTTATTTTTCATACTCTTTACATCTTCTCTCATACCCCTTTTCCCCTTGATCAGACCATAGATCATTTTCTTGTTGCCATCGAAATCTTCCACCAACTTGCCTGCTAACTCCTCCATTGATTTTTCTTTTTCCTCTGCAACAATGATCGCCACATTTTTTCTACTTATTCTGTACTGATATTCGCTCTCTGCTGATCTGTGTATCTCATCATTCTGCCACGCTAGTCTTTTCTCCTTCACTGCATCTTTCACTCTGTTGTTCCACCATCTTGTCTCCTTCCTCTTCCTTCTTCCACCTGCTCTTCCGCACAACTGTTCAGCTGCATCAACTATAGCATTCTTGAACTCCTGCCATTCCTCCTCCACATCCCTCAACTCCCCTTCAGGCACTCTACTCTTGATCGCGTAACAGAATTCGCTCTTCACAGCTGGGTCCTGTAACTTCCACCCCTTGATTCTCTTATGTGAAACAGTCACTAATGGCTTCTGCACATACATTCTCAACGTGCACTCTAGCAATCGATGATCACTATCGAGTGAAACAGCTGGGCATACCTTCATGTCCACTACGCTTTCTCTCAACCTCTTTGCCACGCAGATGTAATCAATCACGGACTCCGATCTGTCCTCACCACACCCGTACCTTGTTATACGATGGCTTCTTCTCTTTTCAAACCAGCTGTTGCCTATCACCAAACCATTTCTTCTACACATATCCAGCAGTTTATTTCCATCTCTGTTTCTCTCACCAAGGCCAAACTTCCCCAACACCTCTTCATAACCCTTTCTATCGCTCCCTACCTTTGCATTGAAGTCTCCCATCACAATGGTGTCGTAATTCGATCTCTCCAATACCTTTTCCAATTCCTCCATGAAACTCTCTTTCACTTCCACTGCTAAACCTGACTGTGATGCATACACCTGCACAATCTCCACCGTCACCCTATCACTTATCTTGAGTATCAAGGACATAAGTCCATCACTGTGACACTTCACCGCCATAACAAAGTCACTAACCTGCGGACTAACCACTACTGCCACTCCATTCTTCCCCTCCAAACCACCAGACCACCACAGCTTGAAACCATCTCTCAGATTCTTCGTTCCACTTCCTTTCCACTTTGCTTCACTTAGCCCTAAACATAATAATTTCCTCTCCACCATCACATCTATCATCTCTTCCACCTTTCCATTCAGCGTGACAATGTTCAATGTACCAAATACAAATCCAATTCTCTTCCTTACGACCTGCCTACGCAAATTTCTCTTCATTTTGTGCCCTCTTCTCTTCCTACCACCGACACCTTCATCTCCATCGCTTTCAGCTACCTTTGATTCCTCCAGACCCACCTGGACTGAAAATTCTTGTTCTTATCAACTTTTTCCTTCTCGTCCCTCAGCTCGCTACGATCTTCATTTTCAATCCTTTCTCGTAGTTCTCTCCCAGTACTTCTTTCCCACTCCCATCGATTTGTCTTATACCCTGGTATATATGGGACTTCCAGAAAAACTACACTGTTCAATTCCACCATCTTCTTCAAGTCTTCGTTCAAGTATTTTCCTTCTATGGTTTGCAAGCCACACATCACAACTCTTATCTCGGGCTTTATCGCTTTCTTCGTGGCTACTAATAACTCTTGAATGTCCCTTAATATATCTTCCTTGTTAACTCCTTCTCTTACTTCTCGGTTTCCTACATTCAAGATCACAGTCTCGGCTTTCTTCAATCCCTCCTCGTAATACCTTACCACCATTCTTTCTGCCAATTCTTTCACTTTTATCCCCGGGTTGATAATTGCACCATTGCTCCTCCTTTTACAAAATGCATTTGCTTGTCTCACCTTTACATCACCCATCAGCACTGTCCGCGTACTCAATTGCTTTGCCTGCACTTTCACTGCTAACTTCACTGGCTGTTCACATACTAATTTCCTCTGCTCCACTCCCCTCTTTTCTGATTTACTCTCGTCTATCAAACATTCTGTTAACGTTTCCACAGTTGATGTCAATTTATCATCTTCTACTCTCATAGTAGTTGTAGCGATCTCCTTTATCGTCCTGTTGATGCAACACTCTCCCATCCTCCGGATCTTCAACAATCACCTCTTTCTCCTTACCTTCAGCATGCTCAACACATTGTTCATTACTCTCTCTTGCAGCCATGGTTTTCAACGTCACAACTTGTTCCTCCAAATTTTTAATTCTTTGTTCAAAATATACACAAGTCGCTACCATACCTTTCACGACAGATGACGTAAACACTTCGTGTCTTCCTCTTCTTTTCTTCCTACTCTTTTTCAAGACTTCTTTCTCTTCTGTTCTCACTTGCTCCATAATCCACTTAACAAGCTTTTTCCTTAATTTACTGTCATCTGGTGCTATGTTGATAACTTCTTTTGTTTTCATCTTCTCACACGACACGACACTACAATTTGTGCACTTCCACAATCCTAACTCATCAATGAACTTGTCTTTTATACTACATAGTCCCACACATTGAAAATGCATCCAGTGATAACACACGCCACACTGTACACCTACAGTTTTCACTCTCTCCTTACACACTACACACTTACTAGTTTTCACCATCTTGATGCTTTGCTTCAATCAAGTATGCACTGAGATATTGTTTTCAATCAATTTTATAATTTATGTTCACAGACTCAAATTTAACTTTTCAAATCCGTCGAAAAACACAACTTTGAAATCCTTCAAAAACACAAATAAACTTTCCAACCAACATATATTTTTATATCATATCGTCACTCACTTTCTTCTCCTTCTTCAGACGATCTCCAATCTCAACTTCGAAGTCTCCATCTCCTGATTAATTACTAATATCCTGACAGCACCCTTCCTTGTGACCTTCCAAATCACGGCCTTCCGTGATATATATATATATATATATATATATATATATATATATATATATATATATATATATATATATATATATATATATATATATATATATATATATATATATATATATATATATATATATATATATATATATATATATATATATATATATATATATATATATATATATATATATATATATATATATATATATATATATATATATATATATATATATATATATATAAATATATATATATATATATATATATATATATATATATATATATATATATATATATATGACTATATTGCAGTTATGATTGAAGGTACCGAGTCGAGTACCGCCAGGTTGGTCCGACTCAGATCCCGAACAAGTAGCTAAAGTCCAACAGATGAATGAGATGACTTGACTGTGTTCTGATTCAGGTCGGGATTCGGCGCCTCCTGAACGACCAGGTCTACCTGGCGGCCTATCCCCTCCACTCGGGCAGGTACGACAGGGACAACCCCAGTGGACCCAACCTCACGAGGCGGGTGAGTCAGTCAGAGTGGCTATCAACATACATACATGCGTACACTAGACGAACACAGAATATGCGTTTTGTAAGATGAGCGATTCATCTATATGGAGTATGATCAAACACTCCACACACCTTGATGCATATAAAATAATACTGGAGACCTCGGTATCTATCTGAATGATAAGACGTAGAACTGAGCTTGTTTAAAATATAACGCTTGGCGACATTGCTCACTAGTGCTACCTGTCGCAGTGGAGTGAATTAGAAGAGAGATATCTGCTTTACAACCAATATGTCCAATGCGTATAACACCGACCTGAGCTTGTTTACCATGTGACGCTTGGTGACATTGCTCACTAGTGCTACCTGTCTCAGTGGAGTGAATCAGAAGAGAGATGTCTGCTTCACCACCAATATGTCCAATGCGTATAACACCGACCTGAGCTTGTTTACCATGTAACGCTTGGCGACATTGCTCACTAGTGCTACCTGTCTCAGTGGAGTGAATTAGAAGAGAGATGTCAGCTTTACCACCAATATGTCCAATGCGTATAACACCGACCTGAGCTTGTTTACCATGTAACGCTAGGCGACATTGCTCACTAGCGCTACCTGTCGCAGTGGAGTGAATTAGAAGAGAGATGTCTGCTTCACCACCAATATGTCCAATGCGTAAAACACCGACCTGAGCTTGTTTACCATGTAACGCTTGACGACATTGCTCACTAGTGCTACCTGTCTCAGTGGAGTGAATTAGAAGAGAGATGTCTGCTTCACTATCCATCTGTCCAATGCGTATAACGCCGACCTGAGCTTGTTCACCATGTAACGCTTGACGACATTGCTCACTAGTGCTACCTGTCTCAGTGGAGTGAATTGGAAGAGAGATGTCTGCTTCACTATCCATCTGTCCAATGCGTATAACACCGACCTGAGCTTGTTTACCATGTAACGCTTGACGACATTGCTCACTAGCGCTACCTGTCTCAGTGGAGTGAATTAGAAGAGAGATGTCTGCTTCACCACCAATATGTCTAATGCGTATAACACCGACCTGAGCTTGTTCACCATGTGATGCTTGGCGACATTGCTCACTAGCGCTACCTGTCTCAGTGGAATGAATTAGAAGAGAGATGTCTGCTTCACCACCAATATGTCTAATGCGTATAACACCGACCTGAGCTTGTTCACCATGTGATGCTTGGCGACATTGCTCACTAGCGCTACCTGTCACAGTGGAGTGAATTAGAAGAGAGATGTCTGCTTTACCACCAATATGTCCAATGCGTATAACACCGACCTGAGCTTGTTCACCATGTAATGCTTGGCGACATTGCTCACTAGTGCTACCTGTCACAGTGGAGTGAATTAGAAGAGAGATGTCTGCTTCACCACCAATATGTCTAATGCGTATAACACCGACCTGAGCTTGTTCACCATGTGATGCTTGGCGACATTGCTCACTAGTGCTACCTGTCTCAGTGGAGTGAATTAGAAGAGAGATATCTGCTTTACCACCAATATGTCCAATGCGTATAACACCGACCTGAGCTTGTTTACCATGTGACGCTTGGCGACATTGCTCACTAGTGCTACCTGTCTCAGTGGAGTGAATTAGATGAGATATGTCTGCTTCACTATCCATATGTCCAATGCGTATAACGCCGACCTGAGCTTGTTTACCATGTAACGCTTGACGACATTGCTCACTAGTGCTACCTGTCTCAGTGGAGTGAATTAGAAGAGAGATGTCTGCTTTACCACCAATATGTCCAATGCGTATAACACCGACCTGAGCTTGTTTACCATGTAACGCTTGACGACATTGCTCACGAGTGCTACCTGTCTCAGTGGAGTGAATTAGAAGAGAGATGTCTGCTTCACCACCAATATGTCCAATGCGTATAACACCGACCTGAGCTTGTTTACCATGTGATGCTTGGCGACATTGCTTACTAGCGCTACCTGTCTCAGTGGAGTGAATTAGTAGAGAGATGTCTGCTTCACTATCCATCTGTCCAATGCGTATAACACCGACCTGAGCTTGTTTACCATGTAACGCTTGACGACATTGCTCACTAGTGCTACCTGTCTCAGTGGAGTGAATCAGAAGAGAGATGTCTGCTTCACCACCAATATGTCCAATGCGTATAACACCGACCTGAGCTTGTTCACCATGTGACGCTTGGCGACATTGCTCACTAGTGCTACCTGTCTCAGTGGAGTGAATTAGAAGAGAGATGTCTGCTTTACCACCAATATGTCCAATGCGTATAACACCGACCTGAGCTTGTTCACCATGTGACGCTTGGCGACATTGCTCACTAGCGCTACCTGTCGCAGTGGAGTGAATCAGAAGAGAGATGTCTGCTTCACTATCCATCTGTCCAATGCGTATAACGCCGACCTGAGCTTGTTCACCATGTAACACTTGGCGACATTGCTCACTAGCGCTACCTGTCTCAGTGGAGTGAATTAGAAGAGAGATGTCTGCTTCACCACCAATATGTCCAATGCGTATAACACCGACCTGAGCTTGTTTACCATGTAACGCTTGACGACATTGCTCACTAGTGCTACCTGTCTCAGTGGAGTGAATTAGAAGAGAGATGTCTGCTTCACTATCCATCTGTCCAATGCCTATAACGCCGACCTGAGCTTGTTCACCATGTAACGCTTGACGACATTGCTCACTAGTGCTACCTGTCTCAGTGGAGTGAATTGGAAGAGAGATGTCTGCTTCACTATCCATCTGTCCAATGCGTATAACACCGACCTGAGCTTGTTTACCATGTAACGCTTGACGACATTGCTCACTAGTGCTACCTGTCTCAGTGGAGTGAATTAGAAGAGAGATGTCTGCTTCACTATCCATCTGTCCAATGCGTAAAACACCGACCTGAGCTTGTTTACCATGTAACGCTTGACGACATTGCTCACTAGTGCTACCTGTCTCAGTGGAGTGAATTAGAAGAGAGATGTCTGCTTCACTATCCATATGTCCAATGCGTATAACACCGACCTGAGCTTGTTTACCATGTAACGCTTGACGACATTGCTCACTAGTGCTACCTGTCTCAGTGGAGTGAATTAGAAGAGAGATGTCTGCTTCACTATCCATATGTCCAATGCGTATAACACCGACCTGAGCTTGTTTACCATGTGACGCTTGGTGACATTGCTCACTAGTGCTACCTGTCTCAGTGGAGTGAACCAGAAGAGAGATATCTGCTCCATCACCAATATGTCCAATGCGTATAACACCGACCTGAGCTTGTTTACCATGTAACGCTTGACGACATTGCTCACTAGTGCTACCTGTCTCAGTGGAGTGAACCAGAAGAGAGATATCTGCTCTACCACCAATATTTCCAATGCGTATAACGCCGACCTGAGCTTGTTTACCATGTAACGCTTGACGACATTGCTCACTAGTGCTACCTGTCTCAGTGGAGTGAATTAGAAGAGAGATGTCTGCTTCACTATCCATCTGTCCAATGCGTATAACACCGACCTGAGCTTGTTTACCATGTAACGCTTGACGACATTGCTCACTAGTGCTACCTGTCTCAGTGGAGTGAATTAGAAGAGAGATGTCTGCTTCACTATCCATATGTCCAATGCGTATAACACTGAACTGAGTTTGTTTACCATGTGACGCTTGGCGACATTGCTCACTAGTGCTACCTGTCTCAGTGGAGTGAATTAGAAGAGAGATGTCTGCTTCACCACCAATATGTCCAATGCGTATAACACCGACCTGAGCTTGTTTACCATGTGACGCTTGGCGACATTGCTCACTAGTGCTACCTGTCTCAGTGGAGTGAATTAGAAGAGAGATGTCTGCTTCACTATCCATATGTCCAATGCGTATAACACTGAACTGAGTTTGTTAACCATGTGACGCTTGGCGACATTGCTCACTAGCGCTACCTGTCTCAGTGGAGTGAATTAGAAGAGAGATGTCTGCTTCACCACCAATATGTCCAATGCGTATAACACTGAACTGAGTTTGTTAATCATGTGACGCTTGGCGACATTGCTCACTAGCGCTACCTGTCGCAGTGGAGTGAATCAGAAGAGAGATGTCTGCTTCACCATCCATATGTTCAATGCGTATAACACCGACCTGAGCTTGTTTACCATGTAACGCTTGACGACATTGCTCACTAGTGCTACCTGTCTCAGTGGAGTGAATTAGAAGAGAGATATCTGCTTTACCACCAATATGTCCGATGCGTATAACACTGACCTGAGCTTGTTCACCATGTAACGCTTGGCGACATTGCTCACTAGTGCTAACTGTCTCAGTGGAGTGAATTAGAAGAGAGATGTCTGCTTCACTATCCGTATGTCCAATGCGTATAACGCCAAACTGAGCTTGTTTACCATGTAACGCTTGACGACATTGCTCACTAGCGCTACCTGTCTCAGTGGAGTGAATTAGAAGAGAGATGTCTGCTTCACTATCCATCTGTCCAATGCGTATAACACCGAACCGACGTGATTATCGTGTTGTGAATCATTCATAGGAATATCCCCGATGATATATGAATAGTATGGAGATATACGAATGAAAAGATTTTCCAATTGGTCAAGCCAGGCTGTACTTACATTCCCGTTTCTCCCCGAATCTGAAGAATTACTTCGCTTGTGACCTGATTACATGATTAAATCACTCGGTGATGTAACAGATAGCGTTGTCTTGTCCACTCATGATGGAACTATAGATCTAGGCATATTGATGAATCATGAAATATATTAGTTCGAAGAAAAACAATACTTGGATAACTATCTGAATCCAAGAAGGTGTGAGAAAAAAGAACATTTCGGAAATCCTTTAACTGGCCTGAAGGAAAAAAATAATTCATTTCACCTCAATACGTGAGTCAGCATCGCTCTGTCGCCGCTCAGAAGATTCAGTTCTCCGTTCTCTAGCAAAGTTAGATATTGAGGTCTCTGATAATACTGCATTCGGTAATTATTGATTCCAGAATGTAGTGAATCTCAGCCATGGTTCTGTTATCATGGCTCTCTATTCGTCAAGAGGCTACTTCACATCTCTCAACCCAGGAGTGAAGCCCCATTTACACTGTCCAATTCTCCATCAAATTCCTCTGATTCAATACTTGTATCACAGTTATTTGATAGTGTGATCGTAAAATTTTACCAAAACTAGCGCTTCCAATTTCCGTTCAAAAGGTTGGATAGCATTTTTTTCGTATAGATTATGTTCTATTTCCATCAAAGGTTTCATGATAATTGAGAAAACAGCCATGATGCACGGCCTCTTAGACACCAAACAAACGTTATCATTCGTTAAAATGTATTGAATAGTCTGAATGTCCTTCCAATATCTTGTATATAATTTATTGGATACAAGTCTTGGATCAAAGGAAATTGGACAGTGTGAATAGCACTTGAAACCTGCAGGAAACGAACAAAACAGGACAAAAAGCGTCAATACAGGCCTTCAGCTCCCAACATATGGTTAGTAAACGGTAGGACCAATCAGTTCAATTCTTCATGCAATGAAACAACTGTGAGTATATCTGAGCCTCTACTTTCGGTAAAAATCCGAATTTCATATTATATTTCTCTGGAAAAAGAAGTAAAAACAATGAGAAACAGGTACAAACATGTTGATTTTTGACAATTATTTTGAAAGGGTTGAAAACATACCACAAACTGAAGCTCTTCGTAGAAGCACGTATTGAGTACTATAGCGATCATCTAACAGAAAACTGTAAGTGAATACGATGATTGGCTTACCGTTGCCAACTTGAGCCCTGAACGTCTGCAATCAAGCCGGTAGGCAACATGTGAAGAGGCCTCTTAAGGTTGCCGACTTGTATGCCGAACGTCTGCAATCAAGCCGGTAGGCAACATGTGAAGAGGCCTCTTGAGGTTGCCAACTTGTATGCCGAACGTCTGCAATCAAGCCGGTAGGCAAGATGTTAAGAGGCCTCTTGAGGTTGCCAACTTGTATGCCGAACGTCTGCAATCAAGCCAGTAGGCAACATGAGAAGAGGCCTCTTGAGGTTGCCAACTTGTATGCCGAACGTCTGCAATGAAGCCGGTAGGCAAGATGTTAAGAGGCCTCTTAAGGTTGCCAACTTGTATGCCGAACGTCTGCAATCAAGCCGATGGGCAACATGTGAAGAGGCCTCTTGAGGTTGCCAACTTGGGCCCCGAACGTCTGCAATCAAGCCGGTAGGCAACATGTGAAGAGGCCTCTTGAGGTTGCCAACTTGTATGCCGAACGTCTGCAATCAAGCTGGTAGGCAAGATGTTAAGAGGCCTCTTGAGGTTGCCAACTTGTATGCCGAACGTCTGCAATCAAGCCGGTAGGCAAGATGTTAAGAGGCCTCTTGAGGTTGCCAACTTGTATGCCGAACGTCTGCAATCAAGCCGGTAGGCAAGATGTTAAGAGGCCTCTTGAGGTTGCCAACTTGTATGCCGAACGTCTGCAATCAAGCCGGTAGGCAAGATGTTAAGAGGCCTCTTGAGGTTGCCAACTTGTATCCCGAACGTCTGCAATCAAGCCGGTAGGCAAGATGTTAAGAGGCCTCTTAAGGTTGCCAACTTGTATGCCGAACGTCTGCAATCAAGCCGGTAGGCAAGATGTTAAGAGGCCTCTTAAGGTTGCCAACTTGTATCCCGAACGTCTGCAATCAAGGCGGTAGGCAAGATTTTGAGAGGCCTCTTGAGGTTGCCAACTTGTATGCCGAACGTCTGCAATCAAGCCGGTAGGCAAGATGTTAAGAGGCCTCTTAAGGTTGCCAACTTGTATGCCGAACGTCTGCGATCAAGCCGGTAGGCAAGATGTTAAGAGGACTCTTAAGGTTGCCAACTTGTATGCCGAACGTCTGCAATCAAGCCGGTAGGCAAGATGTTGAGAGGCCTCTTGAGGTTGCCAACTTGTATGCCGAACGTCTGCAATCAAGCCAGTAGGCAACATGTAAAGAGGCCTCTTGAGATTGCCAACTTGTATCCCGAACGTCTGCAATCAAGCCGGTAGGCAAGATGTTAAGAGGCCTCTTGAGGTTGCCAACTTGTATGCCGAACGTCTGCAATCAAGCCGGTAGGCAAGATGTTAAGAGGCCTCTTAAGGTTGCCAACTTGTATGCCGAACGTCTGCAATCAAGCCGGTAGGCAAGATGTTAAGAGGCCTCTTGAGGTTGCCAACTTGTATGCCGAACGTCTGCAATCAAGCCAGTAGGCAACATGTAAAGAGGCCTCTTGAGGTTGCCAACTTGTATCCCGAACGTCTGCAATCAAGACGGTAGGCAACATGTAAAGAGGCCTCTTGAGGTTGCCAACTTGGGCCCTGAACGTCTGCAATCAAGCCAGTAGGCAAGATGTAAAGAGGCCTCTTAAGGTTGCCGACTTGGGCCCTGAACGTCTGTAATCAAGCCAGTAGGCAACAAGTAAAGAGGCCTCTTAAGGTTGCCAACTTGGGCCCCGAACGTCTGCAATCAAGCCGATGGGCAACATGTAAAGAGGCCTCTTAAGGTTGCCAACTTGTATGCCGAACGTCTGCAATCAAGCCAGTGGGCAACATGTCAAGAGGCCTCTTGAGGTTGCCAACTTGTATGCCGAACGTCTGCAATCAAGCCGGTGGGCAACATGTGAAGAGGCCTCTTAAGGCTGCCAACTTGGGCCCCGAACGTCTGCAATCAAGCCAGTGGGCAACATGAAAAGAGGCCTCTTGAGGTTGCCAACTTGTATGCCGAACGTCTGCAATCAAGCCGGTAGGCAAGATGTTAAGAGGCCTCTTAAGGTTGCCAACTTGTATGCCGAACGTCTGCAATCAAGCCAGTAGGCAACATGTGAAGAGGCCTCTTAAGGTTGCCAACTTGTATCCCGAACGTCTGCAATCAAGCCGGTAGGCAAGATGTGAAGAGGCCTCTTAAGGTTGCCAACTTGGGCCCTGAACGTCTGCAATCAAGCCAGTAGGCAAGATGTAAAGAGGCCTCTTAAGGTTGCCGACTTGGGCCCCGAACGTCTGTAATCAAGCCAGTAGGCAACAAGTAAAGAGGCCTCTTAAGGTTGCCAACTTGGGCCCCGAACGTCTGCAATCAAGCCGATGGGCAACATGTAAAGAGGCCTCTTAAGGTTGCCAACTTGTATCCCGAACGTCTGCAATCAAGCCGGTAGGCAACATGTGAAGAGGCCTCTTAAGGCTGCCAACTTGGGCCCCGAACGTCTGCAATCAAGCCAGTAGGCAACATGTAAAGAGGCCTCCTAAGGTTGCCAACTTGTATGCCGAACGTCTGCAATCAAGCCAGTAGGCAACATGTAAAGAGGCCTCTTAAGGTTGCCAACTTGTATGCCGAACGTCTGCAATCAAGCCAGTAGGCAACATGTAAAGAGGCCTCTTAAGGTTGCCAGCTTGTATCCCGAACGTCTGCAATCAAGCCGGTAGGCAAGATGTGAAGAGGCCTCTTAAGGTTGCCAACTTGGGCCCTGAACGTCTGCAATCAAGCCAGTAGGCAAGATGTAAAGAGGCCTCTTAAGGTTGCCGACTTGGGCCCCGAACGTCTGTAATCAAGCCAGTAGGCAACAAGTGAAGAGGCCTCTTAAGGTTGCCAACTTGGGCCCCGAACGTCTGCAATCAAGCTGATGGGCAACATGTAAAGAGGCCTCTTAAGGTTGCCAACTTGTATGCCGAACGTCTGCAATCAAGCCGATGGGCTACATGTAAAGAGGCCTCTTGAGGTTGCCAACTTGTATGCCGAACGTCTGCAATCAAGCCGGTAGGCAAGATGTGAAGAGGCCTCTTAAGGTTGCCAACTTGGGCCCTGAACGTCTGCAATCAAGCCGGTAGGCTACATGTAAAGAGGCCTCTTGAGGTTGTCAACTTGTATGCCGAACGTCTGCAATCAAGCCGGTAGGCAAGATGTTAAGAGGCCTCTTTTGGTTGCCAACTTGTATGCCGAACGTCTGCAATCAAGCCAGTAGGCAAGATGTTAAGAGGCCTCTTGAGGTTGCCAACTTGTATCCCGAACGTCTGCAATCAAGCCGGTAGGCAAGATGTTAAGAGGCCTCTTAAGGTTGCCAACTTGTATCCCGAACGTCTGCAATCAAGCCAGTGGGCAACATGTGAATAGGCCTCTTGAGGTGCCAACTTGTATGCCGAACGTCTGCAATCAAGCCGGTAGGCAAGATGTTAAGAGGCCTCTTGAGGTTGCCAACTTGTATGCCGAACGTCTGCAATCAAGCCGGTAGGCAAGATGTTGAGAGGCCTCTTAAGGTTGCCAACTTGTATGCCGAACGTCTGCAATCTAGCCAGTAGGCAACATGTGAAGAGGCCTCTTGAGGTTGCCAACTTGTATGCCGAACGTCTGCAATCAAGCCGGTAGGCAAGATGTTAAGAGGCCTCTTGAGGTTGCCAACTTGTATGCCGAACGTCTGCAATCAAGCCGGTAGGCAAGATGTTAAGAGGCCTCTTGAGGTTGCCAACTTGTATGCCGAACGTCTGCAATCAAGCCGGTAGGCAAGATGTTAAGAGGCCTCTTGAGGTTGCCAACTTGTATGCCGAACGTCTGCAATCAAGCCGGTAGGCAAGATGTTAAGAGGCCTCTTAAGGTTGCCAACTTGTATGCCGAACGTCTGCAATCAAGCCGGTAGGCAAGATGTTAAGAGGCCTCTTGAGGTTGCCAACTTGTATGCCGAACGTCTGCAATCAAGCCGGTAGGCAAGATGTTAAGAGGCCTCTTGAGGTTGCCAACTTGTATTTCGAACGTCTGCAATCAAGCCGGGAGGCAAGATGTTAAGAGGCCTCTTAAGGTTGCCAACTTGTATCCCGAACGTCTGCAATCAAGCCGGTAGGCAAGATGTTAAGAGGCCTCTTGAGGTTGCCAACTTGTATGCCGAACGTCTGCAATCAAGCCGGTAGGCAAGATGTTAAGAGGCCTCTTGAGGTTGCCAACTTGTATGCCGAACGTCTGCAATCAAGCCGGTAGGCAAGATGTTAAGAGGCCTCTTAAGGTTGCCAACTTGTATGCCGAACGTCTGCAATCAAGCCGGTAGGCAAGATGTTAAGAGGCCTCTTGAGGTTGCCAACTTGTATGCCGAACGTCTGCAATCAAGCCAGTAGGCAACATGTAAAGAGGCCTCTTAAGGTTGCCAACTTGTATGCCGAACGTCTGCAATCAAGCCAGTAGGCAACATGTAAAGAGGCCTCTTGAGGTTGCCAACTTGTATCCCGAACGTCTGCAATCAAGCCGGTAGGCTAGATGTTAAGAGGCCTCTTGAGGTTGCCAACTTGTATGCCGAACGTCTGCAATCAAGCCGGTAGGCAAGATGTTAAGAGGCCTCTTAAGGTTGCCAACTTGTATGCCGAACGTCTGCAATCAAGCCGGTAGGCAAGATGTTAAGAGGCCTCTTGAGGTTGCCAACTTGTATGCCGAACGTCTGCAATCAAGCCAGTAGGCAACATGTAAAGAGGCCTCTTAAGGTTGCCAACTTGTATCCCGAACGTCTGCAATCAAGACGGTAGGCAACATGTAAAGAGGCCTCTTGAGGTTGCCAACTTGGGCCCTGAACGTCTGCAATCAAGCCAGTAGGCAAAATGTAAAGAGGCCTCTTAAGGTTGCCAACTTGGGCCCCGAACGTCTGTAATCAAGCCAGTAGGCAACAAGTAAAGAGGCCTCTTAAGGTTGCCAACTTGGGCCCCGAACGTCTGCAATCAAGCCGATGGGCAACATGTAAAGAGGCCTCTTAAGGTTGCCAACTTGTATGCCGAACGTCTGCAATCAAGCCAGTAGGCAACATGTAAAGAGGCCTCTTAAGGTTGCCAACTTGTATGCCGAACGTCTGCAATCAAGCCAGTAGGCAACATGTAAAGAGGCCTCTTAAGGTTGCCAACTTGTATCCTGAACGTCTGCAATCAAGCCAGTAGGCAACATGTAAAGAGGCCTCTTAAGGTTGCCAACTTGTATCCCGAACGTCTGCAATCAAGCCGGTAGGCAAGATGTGAAGAGGCCTCTTAAGGTTGCCAACTTGGGCCCTGAACGTCTGCAATCAAGCCAGTAGGCAAGATGTAAAGAGGCCTCTCAAGGTTGCCGACTTGGGCCCCGAACGTCTGTAATCAAGCCAGTAGGCAACAAGTAAAGAGGCCTCTTAAGGTTGCCAACTTGGGCCCCGAACGTCTGCAATCAAGCCTATGGGCAACATGTAAAGAGGCCTCTCAAGGTTGCCAACTTGTATGCCGAACGTCTGCAATCAAGCCGATGGGCTACATGTAAAGAGGCCTCTTGAGGTTGCCAACTTGTATGCCGAACGTCTGCAATCAAGCCGGTAGGCAAGATGTGAAGAGGCCTCTTAAGGTTGCCAACTTGGGCCCTGAACGTCTGCATTCAAGCCGGTAGGCTACATGTAAAGAGGCCTCTTGAGGTTGTCAACTTGTATGCCGAACGTCTGCAATCAAGCCGGTAGGCAAGATGTTAAGAGGCCTCTTAAGGTTGCCAACTTGTATGCCGAACGTCTGCAATCAAGTCAGTAGGCAAGATGTAAAGAGGCCTCTCAAGGTTGCCAACTTGGGCCCCGAACGTCTGCAATCAAGCCGATGGGCAACATGTAAAGAGGCCTCTTAAGGTTGCCAACTTGGGCCCCGAACGTCTGCAATCAAGCCAGTAGGCAACATGTAAAGAGGCCTCTTAAGGTTGCCAACTTGTATCCCGAACGTCTGCAATCAAGCCGGTAGGCAAGATGTTAAGAGGCCTCTTGAGGTTGCTAACTTGTATCCTGAACGTCTGCAATCAAGCCGGTAGGCAACATGTAAGGAGGCCTCTTAAGGTTGCCAACTTGTATGCCGAACGTCTGCAATCAAGACAGTAGGCAAGATGTTAAGAGGCCTCTTAAGGTTGCCAACTTGTATCCTGAACGTCTGCAATCAAGCCGGTAGGCAACATGTAAAGAGGCCTCTTAAGGTTGCCAACTTGTATCTCGAACGTCTGCAATCAAGCCAGTGGGCAACATGTGAAGAGGCCTCTTGAGGTTGCCAACTTGTATGCCGAACGTCTGCAATCAAGCCGGTAGGCAAGATGTTAAGAGGCCTCTTAAGGCTGCCAACTTGGGCCCCGAACGTCTGCAATCAAGCCGGTAGGCAAGATGTTAAGAGGCCTCTTGAGGTTGCCAACTTGTATGCCGAACGTCTGCAATCAAGCCAGTAGGCAAGATGTTAAGAGGCCTCTTGAGGTTGCCAACTTGTATGCCGAACGTCTGCAATCAAGCCGGTAGGCAAGATGTGAAGAGGCCTCTTGTGGTTGCCAACTTGTATGCCGAACGTCTGCAATCAAGCCGGTAGGCAAGATGTTAGGAGGCCTCTTGAGGTTGCCAACTTGTATGCCGAACGTCTGCAATCAGGACGGTAGGCAACATGTAAAGAGGCCTCTTAAGGTTGCCAACTTGTATCCCGAACGTCTGCAATCAAGCCGGTAGGCAAGATGTTAAGAGGCCTCTTGAGGTTGCCAACTTGTATGCCGAACGTCTGCAATCAAGCCGGTAGGCAAGATGTTAAGAGGCCTCTTAAGGTTGCCAACTTGTATGCCGAACGTCTGCAATCAAGCCAGTAGGCAACATGTAAAGAGGCCTCTTAAGGTTGCCAACTTGTATCCCGAACGTCTGCAATCAAGCCGGTAGGCAAGATGTTAAGAGGCCTCTTGAGGTTGCCAACTTGTATCCCGAACGTCTGCAATCAAGCCGGTGGGCAAGATGTTAAGAGGCCTCTTAAGGTTGCCAACTTGTATGCCGAACGTCTGCAATCAAGCCGGTAGGCAAGATGTGAAGAGGCCTCTTGAGGTTGCCAACTTGTATGCCGAACGTCTGCAATCAAGCCGTTAGGCAAGATGTTAAGAGGCCTCTTGAGGTTGCCAACTTGTATGCCGAACGTCTGCAATCAAGCCAGTAGGCAACATGTAAAGAGGCCTCTCAAGGTTGCCAACTTGTATCCCGAACGTCTGCAATCAAGCCGGTAGGCAAGATGTAAAGAGGCCTCTAATGGTTGCCAACTTGAGCCCCGAACGTCTGCAATCAAGCCAGTAGGCAACATGTAAAGAGGCCTCTAATGGTTGCCAACTTGAGCCCCGAACGTCTGCAATCAAGCCAGTAGGCAACATGTAAAGAGGCCTCTTAAGGTGGCCAACTTGTATCCTGAACGTCTGCAATCAAGCCGGTAGGCAACATGTAAAGAGGCCTCTTAAGGTTGCCAACTTGTTTGCCCAACGTCTGCAATCAAGCTAGTAGGCAACATGTGAAGAGGCCTCTTAAGGTTGCCAACTTGGGCCCCGAACGTCTGCAATCAAGCCAGTAGGCAAGATGTAGAGAGGCCTCTTAAGGTTGCCAACTTGGGCCCCGAACGTCTGCAATCAAGCCAGTTGGCAAGATGTAGAGAGGCCTCTTAAGGTTGCCAACTTGGGCCCCGAACGTCTGCAATCAAGCCAGTAGGCAAGATGTAGAGAGGCCTCTTAAGGTTGCCAACTTGGGCCCCGAACGTCTGCAATCAAGCCAGTAAGCAAGATGTAGAGAGGCCTCTTAAGGTTGCCAACTTGGGCCCCGAACGTCTGCAATCAAGCCAGTAGGCAAGATGTAGAGAGGCCTCTTAAGGTTGCCAACTTGAGCCCCGAACGTCTGCAATCAAGCCAGTAGGCAACATGTGAAGAGGCCTCTTAAGGTTGCCAACTTGGGCCCTGAACGTCTGCAATCAAGCCGGTAGGCAACATGTAAAGAGGCCTCTCAAGGTTGCCAACTTGGGCCCCGAACGTCTGCAATCAAGCTGGTAGGCAACATGTGAAGAGGCCTCTTAAGGTTGCCAACTTGTATGCCGAACGTCTGCAATCAAGCCAGTAGGCAAGATGTAGAGAGGCCTCTTAAGGTTGCCAACTTGGGCCCCGAACGTCTGCAATCAAGCCAGTAGGCAAGATGTAGAGAGGCCTCTTAAGGTTGCCAACTTGGGCCCCGAACGTCTGCAATCAAGCCAGTAGGCAAGATGTAGAGAGGCCTCTTAAGGTTGTTAACTTGAGCCCCGAACGTCTGCAATCAAGCCAGTAGGCAACATGTAAAGAGGCCTCTTAAGGTTGCCAACTTGTATCCTGAACGTCTGCAATCAAGCCGGTAGGCAACATGTGAAGAGGCCTCTTAAGGTTGCCAACTTGTATCCTGATCGTCTGCAATCAAGCCGGTAGGCAACATGTGAAGAGGCCTCTTAAGGTTGCCAACTTGTATCCTGAACGTCTGCAATCAAGCCGGTAGGCAACATGTGAAGAGGCCTCTTAAGGTTGCCAACTTGTATCCTGAACGTCTGCAATCAAGCCGGTAGGCAACATGTGAAGAGGCCTCTTAAGGTTGCCAACTTGGGCCCCGAACGTCTGCAATCAAGCCGGTAGGCAACATGTAAAGAGGCCTCTTAAGGTTGCCAACTTGTATCCTGAACGTCTGCAATCAAGCCGGTAGGCAAGATGTGAAGAGGCCTCTTAAGGTTGCCAACTTGTATCCTGAACGTCTGCAATCAAGCCGGTAGGCAAGATGTGAAGAGGCCTCTTAAGGTTGCCAACTTGTATGCTGAACGTCTGCAATCAAGCCAGTATGCAACATGTAAAGAGGCCTCTTAAGGTTGCCAACTTGTATGCCGAACGTCTGCAATCAAGCCAGTAGGCAACATGTGAAGAGGCCTCTTAAGGTTGCCAACTTGGGCCCCGAACGTCTGCAATCAAGCCGGTAGGCAACATGTAAAGAGGCCTCTTAAGGTTGCCAACTTGGGCCCCGAACGTCTGCAATCAAGCTGGTAGGCAACATGTAGAGAGGCCTCTTGAGGTTGCCAACTTGGGCCCCGAACGTCTGCAATCAAGCCGGTAGGCAACATGTAAAGAGGCCTCTTGAGGTTGCCAACTTGGGCCCCGAACGTCTGCAATCAAGCCGGTAGGCAACATGTGAAGAGGCCTCTTAAGGCTGCCAACTTGGGCCCCGAACGTCTGCAATCAAGCCGGTAGGCAACATGTAGAGAGGCCTCTTGAGGTTGCCAACTTGGGCCCCGAACGTCTGCAATCAAGCCGGTAGGCAACATGTGAAGAGGCCTCTTAAGGTTGCCAACTTGTATGCCGAACGTCTGCAATCAAGCCGGTAGGCAACATGTGAAGAGGCCTCTTAAGGTTGTCAACTTGTATGCCGAACGTCTGCAATCAAGCCGGTAGGCAAGATGTTAAGAGGCCTCTTGAGGTTGTCATCTTGTATGCCGAACGTCTGCAATCAAGCCGGTAGGCAACATGTGAAGAGGCCTCTTAAGGTTGCCAACTTGGGCCCCGAACGTCTGCAATCAAGCCGGTAGGCAAGATGTTAAGAGGCCTCCTGAGATTGCCAACTTGTATCCTGAACGTCTGCAATCAAGCCGGTAGGCAAGATGTTAAGAGGCCTCTTGAGGTTGCCAACTTGTATCCTGAACGTCTGCAATCAAGCCGGTAGGCAAGATGTTAAGAGGCCTCCTGAGATTGCCAACTTGTATCCTGAACGTCTGCAATCAGGCTGGTAGGCAAGATGTTAAGAGGCCTATTGAATAATAGAAGATTCAAGGGACTATGCTCTTCGGAACGGTTGACTCGAATGGCATACAAAACTGTGATTATGTGTGTTCTTATTAGCATTGATGATTGATAATAATTCTACAACATGTATCAGGGGAATTTTAATGGCAATAAAGATTGAGGATTTGAATCCATGTGTTTAATTCAGAGATTTCCCTTTATTGATTCTATTCTCCAAATTTTCCCGTCATGACAAATCTGATTGAGTTTCTAGAATTTTTAGATGATATTTCGCAGAAATAGTCTTTTCGATTTGACCCAAAAACTTGACAGTTCATATGTGGATAAGTCTATGAGTACAGAAACAGTTTTATGCTGATCACTTCAACCGTGCAACTTGTTGAGTGCTTACAAACAAACAAACACAAAAGTACACAGACAAACCTTCATAAGATATTGATGGAAGTCTTCGCTATTGCTCATCCAAACTCATCAGTTAGAAATATGAACACTTGCCACAGATTGTTGAGACTGATCTGTTTACACAGCTGCTGTATCTGGAGTGGGCGCGGCCCTCGCAGTGGTTCAAGACGCAGCCCGTGTGGCTGGTGAAGCAATACTTCGGAGAGCGCGTGGGCATCTACTTCGCGTGGCTGGGCTTCTACACGACCATGCTGATCCCCGCTGCTCTCGTGGGTCTCCTCGTCTTCCTGTACGGCCTGGCGTCCATGGGCAGCATGGCGAACACCCCCAGGTCAGTGCAACACCTGCAGCCACAACATGGCCGACAAAACTGTCATCACATGCATTGTATGTTTTTCTTTTTTTTCTTCAATTCTTCATTTCTTCATCTCTTCATTCACTCATTCATTTATGTATATATTCATCTATTCATCCATTCATTCATCCATTCATTGAATGACTAACTTATTTATTCATTCATGTATCCATTCCTAATTATTCATCCAGTTATGTATTTGAGTCATGTCCGCTACTAGCTATGTGCAAGTGCATGGGGCTGTTGATCTCCAGGCAAACCCAGCATGTGTATGCGTTATGGGATGAGCGATAGGCCTGCATTCATATGAAGTTTAATCCTTGAATAATTCTTCGGATCTCTGTTGAAAGAAAACTGTTCGAGAAATTCGTTGAGGAAAACTGTAATGATGATATGTTCCAAAGAATAGTTCGGATCAGAATCAGTCCCTCGAGACCTATTCTAGTGGTCGGATAATCGACTGGAAACCAGCGGGGGAAACTGACAGCTGATCATGATCAGATGAGCGTAGCGAAGACTTCATCCCACTCTTATACAGCTTTGTCTGTGTGTGTGTTTTTTGTTTGTTTGTCTGTTTGTTCGTAAGCACTGCACAGGTCACATGGGTAGACTGATCAACATGAAACTTTTTTGTACGAGCCAACTTTTGCAACTTAAAACTGTATAGTTTCTGAAATGAATCGGTTGAATAGATTTTGAGAAATATCATGTCAACGATTTTAAAACCCCATAAGATTAGGCTAGGTAAGAAAATTTGAAGAAATGAAACCTCTCCAAAAAGAATGAAATCTTTTCTGAGTGTTCAAACATGAATGATACACATAACCACCATTTTGTGAGCAATTCAAACCAGCCGTTTCGAAGAAAAAAATTCAATTAATAGCTGTTTTTATTCATCAAATATATGGATGAAAATGAGTCAAGATTCACTGCTTCCTAGATTTAATATTTGCCCAAGAATTGACTATCCTTCATATACGTCAAGGTGTGTAGAATACCAGAGGATAAAGTAGCATAAAAATGAAGGACGAGGTGTGTAGAATACCAGAGTCGATAAAGTAGCAAATGTAGGACTGTTATTATACCTCATTCAGGTATCTTGCTCATCTTACAACGCATATTTCGCGTTTGCCTAGTATGTTTCAAAGAATAGTTCGGATCAGAATCAGTCCCTCGAGACCTATTCTAGTGGTCAGATGATCGACTGGAAACCAGCGGGTGAAACTGACACTCTCAGCTGATCATGATGTAATTCAGCATCTCTATTCGAATCATTATGTTGATTCAATCATAAGTTGGTCCATGTTAGGTTAGGTCAGGTCCGGACATTAGTCCATGACTACGTATACCACAGGGTCGGGAAACGGTTTGGGAAAATCAATTCCCGCCGAAACGGTTCAACAAACGAGTTTATATCACAATAATTAGACGAGCTTTAGCGAGGATTCAATTTGACATACTGAAAAAAATTGGTGTTCGTTTTTATGTTTTTTTTTTTTTTTTTTTTTTTTTTTTTTTATGTTTTTTTGTCGGTTCTCCACAGGTCAAACGGCTACAGCTATCAACTTCAAACTTTTTTTCGTCATGGTTCCTCATCTAACTTAGATCTGTATAGTTTTGTGGCATTATCGGGTGGTAACTTTTTTTTTATGAATTTTAGAAATTTCAAAAATCCCCATTAGAATAACCCGGAGGAAAATACTTGAAAAATCAAAATTTTTCAAGACCTCTCAAATTTTCGCCTAATATAAAGGAAACTATTAAGCACATTTTGAGAGATTTTTCGCATCAATCGGATGAGAAATAACGAAGAAAACGCATTTATAAAGCATTTTCCCATCAATTTAGGCTATTACGGGAACCAATTAAATCTATAGCAACAAGTGTCACCAATTAATTCAAAACGATTTAAATGAATGAAGAGGAAGGCCGTGACATAACTGATTCTCGTAAGGTTTTTGAACGTTTGGAGTGATCCAAGGTCTGTAGATGTAGATTGGGTTGACAAATTATTTTTCATTCTAGATTTCTATACCTCTAAGCTCGTCTAACAACGCGCATCCCGCGTTTTCCTAGTTCAGAATCACTTCAGCAAAACGTTTCGATGCCAGCCATTTTGAATATTTGAATAGTTTTAATCGTAACCGCCCGCATTCAAGCAAGACCTTCTATAATGTTCGTATATCATAACAATGATATGGAAAGCCTTGTCTTGAATCGGTTTGACGTGTATATCAATCCTATCGAAATGTCCAATTCACTTTCCAAACTGGGTTGGAGCTAAAATGTTTCACAAGAAACGGACAGGTGTATCACTAGTCTGTGAACCGGTTCGCCTGGACCGTCTCCCGACTGTGTGGCATCGTAGTCCATGCTTCACTGATTCAGGTAGTGGCCGTTGGAATAAATTGACGCCATAAATGAAAACAAGAACGATACAATCTTCTCACTTGATTGCGGAAATGAGCCATTCACGATATTTCGCTGGGTCATGCTTTGGACGTTTCTTTAGGTTCATCTAATGGATGGTGATTGCAGATGATTGTTATTCTTGTCATGTTCGATTATTCATCAGACTCAAACTGACTGAGAAAAGATTGAATGAGATTTGATCATTCTTCTATGCCAATACCATGCTATATCTAGTGAAGCAGTAGCTTGGAGGAAGTCATGTTCCGCGCGAAGCCGAACAAACTGTTCACACGAAGTGCTTCCAGCGTATATAGGCTGCATTCCGGAACCTCCCGAATCTACTGGGAGCGTACTGGATACGTTCTGTTTCGTACTCCGAGTGATTTATTGAACGTTCCAAAACCCACCACGACAGTCAATTCTGCGTACTGGAAACACTGGAGATATTTCTCTCAGTAAACCCAGGCAAAGTAATGGCGACCTCCATGAATGGTGCGAGATTACATCAATTTATCACAGACAAATCGGAGTGCGAATAATAAGACGAGCTTTAGCGAGGATTCAATTTGACACACTGAAAAAAAATGTTTTTTTTTTTTTTTTTTCTCATGTTTTTTTGGCGGTTCTCCACAGGTCAAACGGCTACAGCTATTAACTCCAAACTTTTTATCATCATGGTTCCTCATCTAGCTTAGATCTGTATAGTTTTGTAGCATTATCGGAAAGTAACTTTCCTTTTTATGAATTTCAGAAATTTCAAAATTACCCATTAGAATAACACGACGGAAAAAAAAATATTTTCAAAAGAATGAAATTTTGTATGAAGTTGGATTGCATCTTAATGCACATTTCTGGAGATTCTAAGCTTGATCGGGTCAGCCATTTTGAAGAAAAAACATGGAATGTGCTAAATGGGTTCCACTCGAAGCAGTTTTTACCCATTCATAACTAAAATGTCACCCAATTGGCGAATTTAGGAAAAAGTTTGGCAAATGAGTCGACAAACTATCACTTTCCGCTCGTCTGAAAACGCGTATATAGCGTTTTCCTAGTTTTGTAAATGAAGCAGAGAAACTGCATCTGGAGGGATGTTGATTTATAACGAATGTATTCAAGGTCAATTTGCGTTTCATTGCTCATAAACTGACTATAAGTGAAAAACAATGAGGCCATCTATATTTCACTTTCGAATTGACCCCTAGTGATAGGCGTGGCTAAACGCCAGGCCACCTACATCCATACTTCAGGTGGGCATTCAGAGATACTCTGATAGGTAAATGTCAAATTTCCCACATAACAAAGTCCATTCGATTGAATGTTTTGTTTTGTGACGTTTGTGGGCGGGTCAATCACTAGTCGTCAATTGTACTGTGTACTTTCCGTTTCTGAGGCCTAGTGGATACAAATAATTCCTATGGCGAGTACTGGATTACAAGTGAGGCCGGTAGGTTCCGAGATGCACCGGTATGACTTGTAATGTGTTGTTTCCAGCCAGGAGATCTGTGACCCTGAGATTGGAGGTCAGATCATGATATGCCCCTCATGCGACAAGGCCTGCTCCTACATGCCTCTCATCGACTCCTGCATGTTTGCCAAGATGACGTACTTGTTCGACAATCCGGCCACGGTGCTGTTCGCCGTCTTCATGTCGTTCTGGGGTAAGTCACATCCGGTCACATGGTCACCTTCTGTCCAGTCACATGACCTTCAGATGGAAACAACGATGTCAGCCAGGTGGTATTAATAATAACTGGGCAAACGCGTTATGTGTTTCCGCGTTGATGGATGAGCTAGAACATATCAACTTATCTTTGGATTGGTCATTATATATATATATATATATATATATATATATATATATATATATATATATATATATATATATACACCTTGAGATCCAAACCATTACATCACTGCCATCTTATTTCTCATTATTAATTTCTATGATATTAAATAAGGCTCTGTTTTAATAGTTTACAGTTAAGTGGTGACACTTGTTGCTTCGATTTGATAGGTATCTTAATAGCTTTGAATGATTCACAAAAATTACTTTATATATTCCTTTACATCGAATCAGCTGATCCGATCTGAGTGAAAGTTCGGAATAATGTGTATCATTATTGTATTGAATTTCTCTGAGAATTTTAATCCTCTTGGGTGAAATAATTTCCATGATTTTTTTCTCCGAGTTATTCTCATGAGATTTTTGAAAACTTTGAAATGAATTGTCAAAAAAGTGGTTCAACCGATCACGTTTTAAAACTTTACAGTTACGAATTAGATGAAGATACTTGTGTGTGCCATGTTTCAACTAATTTTGAATTTTTGTCTGACATGTGGAGCGCAAAAATAAACTTTCATTTCGGGTATGGTGAAATTGAGTCCTCGCTTCGCTCATCCAATAATAATGATACTAATAATGACATATTCATTAGTCCAGAAGAATTAAACATACAAGTATGGTATTGGACAAGTCAAACATCAGATCATAGTCTACAGACACAACAATTGTTTGCATTTCTTACGGATAAATTAAAATCAATTACGAAGTGTAAAATAATGTGATATAATTGTAAAATGATCACTCCATTCGTATGAATATGATTACAAATGATGAGAGAACTATTAAATTTCCTGATATGAGAAATTGAAATTGAACGAAATCATTAACTTTAAAAAAACTTCTCTCAATAAGATATTTCTTTAATAATGATTTAAATCTGCACACATTCTCTTCTTTTGCGTTTCGGTAAATTTTCATGAAAAATAGAGCCTGCATAGCTGGGACAATTATCTGACATCTTGAGGCAATGTTTTTTCACATGTATATCGTCTTGTGGCGATTCATCTACGGACCCTGGAAAGACAGTGAATAGGGGGTTCCAGGGGCCGTGACGGATGTTGTCCCGTTGTCCTGGGAAGGATTATTGCCGGCCCTGACAACTGTTGTGATGATGGAGAAGGCTGGAAATCAGTCTTATTGAAGCAGTCAAATAGAGCAGTTCATTATGTACTTTGTGTAATAAAGACTCTGTTTAAATTCATCAAATGTGTGTTCACCAAAGTGGTGAGCCCGACGTGATCAAAACACACAACCTTCTTCAAATGTTCCACCCTGTGTAAATTCGTTCCACACAAGAACTACATTTAATACAACATGCCGAACGAGGAAGAAGACGCCGTCATGGAGAGTAATCAAACTTCATTGGTTACCAGAGTTACCATCCGTCCGTCCCTGTTGTGGGCTGAGAAGCCAGCGTTGTGGTTTGCGCAAATGGAGGCCCAGTTCGTGTTAGCTGGAATATCGAATGATGAAACGAAATTCTGTCATGTAATGGCCCAGCTGGAAAGCCGTTACGCGTCTGAGGTGGACGACATCATAGGGAACCCACCAAGTGAAGATGACATCCTTGTGGCGTCTGATTCGCCAGAACAGCACAATCTCTACTTGCGTCAGCTTTCTACGCGTCTTTCCGATCATGGTAAACTCATCAAGGCAGGGAAGTGTGTATTCGGAGCAACTGAAGTGGAGTTCCTTGGTTAAGATGTCAGCTCTACTAGTTCAAGCTCGCTGCAAACAAAGGTTTACGCCATAATTGCTTTCTCAAACCCGAGACTGTGAAGCAATTACGACAATTCTTAGGAATGTTGAATTTTTATCGTCGGTTTCTGCCGAGTGCTGCAAATGTCCAAGCACCCCTCAACGATCTCCTTGCCGGTACCAAAACCACGAGTAAAACCCCTGTAGTTTGGTCTCCACAACTTGAAAAGTCTTTCGAGGAATGTAAACATAGTCTGTGTCAGGCGACATTGCTAGCTCACCCAGACAGGAACGCCGAACTCTCCATCTACGCCAACGCATCGGACATCAGTATCGATGCAGCGATACAACAACGCACTGATTCCGGTTGGCAGCCGCCAGCATTTTTTCTCGAAAACTGAATCCTGCTCAACGAAATTATGGCACCTATACGATCTTGAACTGCTCGCGGTTCATGGAGCCGTTCGTTTCTTTCGCCACATGGTGGAAGCCCGCGATTTTCAGATCTATACTGATCATAAACCTCTTACGTTTGCTTTTGAACAGAGGTCAGACAAGTGTTCACCGCGACAGTTTCGTTACTTGGATTTCATAGGACAATTTACTACCGACATCCTTCATATACCAGGCAAAGACAACATCGTCGCCGACGCCTTGTCACTTGTTGAAACAATCACCAACCCTATATATTTCACTATGTTAGCTCAGTCACGGTACAATGACGGCGAACTGCAGGCAGTACTGACCTCCAACACTTCTCTACAGCTGCAGCGTTTGCCACTGGACAACTCGACCCTTTTCATTTACTGCGATACGTCCACTGCAACACCACGACCATACATTCTACGTACATTACGACGTCAAGTTTTCGACAGCCTGCATAGTTTGGCCCATCCCGGTATAAGAGCAACCATTCGTCTTATAACAGAACGGTTTTTATGGCCCTCGATCAGGAAGGACTGTACTTCCTAGTCACGCTCATGTATCCAGTGTCAAAGTTCAAAGATCACACGGCACGTTTCTGCGCCTGTGAACGAGTTCGTCTCACCAGGAAACCGCTTCGAACATATCCACATAGACCTCGTCGGCCTTCTGCCCATTTCGTCAGGATACAGATACCCTCCTCACATGCGTCGACCGTTTCACTCGGTGGCCCAAAACCATGCCCATCGACGACATAGCGGCTGACACAGTTGCCAAAGATCTCTTGTCAGGGTGGATATCACGCTTTGGCACACCTCTCTGGATTACCACCGATCAAGGTCGACAGTTTGAGTCGTGCCTGTTCAAGTTTCTTAACCACTTGACCGGCACGACTCATTTACGCACGACAGCTTATCAACCGGCAGCCAATGGTATGGTAGAGCGTCTACATCGTCAACTCAAGGCTGCTATTGAATGTCATGAGGACGAGTGGTGGACGGATAGTCTTCCATTGGTTGTGCTGGGAATCCGATCCGCTTTGAAAGACAACCTGCAAGCAACGCCAGCAGAGCTCGTTCATGGTTCTACACTCGGGTTACCAGGCGAGTTTCTTTCACCACCGACAGCTCCTACAGACAGCACTTCCGATTTCATCGTACAGCTGAGGCATCGCCTGCAACGACTCAGACCAGTCAGCGCTGCTCACCATGAGCAACACACGGTTTTTATTTTAAAGGACCTGGAAACTTGCACTCATACATTCGTACGCCACGACGGTGTCCGAACACCACTTCAGCAACCTTATGATGGTCCATTTGAGATCGTATCGAGGGATGTGAAACTCTACACAATATTGAGAAACGGCAAGTCTGTTTTTGTACCTGTTGATAGACTGAAGCCGGCTTACATCTTATCCGACCCTAGTAACACCCAACCAACTCAACAACCAACATGGCGCGCCATCACAACTCCGACACGTCGTCGTGTGCATTTTGCACCATGTCTCACCACCTGACCCTTGCAGGTATCGTTCTGCTCACTCTGTTCCCATTACTGGGAGGCGAGTACTGTGGCGAACCATCCACGGACCCTGGAGAGACAGTCAATAGGGAGTTCCAGGGGCCGTGACGGATGTTGTCCCGTTGTCCGGGGAAGGATTGTTGCCGGCCCTGACAACTGTTGTGATGATGGAGAAGGCTGTAATTCAGTCTTATTGAAGCAGTCAAATAGAGCACTCCATTATGTACTTTGTGTAATAAAGACTCTGTTTAAATTCATCAATTGTGTGTTCACTAAAGTCTTGTCCTCTTGTAGAATAATCATGGACTTATCTGTTCGCTAATGAAATATGTTTGTTTTCATATACATACATGATGGACATAAATATATACAGAGAGGATTGAGTTGAAATATGGAATCTTCTGAACATATTAGCACAAGAATTCTTATAATAAACATCCCCACACGAATTAGAACTGGCATTTGCTAAATAACGTATTGCTTTAATCCGCAGTATGAATAATCTAGAAGCGTGGTGAGAGTTCCCCCATAGAATAATTCCATATTGTAACCTAGACTGTATGTATGCAAAGTACACCATTTCAGCCGTTTCAAAATTGTAAAGGTTCAGAACACGTTTCACTAAAAAGCATCTTGAAGAAACTTGCTGGCAAACATCACTGATATGTTTTTCCCAATCCAATCTATTGTCCACTATCACTCCAATAAATGTTGTATGTTGTTGTTGTTATTGAACAATCACAATGTGCTTTGCTTTCCTCATTGTGCTGCTCTCGTAATACTTCTAGTTCACTCGTTACCATGACATTGATTGAAGCAATGTGGGTGAGCATTACTTCTGCATATTACCATGCACACTCTCTCCAGAGCCAGGCAATACGAGCGTGTATTGTTGAAACTCTCGGTGTTGTATGGTGATTGATGTTCAAATTCAATTCTGAATACAAAAGACCATTTTCATAATTCAATGCGCAGGCGTGGCCCGCCTCCTGGCAGCCGAGATCGCTAGTATTGCATTCTGGGAGTTTTAGTTCTGTTCAAAAAGTCAGCCCGCTTATCCACAGGATTAAAGGCAAAACACCAAGATATAAAACTTGCATTATTTCTCATCGCACTCACTCTGACAATGTGTAAATCTCTCAGTACATAGTGAACATATAAATGTTGAAACTACCATCATAATATAACTTGATACGTTCACTGTGACGCACAATAATATAAATCGAACGTGCTAAATAGCATTGGATGTATAGGACTTTTGAACTCGTGTGATAACATCCCGTTCTGGTTCAAATGATCGCCGCTAGATGGCTCATTCTTTTCGGAAATGGTCTATTCGTTATGATCGTCGACGTTTTCTTCCTCAGCCACTTACGTACACTCACGTTGGTCAGGTAGCCAGTTGGTATTGAACAGTCACAGTATGTATTGGTGCCCTCAGTGTGTGGCTTTCGTGAGTTTCATCAGTTACTCGTTACTATTTGAAGAATCATACAATTGTCAAGTGTGGTGTGTGGTAAGACGTGGGTGCGTCCGCATATCTCAGAAGGGGCTGCTACTCAGTCGCTACCTCAAGCCTCACATCTGACGATGTGGGTATGTGGGTGACAGTAGAGAGTTATGTGTAGAAGGAGAAGTTCTTCTTAGCGCAGACCAGAGAGAAGTCGTGTATCGACGCTTTTCAAACTTCTTGTGACGTACGTCGTGTGTTTTTGAAATTCAACAATGGATGATGCACAAGAATTCGACTCCGTGATGAATAAATCAAATAAATGGATGCGGCCGATGAAGGTGAGGTGGGTTGAACAAAAGTAGTGAAAACATCGAATAATGAATGACCTCAGAAATTACATCACGGAAATGCACAGACCATGACGGTTTTCTCACAGATCCCCGATTCTACGGATTCTCGAACGGAACACTCGAATTATCAATGTCCACTCTCATGGAAGCAACTCTAGACTCTCTGCTCGAGACCTGTACGCACGCATTTCTGGAACTGAATCGACTGATATGCTCTATATCGTCTTTCCACGTTGACGTGCAGTGTAGTGTTGCTCGCCATTCTGTAGCAAGTGTCAACATTCTCTGTTGTTAGCTCATCCATTGTCTGACGAGAAAGTGGGTATATACATATGTCAATCATCTCTACAGACTTCATTCATACATTGTTGCATTTCACTCGAATTGTATTCTAACCAAGTTGACTTGAATCTGGACTCAGAATTTGGGGTTGTCATTATTATTTAAACTCTTGCAATTTCACATGAATGCGCGGTGGCAAGTTCCCTAACTACCCATTATTCCACCACCTCCTCAACCCTTTGACGGAATAATTTCAACTCTATTTCATCCCTCTTAAAAACATTTCTACTAAGCCCATTCCAATCCCTACTTAAAGAGAAAGAAGAAAAGAGAAATCACCGACATCTTATATGGCCCCCTTCATGAATACCACTCGACCATGACCCCGTATACGTCCATACTTTGATTCGTCTCTTTCTATCAACTCATGCAGCTCTCGCCACCCCCCCTCTCCCTCCATTACCCTGAAGAAATCACAAAAACGATCCTCCTTCCTCCGTATTTCCAATTCCTGCCATACCAAGTCTCACATTAGCTCAACTGGGCTCTCCAACATTCCAACCCTCTCCTCATTTTCACCTCCTTACCCTACCTGTCCTCCCTCTAACCGCAATTCTTTGGACCCTTTCTACATCCCTTATCTCATCTGATCTATAAGGATCCCAAACTGAATGAGCACATTCCACCAATCTACCATGGGATGCACTGTTTGATGTATATTTTCATAATCGTTGAATATATCTACACAGTTCTACACAAAAATGTTCTTAGATGTATCAACGTCGCACAACAAACCTTATCCAGTAACAAACCTGTCCCCAAAATGCAGGAGAGAAAGAGTTTCTTTCTTACTGTTGAAGTGATGATTGACAAGTTTACCCATCATAAGTTGGCTGATCGATGAGATAGCAACACTCACTGTTCATCTGTGAGACTGACTATAGGCTTCCGTCGAGTGACGTCACCCACTTTGAAAGAGACGATAACATTCTCCATCAGTTGGAATTCACCGTTCAGAATATTTGGTAGTCCAACAGTTCGCTGTGTTTCCATGGTAACTATTGTCTGTCATTTACCACTTGACAAACTCACCTCATTTTGTATAAGGTTTAGTGTTCGGTTTGTATAGTCTTTAGTGACGAGGGTGAGAGAGGGGGGAGGAAACTTCCCAATAATGGCTCACAGATGTGGGGCGCTCGACCCCATCAAGCTAATACCCGTGATCCCCCTCGTTGCCACAGCAACCAGTTTCCTGGAGATGTGGAAGCGACGCCAAGCGGTGCTCAGCTGGCAGTGGGACTTGTACGACGTGGAAGAGGATCAGGAGCCGCGACTGGAGTACGAAGCCAAGGTCAAGCGATTCAGGATCAATCCGATCACGGGAGAGAGGGAACCGTATGTTCCGGTGTACACGAGGCTGATGAAGTACTCGGTGACTGCCGGCATGGTGCTCTTTAGTGTGAGTACCAAGTGATAACATTCACGCCATCCCTTGAGGTGGTTGCTCCAGTAATATATTCGCATCATTTTTTTCAAATATCTTGGATTTTTCATTCATGAAGGGAGGACAACACTGAAAATCATAAATTCTACATTTCACACCCGATCAAGTTGATTTTTTTTATTGTGGTCCCGCATTACTACCAGATGAATATAAAAAATGAGCGGTCAAATTTTGTCGACACCTTTTTTCCTAATTAAAGCCTATATTTTGTCAATGGTCACGTAGAAACTTTTTGGTGAAAATTGGCTCGAGAAAAATAGTTTCTGAAGATCAGATAGTCTTCTTGAAAGTGCAATCGACGAAGTTCTGCATTGGTGTCACTTCAATTTTTGTGTATGAATGACAAATTTATCTATTTCACATTTTTTTTTATTTTTGCAATTTTTTTCTTTTTCAACAATTATTTAAGACATGATATTCTCAAGATATGCTGTTGATAATGTTTGATTTTGTTCATCATCTAGTTCATGAAGTATACACAACAATTGTGTAATTCCATCCAGTAGAATAGATTTCATTTACTTCTCCCTTCAAAATACGTTGGAAAAAAAGATGACGAGAAAACAGCCATCAAACATTCAACTGTATTCCGTTCTGAAGCTAATTTGGTTCTACACTATATGATTAAAAGTCAAACATAAAATTTACTAGTGAATCAATTAACATTATTTCTTCAGTAGCCCAAAAAGAAGATATGAAATAAATTGATCATAAAAAAAGGGGGAAATTCCAACAAATGTACATATTTTCAGTGTTGTCTCTCCTGAACTTTTTTGTTATATCGCGGAGAGGTTATCGAGATAAATTGTTCATCTCATTCATTCATCGCCACTCAAACACTCATACGTACCAATCTTTGAATGCTTTTGTCTCGAAATTGATATTGGAATATCTTTGGGGGACATTGTGAGTAAATTATTGTTTGTTTTAACTTTTATTTACCATGCCAGAATAATTTGGTCCATTCCCAACCGATTATCGAGAGATTTATTTCAAAAACGCATTCAGTTTGATCACAACAAAATTTTCACTTATGTATGACAACATCTTAATGTCATAGCATGACAAATTCCATTCTCGTATCGACTGTTTTGAAATAAATCCATGAAACATCATTTTCAACTGCATTCATTTTGGAATTGTTTATGTTCCTATCAATGTACTTTTTTCTCGAAAAGCGTTGATAGCAATACCCTTGAGATTATTGCAGTATATTTATGCATGTTCATCACATATGTGAATGGAATATTGTAGCTCTGCGACAAATACATGGTATTGAAACAATTGAAACAAGTTGAAAAATGTTGAAAAATATAGCAAATTTTGGAACATATTTTCAAATCCCAATTTTGTGAGCATTATTGCAATATGGTCAAAAAATTCTATCAGTGAGTACAAATACTTATAGAATGCATGTGTTGAAAATATGAGTATCCTGGGTGAAGTAGTTTTCAAGATAAAGGTACATAAGTTCGTTTTTGCCAACATGCGAGGGATATGGCTGACGATATCTACTTAAGAGGCCTCAGGCGCTCTACACGGGCTCGTTGTTTGCTCGCTTCAGACTCGAGTTCAACATGCATCGTGTGCTAGGCACACCCCATAGACTAGCCCGCCGAACTCATATTCACGTAAGCGCCGTTAATTCCCTGGCTCACTTTTTTGATATATTTCACAGTATATATTTTCTTTCGATATTCAAAAATATGTATCTAGATTTTCGTGAACTAGAATTTTTTCATTTTCCATCTGAAGAATTTGAAAAATTACATATTTTTGTTTCAAAATTTTGTGAATGCGATAACCTCCATTTTTCAATTATTGACATAATGCAGAAAGAATCATATTGATATCTCAAAAATTACGGCCGTGAGAGTTTGCGGCTTGAAATAAGAGCGCCTGCCGCCTCTTAATGAAGATATTCGATGAAATACTGGACAGATAAGCACCATGTATAACTATGGTTGCTTTATTCTGGTCCATGATGCTCGTTGCTCAGGTGGCCGTGGTGGTGATAGCACTGCTCGGCACGATCATCTACCGCATATCCGTGCTGTCCGTGATCTACGCGTCCGGCGACACGCTGTTCAGGGAGAACGCCAAGATCATATCGTCAGCCACGGCAGCGGTCATCAATCTTGTCATCATTCTACTGCTACAAATCGTGAGTTGAGGGGAATGTCTTCTTCATATTGGGTTTTAACGACGCACTGTAATGATGACCGAGATCTATTGGCGTCGGATGAATGATTAATGAGATGATGGGATGATGAGCTGAAGCTTTTTCATGGGTAATGGAAAGGATAGTGGGAAGGAAGCGGTCGTGGCCTATATTGTAGGAACCATCCCGGCATCAGCCTGGACTACAGAGTGAAACCACGAAAAACCGATGTGAAGATGGACGGTGGCGGGGATCGAACCGGATCAGATATGTCCCTTCACCTCCCGGGTCACACGAAGCAAGTGCGCTAACCACTCAGCTACTGTGCCGGTAAGAGAGAAATGAAATTCTGTCCTCATTGGTTGCTGTTAACACTTTCAACTCCTATTCCTAATATCTCATACGATGAGGAGGATGGGTTAGTTCGTACCTCCATTCATTTAACTCAACTGTTGGTGTGACCATTCAACACTAACAAACTCCCTTTAATTCACAAGGTCTCTCACTCTCTCACCAACTCTCTCCTTATGCATTCTATCCTCATCTTCATCTTTTCACCTTTCTTTTTCTACATCTCCCAATGTCTATTTATTCTTCCAAATTTGAAAAATGGGAAATGAAGAAGTTTTATTGATGTGATCAACTGTAACTGAGTGTTACCAGCTATTGAGGTAACATGTGTCAAACAAATGTGTAATTAAATTCGAATTTAAATTCTATTTGAATCAAACATTATTTTGATGATGATATTGGACGATTGTTGATATGAAAGCATACGATTCAATTATCAAACCATGGAGATGAATTGGAAGAAAATTCTGCTCGTTACATTTTCCACACTCATAGATTCACATCACACTGAATCTTTATTCAAGTTTTGCTAGTCTCTTGGTATAATTTATTCCACAGATTGAGATTTTATCGTGTCATCGAGTGGAAAACACACATTCGAGCGATTCACGATTAAAAACACGTCTGTATCAATCGAAAGCGTTGCATAGTGCAAATTGCACTGAGTTTTTTGGCGAATTATTCCGTTTCAATTATTCACGCATTAAACTATATTCTTCTCTCGTGGATACAAGTATGAATACATTTTCTTGATGTTATTTGAACTGTCTCCTCTTCCATTTCTTGTGTCTCATTCAGGTTTACTCAAAACTTGCCATCTGGATGGTGAATCTGGAGAATCCCAGGACACAGGGAGAGTTCGAAGACAGTTATACGTTCAAGATATACATCTTCCAGTTCGTCAATTACTACTCGTCGCTGATTTACATAGCTTTCTTCAAGGTGAGAGCACTGAGGCGATCATGGAGATCACAAACAAATACACATATATATATATATATATATATATATATATATATATATATATATATATATATATATATTTATATATATATATATATATATATATATATATATATATATATATTTAAATATAAAAAATTGTAAGATAATGTTCAGGGCCCACTCGATTTCAATACGGAGAACCTCAAGATTTCCAAAAAAAGTATGAGATTCACCGATATCCGAAATAAGAATGATATCCATTGTTCCAAATCTCCATCAAAATCCGACCAACAGTTCTGAGGGGAAATTCTGAAATTGCTCATCTCAGGATCACATATAAATGATTTGAAACTTTTGTTTTCTATTCTAGAAATTACATTGTTCATGCATTGTTACAGGCCTCTTAAAGGGCAAAAGAAACAGATACAAACGAAAACTCGAAGTTCAATACTTGAATACAGAAGCAATCAATTCTAAAAGTAAGGAACAGTATACAAAGAAGGTAACAGTCATGATGAGCAATGAAAAAAATTGTTTGAATGGTAATAGTACTCATGCAATAATTAGCATTCATAAATCAATATCGTAGATGAACTATTACATACAGATCAAGAACATTGAACAAAACAAAAAACAAAATAATATAGAATTAAGAATATTATATTCTTGTATGCGGGCTGACAGTAAGTTATAATACAATAATAGACTCTTAGTGGCTGCAAATTCAGGAAACAAAAAAAATCATTTAATAGGTGTTGAATATATTATTGCACATTCAGTTTCAGCGGGCACATGAAGAGAGCATACTTCAATACGGTTACTACCAAGAGTAAATGTGTACTTGGCGTGTTGACATGAAAAGAAGAAGTGAAAACGGGAAAAGAGGTTGTACCCATTGAAGAAAACGATACAAAAACTGATCCAAACAACCTCAACCATAGCTCCTTTGTGCGTGCTCTAATCAATTCCCCGACATAGTAGCTCCACCGGCATTATTACACGCCAAGCCACGTTCACTCTTGGTTGTATCAGTATTCCAATATGAGCTCTTCATCACCCCCGTTTCAGCTGCGTAACAAGGTATGAGCTCTTCATCACCCCCGTTTCAGCTGCGTAACAAGGTATGAGCTCTTCATCACCCCCGTTTCAGCTGCGTGACAAGGTATGAGCTCTTCATTACCCCCGTTTCAGCTGCGTAACAAGGTATGAGCTCTTCATCACCCCCGTTTCAGCTGCGTCACAAGGTATGAGTTCTTCATCACCCCCGTTTCAGCTGCGTAACAAGGTATGAGCTCTTCATCACCCCCGTTTCAGCTGCGTAACAAGGTATGAGCTCTTCATCACCCCCGTTTCAGCTGCGTAACAAGGAAATGTAACTGGATACAATAATGTGAGGAATGAAGTGTGTAGTTCACACACAAATACAAGAAATCGGATCAACTCACTGCGTTTGCCTATAGTCAAGTTTCAAATGTTCCAGGGGCGTTTCTTCGTTCATCCCGGCGACGTGGACGCCAGGAACCCTGGATTCTTCCAGCTAAGAACAGACGTGTGCGATCCCGCCGGCTGCTTATCCGAGCTGTTCATACAGCTGTCTATCATCATGGTCGGCAAACAGGCGATGAACAGCTTCCTTGAGTTCTTCTTGCCGTGAGTCTCACTGGTTTTATCTCTCCCATTCACCCATAGCGGTCAACCAGAGAGATTCCCTGGGATTGTTTTCCTGATGAGCGATAGCGAGGACTCTTTACTAACCTCGGATCTTGATACAGAATCATTGTTTGTCAATCAAGGTTCTGGATGAAAGGTAGGATCGTCTGGATGGGGCACCACTGGGGCGATCTTACCACCATATTAGCGAAGACTTTCATCTCTCTCTTATGGAGCTCTGTCTGTGTGTTTTAGTCCGTTTTTTTTTTTGTATTCATTCGTTCATATATTTATTCAATTTTCATCCAAAGATGACGTTACATTGTCAGCATTTTATGAGGAAATGATGATGCATATTGTCACGTATGTGGATAGTCTATGCATAAATTCGTCACATAGTCACAACATATAAAAAATCGAAGATACATTGGAATAGGGTACATCAAATGAAATTCATTGATACAATACATCTAGAAAAAAACTTCAAAATGCATGGGCCCTACTATGAAACCTCATCTTGAAACATGAACATATGTTGATAGGAGAGTCGATTCAACATTTGTGTCTACATGTGATTGGAAATTCATCCATATTAGGAATACATTCTTTGAAGATGAATGATCTTACCCACTACACAGGTCGCACGTTTTTACTGAGCAACAAGACACCTTTTCTGTGAACGTAGACTCATCCAACTTGAAATTGTGTAGTTTTTGTCATAACGTTTGGACCATTGCTGGAAAATATCATTTGAAAGTCTCCAGAGCACATGAGATCAGGTTGAAAGTCTCCTCAACACATGAGATCAGGTTGGAAGTCTCCTGAACACATGAGATCAGGTTGAAAGTCTCCTCAACACATGAGATCAGGTTGAAAGTCTCCTCAACACATGAGATCAGGTTGAAAGTCTCCTTAACACATGAGATCAGGTTGAAAGTCTCCT
>CAXFZR010000090.1:42500-45000 GCA_964007535.1 Brachyptera risi
CGTAGTTATGGAATGGAGTATATATCCTATGACTATCAATAACGTAATGGGATAAGCAACATGGCGTAAGTCCTATCCCTTCAACATCAGGCCGTTTTCACCATGATGGAATCAACGCTTTCGTGTACATTTGTGAGATTTGCAATTTCAAATCAAATCTTACGTATTAGGCTCGTATTTCAATGTATAGTACATAGTTGTATACTTGCATTGTTCCTGATCTTTCTCGTAGATGATGAGTAATTATCCAGTTATCAAATGGTAAATATAGCAGTAGGGCTCTTGACTAGGGGACCAGATGCTTTTACAGACGTATTTTAAATGCAGATTGGCCAATTCAAATGAAATTCATTCCAATATCGCTTAATGCAGTTGGGAATAGCTGGATTCACAGATTGCATTACATCTCTGTTCTATATTGGGTTTCAACGACGCACTGTAATGATGACTGAGATCTATTGGCGTCGGATGAATGTTTAATGAGATGATGAGATGAAGTTTTTCATGGGTAGTGGGAAGGATAGTGGGAAGGAAGCGGTCGTGGCCCATATTGTGGGAACCATCCCGGCATTAGCCTAGACTACAGAGGGAAACCACGAAAAAACCCTGTAAAGATGGACGGTGGCGGGGATCGAACCGGGTCCGATATGTCCCTTCACCTCCCGGGTCACACGAAGCAAGTGAACTAACCACTCAGCTACTGTGCCGGTATTACATCTATGACTTGATTAGATCAACAAACAATTATACCAGCAAATCATCATAACATTTGTGAGGCGGCATCTCTTTGATATACGCATGGTGCGAAAGGAAAGCGCCATGTTGCTTATCCCGTTACGTTATTGATAGTCATAGCTTGTATAGATCAACACACAATAATACCAGCAAATCATCATAACATTTGTGAGGCGGCATCTCTTTGATATACGCATGGTGCGAAAGGAAAGCGCCATGTTGCTTATCCCGTTACGTTATTGATAGTCATAGCTTGTATAGATCAACACACAATAATACCAGCAAATCATCATAACATTTGTGAGGCGGCATCTCTTTGATATACGCATGGTGCGAAAGGAAAGCGCCATGTTGCTTATCCCGTTACGTTATTGATAGTCATAGCTTGTATAGATCAACACACAATAATACCAGCAAATCATCATAACATTTGTGAGGCGGCATCTCTTTGATATACGCATGGTGCGAAAGGAAAGCGCCATGTTGCTTATCTCGTTACGTTATTGATAGTCATAGCTTGTATAGATCAACACACAATAATACCAGCAAATCATCATAACATTTGTGAGGCGGCATCTCTTTGATATACGCATGGTGCGAAAGGAAAGCGCCATGTTGCTTATCACGTTACGTTTTTGATGGTCATAGGCCGTATCGGAGAAAATATTCGAATACATTTTATTTTTCATCAAATAGATGGAAATGATGGCAGGAAAAAAGTTGCTGAGATTCATGGCTTCCTGAATTCCCTAATTATGTAATCTAGTATATGATGTTCCATAGCAGTCACTGTGTGTATAGTTCTGGATTGAATTGCATATACCGGTAAATGAATAGCTGATCATACAACGTGAATGCTGTGTTTGCCTATACTAGGAAAACGCGGGAGGCGCATTGTGTGATGAGCTTAGAAGTATGGAAATGTAGAATGAAAAATATTGTCAGCTCGAACCATCTACGGGCCTTGGATCACTTCAAACGTTCAAATACCTTACTTGCAACTTGTTGATATCTGTAGTAACCTGCCACCTGTTGCATAAACACATTCAATCCAAATATTCGATAAAATGTACACTTTTATTGCGTTTTCTTCGATATTGATATCAGATTGTTGCAAAAAATCTCTGGAAAGGTGTATAGTATTGTTCATATTTGGTGAAAATTTTAGAGCTCTTGAAAAAATCGTGTTTTTCAAGTATTTTTCTTCTGGGTTATTCTTATGAGAATTTTTCAAACCTCGATTCAAACTTGAATCGAACATTTCGAACGATTTTTCTGAATAACAATCCCAGCCTATTTTGGTACGACAGAAATATGTAGAAAAAGTTTCAATTCGATTGATATTTTTTCCTGACCTGTATGCCGAGCACCAAATTAAATTTAAAAAAAAACGAGGCCATTTTTTTTCGGTATGTGAAATGGAATCTTCGCTACGCTCATCTAATGAAGTTGAAACGGAAATCAGAGTTCAGGTTTCGATGTCAGATTTCAATTATCCCGATCGATATTCGAAATCGAGGTTCCGATTCGTATCGGAATGAATCAATTTAACCAAAACGCGTTGCCGAGTGGCCAGCACACAGAACCGTCATTCTGGAGACCGGGGGTTCGATTCCCGCCATGGCCGACCATCCTGACAGGGGTGCATCGTGGTTTCCCTTTGCTGTTCAGGTCAATACCGGGATGGTTCCTCAACAACAGGCCACGACCGACTCCTTCCCACCATCCAAAACTTCTAATGAAGTAATCTTTACCTCATCATCCC
>CAXFZR010000090.1:49412-113301 GCA_964007535.1 Brachyptera risi
ATATATATATATATATATATATATATATATATATATATATATATATATATATATATATATATATATATATATATATATATATATATATATATATGTATATATATATATATATATATTTCCTATTTTTCTTATCCTTCTTCTTCAACATGAATGGTGTATCTATGTGTGTGAGTGTGTGCCCGTGCATACGAGAGCAAGTGTTCTGACGCATGCGCGTGTTTGCCGTCAGCACGTGGTGTTCGGGCTGACGGGTCTGATGGCGTACATCATCCCCGACATTCCTACGAGCGTCAGGGCGCAGATCACGCGTGAAAAGCTGGTCGCCAAGGAGGCCAAGTACGAGCACGCCGGGCTCAGCGAGGCGAGGACCAGCGAGAACCCACAGGCAGTCTGAAACACTCGGGATCAATTACCTTCATCAGGACTTGTTCACATTCCTCAAATGTTATGCTCTCTGTAAATGAATAAAAATTATGATATTATGTGTGAAATGAATGTGTTTGATTTCATTTTTGACACGGAGACGTCTTAAAATCAATTCGAATTTTCATTGTGGGTCAACTCTTGATGACTGTCAAAATGAGATAAATCATATCTAACAGGTGTTGTTATTTTGTATTTACATTATTTGAGTGGTATGGTTTCTGAGAATGGATAGAAATAGTGATTCTAAATGAGGAGTGGATGCTTTTGATATCACATTCGACATAGAGACGTCTCAAAATCAATTTATGTTTACAGTCTGTATCAACTTCTAATGACTCTCGAAATGGGATATATTCATCAGGTGTTGTTATTTATCATTCACATTTCTTGAATTATATGGTCAATAATATGGTTAATATGGTTAATTATGTGTATCAATAATAATAATAATGATGATAAGAATAATAATTTTTGTTTTTTATTGATTCCAAATAAAAGCGTTACAACAATAAGGGGTACTCTTGTGAGGTTCCACGAAACCCTCATGGGGTTTATCTGTGAAGATATATACTATCAATTCACTTAAATATAATGCAATGAAAAAATAAAATACCTTCCTGATGATAAAATATAATAACAATACAATGAAGCACATTGACGAGAACGTGTAAGAATGAACAAAATAGGATAAATCAACAAAATTATATTCGAATTGCAGTTGTAGTGAGTAGAGAAAGATGCAAACAACGTAGGAAGAGAGAACTTGAGGAAGTGAAAAAATACCCAATTATACAATGATACATAGTTGAAATAAACAATTCATATGACACATTCACGGATTTGAAAGTATAAAGACAAATATAAGCCGGTTGAATTAGGTCAAATAGTAACAAGAAATGATTGAAACTTATTTTGATAATAATGATGAAGATAGATTAATAAAAATATACAATCATCAGATTATTTTAAATTGATAATTCAATCAATGAAGCCATTTACATATGTATGATGATAAAAGAGCAACTTGCCAAGTCGAAAGAAAATCAGTATAACGAAATAAACCTGAATAAACCTTATATTGAACATTTGAAGTTGAGATATTGCTCATACCATAATCGAAAGTAACCATTTTTTGACACATACTTTTAGCTCGTTATAATTGTTGACATTTTTCAAATTGATGGGAAGTTGATTGAGGTTGAATGGGACTAAGTATTCCAATCTCCTCTTACCATACTTGTTAATAATAATAATAATAATAATAATAATAACTGGTCAAACGCGAAATATGCGTTGTAAGATGAGCGAGATATCCTAATAAGGTATAAAAGTCGTTGAAGTATTTCTACCCTTGCTACTTTATCGACTCTGGTATTCTACACACCTTGATATCTGAATAAGCTATAAAAGTCGTTGAAGTAGTTCTAATCTTGCCACCTTATTGACTCTAGTAATCTACACACCTTGACGCATATAAAAAATACTTCATTGTTGGTCAACTCTCGAATCTAGAAAGCAGTGAATCTCGACAACTTAATTCTCTAACAATTTGTATGATATATTTGATGAATATTATCAGTTATTTTTATTCTTTTCTTCAAAACGACTGATCAGAATTGCTTAAAGAAATCGTAATAATGTGAAAAATCCATGTTTACACATTTAGGGAAAATTTCATCCTATTTGGAGAGATTTTATTTTCCAACATTTTCTGCCCAGCCAAATCGTATGGGGTTTTCAGAAACTTTGAGATGATGATTCTCAAAATCGGTCTGACCGATTCATTCCAAAAACTATACAGTTCTGAGTTGGATGAGTTTGCGTGTACAACAAAAGTTTCATGTTACCCTTGCGACTTGTGGAGTGCTTACAAACAAACAAAAAAACAAAAACAAAAAACACACACAGACAAAGCCCTATAAGAGTGGGATGGAGACTTCGCTACGCTCATCAATAATAACTAGTCAAACGCGAAATATGCGTTGTAAGATGAGCGAGATGTCTGAAGAAGGTATGAAAGTCTTTGAAGTAGTTTTACCCTTGCTACTTTATCGACTTTGGTATTCTAAACACCTTGATATCTGAATAAGCTATAAAAGTCGTTAAAGAAGTTCTACTCTTGCCACTTTATTGACTCTGGTATTCTACACACCTTGACGCATATAAGAAATACTTCATTGTTGGTCAACTCTTGAATCTAGAAAGCAGTGGATCTCGACAACTTAATTCTGTCATAATTTTTATGATATATTTTATGAATATTATCAGTCATTTTATTTTTTTTCTTCAAAACGACTGATCAGAATTGCTTACAAAATCGTGATAATGTGTAAAATCCATGTATACACATTTAGAGAAAATTTCATTCTATTCGGGGAGATTTTATTTTTCAACATTTTCCGCCCAGCCAAATCTTATGGGGTTTTTAGAAACTTTGAGATGATTTGTCTCGAAATCGGTCTGACCGATTCATTCCAAAAACTATACAGTTCTGAGTTGGATGAGTTTGCGTGTACAAAAAAAGTTTCATGTCCATCAGTCAACTCTTGCGACCTGTGGAGTGCTTACAAAAAAAAAAAAAAAAACACACAGACAAAGCTCTATAAGAGTGGGATGGAGACTTCGCTACGCTCATCAATAATTTGACCATAATTTGACAATAAAGTACTGTTTATGGTTACATTTATTGAAGAATAGAAGTCTGGAGTCATCAGGAGCTGAAAAGTATGAAAATCTGTTGGATTTTGAGTGAATTAGAGTAAGTACAATCTTTCATTTCGAGAAGAAATCCAAATATTTTGAGGCTAAAATGCAAGGGATCCGACAAAATTAACCTCCTTGGACAAAATACATTCAGAAGACAGTGTGCACATCAAGGTGTGAAATCAGTTGAAGATTTCCACCCCAGTGGCAGTGAAATTTGAAGCAAGGTTGATTGAACATGAGTGCAAGGAACACCAACACCCGTCTCGTTTCGAGTGGGGTTAATCGAGAAACGCGACTCTCAGTGAGGAACCAGACTGAAGCCGAGAAGTTATTGGAAGCTGGAACAAATATGATCGAGGGGGTGCCTATTAGGGCCAACGATTTGAGTGTTTCGAATGCAAGTCAATCGACCACCAAACCTCGGCGGCGTGTTAAGGGGACAAATGAAATATATATTTTCATAATGCGCCAATATTATAAGATTACAATTTTAGAAACTAGTGAGACAGCATATCGATACGAATTACATCGGGCTTTTAGGATGAAATTTCTAGAAATAATTGTTACAGAACAACGTATTGCCGACCAAAGGCGAATTATAGTAAAGAATAACATGGTACCAGTTGTTAGATTACATCCACTGAGACAAGAAGTTGCAGATGAACTGGAACAAGAACGAAGAATAGAGGAAGGTACTGACGATGTAAGAGTAATTCTGGAGGAGGTGGGACAAACTAACAATAGCCAGCTAATGATAGAAGGAAATGATGATATAGACATTGGAAGCCAACAAGATGAGCAAGGTACACGAGCGTTCAAGGACAAAGTCAGAAATGAATTCTACACAGCAGTAGCTCAGTTCAATGGTACTGACCCAACAAAAAGACCAATAATACCGAAGGTAAATACATCACGGAAAACCTCATCAATAGTGTGTATATTAAACAACGACATCTTTCCATCATACTAGAACGATGACAGTTCTTTTGAAGAGATTCATACAGCAGTGTATTGCGGAGCTGTTACTGTGGTCAGGTGTCTCGGATTGAAGATTAAAGAAAATTGTGGAAACAAATTAGCTAAAATTGCAAGCAAACCGGCGTGGGAGAAGAGATTGCAGAATCGAATAGGAAATCTAATGAAAGATATTGGCCGATTGTTACAGTATTTTAGTGGTGTCATGTCAGTGAGACTTGAGAGATTGGTACACAAGATATGTAAACGAGTGAAAATACACACGATTCATGAAAATACCTAATCAAGAGTTAATAGAATATGCAGATACTCTCAAACAAAATTTGAGAGCACTAGTGAAGAGACTAAGCCGTTACAAGGAATTGTCAAAACGTAAGCAGCAGAATAAATTGTTTGAGAATGATGAGAAGTTATTCTACAGAAAATTGAGTGAAACGAACAACACGGTTGATACTCCATCATGTGATGAAGTGACGCACTTTTGGTCAAATATATGGAGCCGTCAAAAATGATGAAAGTGCTCCATGGGTTGGGTATGAAGAAAGAAGGATGGATAACATTGAGAGGATGCAATTCCATGTAATTTCAAGAGCAGACATAGGTTTGACAATGAAAGCTACTCAAAATTGGAAAGCACCTGGAGTGGATAAAGTTCAGAACTTTTGGTACAAGAGATTTGATAATCTATTTGAGCTATCAGCTAAAACTGTGACAGACATGATCCAGAATCCAGAAAAGATTCCTGCATTTTTGACTGAAGGGAGAACTACACTGTTAGCTAAAAATCAAGAGACGAATAATCCAGCCAAGTATCGGCCAATAACGTGTTTGCCCACATTCTGTAAGATAATCACTTCGTGCATCACCAACAAGATATATGCGCATTGTTCTGCTAACAATATCCTTGCTGAAGAACAAAAGGGTTGCAGACGCCAATCTCAGGGCTGTAAAGAGCAATTGATTATCGATGAGACTGTAATGGGACAAGCAATGAAGAGCGAAAGAAATATCCATACTGCTTATATTGATTATAAAAAAGCGTATGACTCTGTGCCTCATTCGTGGCTTATCAAAGTTCTCGAGATATATAAAATTCATCCAACTATTGTACAGTTTCTTCAGAAGTTGATGGCGATGTGGAAGACAACTATCCACCTCAAAGTAGATGGTGGAGTGATGAATACGGAATTTTTGAAAATAAAAAGGGGTATATTCCAGGGTGACTCACTTAGTCCATTGTGGTTCTGCATGGCATTGAATCCACTCTCAAATTTACTGAATGAAACAAAGTACGGATTCAAAATAAGATCCGACCGACGAGAAGTACATACATTGTCTCGCTTGATCTATATGGATGACTTGAAATTGTATGCAGCCACAGACTCTCAGATGAAAAGTTTACTGGGTATCACACTTGCATTTAGCGAAAGTATTCACATGGAGTTTGGTATCGACAAGTGCAAAGTACTGAACATAACGAAGGGTAAGATTCATGACGAGGAGCAGTTTCACGTTGGAAATGATGAGAATATTGAAAATATGGCTGAAGGCGAATGTTATAAATATTTGGGATTCGTTCAATCACGACAGATAGATAATAAAACTATCAGGAAAAATCTCACATCCAAATTTGTAAGCAGAGTAAAAGAAATATTGAAAACAAGACTCAATGGAAGAAATATGATCAAAGCTTTAACACATACGCTATACCCATACTGACTTATTCTTTTGGAGTAATAAACTGGTCTCACACGGAAATACAGTCTTTGGAAACTAAAGTGAGAGTGTTGATGACAAAATTTAGAAAACATCATCCCAAATCTGCGGTGGAAAGGATATCACTTCCGCGTATTGAAGGAGGTAGAGGACTCGTTGATCTTTCCAACATGAGATACAAACAAATAGATACGCTACGAAAATATTTCTACTCCAAGGAGACAGTTTTACATACAGCGATTGTTGCTGCTGATAAGAATATCACACCACTCAATCTCAATGACAGGGAGATCAAACCGAGTGGAAAAATAATCGACACCGGCCAGAAAAATGAAGATTGGGGTAGAAAAGTACTGCATGGGCGACATCTCTACCAGTTGAATCAACAACACGTCGATAAGACTGCATCGAACAAGTGGCTGACAGTTGGTGGGTTGTTTGGGGAAACAGAAGGATTTATGTGTGCCATTCAGGACCAAGTTATCAATACCAGAAATTACAACAAATTCATCATTAAGATCAAAGATATTATGGATGACACATGCAGACAATGTCACATCACAGCAGAAACTATAGACCACATTATTGGAGACTGCAAAATGTTATGTCAGACTGATTATTTGCATAGGCATAATCAGGTAGCAAATATTGTTCACCAGAAAATTGCATATAAGTATCACTTTACTGACGCTCTCACACCATATTATAAATATAATCTGAGCTCTATATTGGAAAACGAACGCTGTAAGTTGTATTATGACCGAGCTATCATCACGGACAAAACTATACACTACAATAGACCTGATATCGTCCACATCGACAAAATGGCAAAAGTTGGTTTTGTGATTGATATAGCTGTACCACTAAGTCAGAACCTGATGAAAACTCATGAAGAAAAAATTGCTAAATATGTTGAGCTTTCTCAAGAATTGAAAGAACTGTATGGGCTGAAGAGAGTGACCTGTAATAATTCCTGTAATAATCTCGGCAACTGGAGTGATAACAACCGGAATCCATAAAAGTCTAAAAACTCTTGATATTTTAGACTAGGCAAACGCGTTATGTGTTTCCGCGTTGATGGATGAGCTGGAACATATCAACTTATCTTTGGATTGGTTATTATATATATATATATATATATATATATATATATATATATATATATATATATATATATATATATATATATATATACACCTTGAGATCCAAACCATTACATCACTGACATCTTATTCTCCATCAATAATTTATATGATAATCAAGAAGGCTTTGTTTTGATCGTTTACAATCAAGTGGTGACACTTGTTGCTTTGATTTAATAGGTATCTTAATAGCTTTGAATAATTAACACAAATAACATTATATATATTCTTTTACATCGAAACGGCTGATCCGATTTGAGTGAAAGTTTGGAATAATGTGTATCATCATCAAATTGAGATTCTCTGAGAATATGAATCCTCTCAGATGAAATATTTTTCACGAATGTTTTCCTTTGGGTTATTCTGATGGGATTTTTGAAAACTTTGAAATGAGATTTCTCAGAAGTGGTTCAACCGATCGCGCCTCAAAACTATACAGCATCAAGTCAGATAGGGGTTCATGTGTGTGCCAAGTTTAATCATGATCTGAATTTCTGTTCGACCTGTAGAGCGCGAAAAGAACAAAAAAATACAAAAAAAAAACACATTCGATTTTTCAAGTACAGTGAAATTGAGTCTTCGCTACGCTCATTCAATAATACATTCATCGAAATGCAGAGAGCGGTCATATTGAACTCTTGTCGCATTGTTAGGAAATTTTTGAATATCCATTGAAGTAATTCATTGTATGTATAATAGTAATTGAATATAAGTTCAGTGGCAGTTTGGTACGCATGTGTACCCGCTCCACTGAACCTTCCACCGGGAAACCGAGAATTGATTAAATGAAACAATAATAATAATAATGAGTCTATATTTGTGCGGCGGGGTTAAGCCGCAATTGCTTCTCTTCCACCAAGCGGCTTAAATTCTGAATGCAATCATTGTACAGACATCATTTCTTAGAACTAGTTGTAATGAGATAGAGGGATACAATAACGCCATAGATAGTGGCAATCCTAGTACCCTATAGGAAACACTAGAACTACTTAATACATGGAATACATAGAGAGTACATGAAGTGATTAGCATGATTATATTAGTAACTAATCAAAGAAAACTGATATAACAAAAGGTATGCCAATTTCATTTCTTGAATGGATGTAAAATATGAATATAAAATCACTAGGAATAAATTTGATAGAACTCACAAAGAACCTAATACAATATTGGTGGGGAAATACTGTCACAGCTCAAAATCTGAATCTAATTATATATATATATATATATATATATATATATATATATATATATATATATATATATATATATATATATATATATATATATATATATCAGCATGTAGTGTTGGATGGTACAATTAACTTGGGCCACTTTCAAAAGTGTACAGGAGACGGAGGATGAGTTTGATCTGAAGTAATCTAATGGTATTAATTTTCATGACTAATTCTATCATATTGGCAATTGATAGGTATGATACACTTATATGATATGACACACAAATGGGTATGATACACTTCTATGATATGATACACTTCTATGATATGATACACTTATATGATATGATACACTTATATGATATGATACACTTGGTATGATACACAAATTGGTATGATACACTTCTATGATATGATACACTTATATGATATGATACACTTGGTATGATACACAAATGGGTATGATACACTTCTATGATATGATACACTTATATGATATGATACACTTGGTATGATACACTTCTATGATATGATACACTTATATGATATGATACACTTGGTATGATACACAAATGGATATGATACACTTATATGATATGATACACTTATATGATATGATACACTTGGTATGATACACAAATTGGTATGATACACTTCTATGATATGATACACTTCTATGATATGATACACTTATATGATATGATACACTTGGTATGATACACAAATGGGTATGATATACTCTTATTTGTTATTTTAATCGATTGAACCTACATATGCTAATTATTGCACATCTAGAAGCTGTTTTTTAAACTGTCTTTTGATTGAACTCAAGTCAGAGTTTAGCTGTGATTCCGTTGAATTATTGTACAACTTGACTGCATCATAGGAGAGTGGTTCTCTGAACATGGCTGTAGAGTGAGAGTGTAGTGAGAGTTCATTGTTACTACGCAGGTTCATTGGGTATGTGTCTTTATCCAGTATCAGTTCATCTCGAAGATATTTCGGCTGTTCCGTAAGTAATATTGCTTTAACAAAGGCACCCAGATGCAATGGACGTCTATGCGTCATCTTCAGCCATTTTAATTTGTTATAATGATGAATCAAGGGGTTGTTTTTTCTAGTATTTTCGTTACAGCGTTTTATATTCACAATGAAATGCAGACAAGCATTTTGAGCAACTTGTATTTTAGCCAGGCTATGGCTATCCAGGCAAGGGCCGTATACTACATCAGCATAATCAAATCTAGAGAGAATAAGAGTGCCGGTTATCAATAGTTTGAGTTTTTGAGTCAGTATGTTTCTTGAATAGTAGAGTTGTTCAAGTTTGCTATAGCATGACTGGATCTATGTTGAGACGTGTTTTTTGAAGCTAAGTTCACTATCAATATTTAATCCCAGGTTTTTCACTACGTCCACTACTGGTAATACTTTACCTCCAACTATAAATTCAGCATTACAATTTTCAGCAAATTTAACATTATTTGATGTACCGAAGTGCAAAGCCATAGATTTGGATGGATTCAACTGGAGTCTATGCCTGATTGATCTTAGTTCTAGTGCAGTTAGATCCGCGTAATTCTAGTGACCGAATCAGGAAGATCTACAGGTTTGTATGAGTAATAAAGTTGTGTGTCATCTGCGTAGCAATGAATTTTACAATTTGTAACCAAATTGGACATGTCCGAAGTATAAATAGAATATTGTAGTGGTCCAAGAATCCTTTCCTTTCCTTTCCAGGAATCCTTTCCAGGAATCCTTGTGGGACTCCTGCTTTAATTTCTTCCGCCTCCGATGTTTCGTCTCCGATGTTCACATTTTGAGTTCTACGTGAAAGATAATTTCTTAAGAGAGATGTTCCAATATTGTTTAGTCCATAATGAGAAAGTTTAGCTAAGAGTAGATTTTGATCGTTAGTATCGAATGCCTTTGAGTAGTCTAATAGAACCATCGACGTTATGAGGCCTTTGTCATAACCTCTGGGAATGTCGTCGGTCATCTTGGTTAGGGCGGTTGTGGTGCTGTGCTTCTTCCTAAAACCAGATTGAAAATCAGGTATGACGTTTTCATTGAAACAGTCATCTTTGAGCTGTGTACATAACTTTTTCTGCTATTTTAGAGATTGAATTCATAGGTTATATGCTTATTGGTCTAATGCTGGGCTTCCATACCTGCGTCATTTGAATTGCGAATTCGCTAAGCGGTTTTCTAAGCCACCATGACGATAAAACGACCAATCAGTGACGAAAGTTACGCGATTTCTGATTGTTGAGCTCGCCTCAATTCCACCGCCATGCGGAAGCAAAACGAAAATCGCGTTCATGGAAGGTCAGCATTAGATCTTTAAATTCAGAAGGGAAATTTATTTTTGGGATTGGTTTCACAATAGCCGTTTTCCAAACATTCGGAAAGTAACCTGACGTTAAGCACGAATCAATCATGTGTGTTAATGGGAAAATACAGAAAGGTAAGCATATTTTCAACATCCGTAACGATATTCCATCTGATCCTACCCCTTTGGATCTGATTGTTTTAGAGACTGAGTATATAACAGCGATAGAAATTTCTCTGAAGCTGAATTCATCTGGAGTTTTCAACGACTTAGTGGTGTCATGGAGGTTTATTAGAGTTTGATCTGCAGTGTTCAGGTTGACCGAATCGAAATAATAATCATTCAGGGCATTTACGTTTTTCGATGAAGCTGGTATTTCTATTTTTGGTAAATTTATCGTTCAACGTACCACGCTCATTTTGGGGGAGGGGGGGGGGAAAGGGTGTTTTCAGCTAAAAACATATATTTATGTTTATGAAAACTCTTGGAACACCAGGAAGTGACACAAATACAACAACAAAAAACACTATAAAATACCAATAATGGCGATGTCATTATTTTGGACCACACATAAAGCGACCATCTTGTCAAAAATTCACGCAAACCACAACATCATGAAAATGCACGAAAACACTATACAGGGTGGATTGCAGAGACGGAGTCTAAACCCCGGTCCACCTTAGACGCCGTCTAAGGTGAACCGGGCTTTAAACTCCCTCCACCCTTTCAACACAAATACAATACATTAAAAAACAGCAAAAACTCACGTACGTATCAACTTCCAGTCTATTTTTGCTTTCCAATTCGCTGTGGTGGGGAGCCCTTCCCCACACCCCCCAGCATCTACCCCTTTATATCTATTGATTTTTTCATTTGCGCAGTTCTGAATTTTCACTAATATAACCACTGCATTATAATACCACTGATTTACAACAAACGCTCTGAAACGACACTCCTTATTACACCGAGGACAAATGCACTCCCTCATGATTACAACAGCACAAGAAGCCACTCTGATATTCCATAACTCACAATCACAAATAATGAACACAGTCGGATACATCCGTATCGCATGATGACTGCTACACGAACGATCTATGACTAATGACACAAAATACCTTGTCATCCCCAACATTTTGACCTCCAACCATAACAAACACCGCCCATAACATTCCTGAAGCAATTATACATACAAACACGTGCTGAAATGACCATGTGCCAACACAAAACGTCAACAAAAATGGCTGACCAAGTACAAACGTCAGATCAGAAACCAACAAATTCAACTAAGTGAAAAACACAATAGAACAAACAAAACACAAAATGTCCAAACACCACGCAATACATATAAGCAAGATCTTCACCAAAATATACGAAGAATGACACATGAAATTACGTGCACTACAAATTCAAATACACAGCTGGCAACACTGGCTGCCACAGTCCAAACGTCAGATCAGCAACCATCAACTTCAAGTGAGTACACACAGTTGGCAACACTGACGCAGCACACACACACACACACACACACACACACACACACACACACACAGAAACGTAAACACAAATGGCTGCCACAGTCCAAACGTCAGATCAGCAACCATCAACTTCAAGTGAGTACACACAGTTGGCAACACTGACGCAGCACACACACACACACACACACACACACACACACAGAAACGTAAACACAAATGGCTGCCACAGTCCAAACGTCAGATCAGCAACCATCAACTTCAAGTGAGTAAAAAACATTTTAAAACAAACAAAATACAAAAAGTCCAAACACTACATCATACATACAAACAAGATCTATCAGAAAACACATCAAACAAGAATATCGGACAAGAATTAGCGAAGGTACGTTAAACGATAAAATTACCTCATTTTTATATCCTTATTATGTATGTTCAATTATTTTAATTTACTCCAAATATCCTCAGCTTGACTAGAATCCATTTTATATTGTACGTACGCTTCTTTCTCTTTACGAATTGCATCTGTCACCAAGTCACGTAATGAACGAGAATATTCCCATTTTACTGGTGTTAAACATTTTGTCCAGGCAGTAATAAGCTTTGTCTCGAGTTTTCATCAGTTCCTCCAGATTATAAGTTAGCCATGGTGCTTTCGGTTTTGAAATCCGAACTGTTTCAATGGGTGCTTGAGTGATAGTATTAGTTTGTTGAAGAGATCCATTTTTCCGTTTATATTTTCTATCGAATTTATATTCTCTCAGTTGCAATTTTGTGCATCCCTATCTAAAGCATGTATGTTTATATTATCAAAGTTACGTCGCTTCATGCATTTTTGAGGCTCTTTGTTAACAGCTTATTTGAGTGTACAGTGCGAGAGGTGATGGTCTGATATTTCGCTCATGGGTACAACAACACCAGTATTTGTTATCAGTGATTTGTTACCATCCAGCATGATGTCAATCAAAGTTTGACTATTGCTGGTAATTCTTGTTGGCTTGCATACAATTTGTTCTAGATTATACATAGTTATAAGTTCATTGAAGAAAGAAGTTGATGCTTGATTTGGTTTTAACATGTCTATGTTCAAATCACCCACACATATAACGTCATCTGTATTCGGAATGACAAAACTTAATGTCGATTCTAATTTCTTGAGGGCCTCCATATAATTAATGTCTGGAGATCTGTAGACAACTCCTTTATCAACCTTTTTGCTTCTAATTTCCAGTGTAAACCATAATTCTCCTAGTTCTTTTATTTCATTTGCCTCGCTTTCTGTGTTAATTATAGCAGATACTATTCTTTGCAGTTGAAGGTATTTCGCACACACGCACCAACTCCACCTCCACGTTCAAACCTATCGTTCCTCCACAATGTATAACCAGGTATTTCTACGTATTGAGATTGAAAATATTTATCCATCGATGTTTTTGACACAGCCATCACATCTTCATTGTTCACGGCAACGTGCTCGTCATGACTCGGACAGAGATCTCACATTGAGATGTGCGATTTTCAATAAATGCTTATTTATGACTTTGGATGAATTCATTCGTTATGTATACACTCATGTGATGTTAATGTAACACAAATAATAAAATTGAATAGAAAAAAAAATGAAGATAAAAATGAGTTTCAAACCTGATAGGAACTAGTCTAGCTAACGCATCTTCTTCAACTACTTTGTTTTTTCTAGTGAGCATATTTCAAAATGTGGGCAGTAGGCTTATTGGGAAAAATTTGAATTCTAATGAGGGATTACTACATATTACACTGTAGTTTGGCATGTCAATGCTCATTGTCCAGGCTTTAATAACCTTAGATCACTTGGTTTTTGGAATTTTAATCTTTCTTCGTTATGCATGGCTAAGATGATTCCATCTTGAGTCCAGCAGTTACGGGGGCCTACTATCTCCTCAACAGCTTGGAATAGCTCGCGTCGTGCAGTTGTAAGCAATTTAGAGATTAGGAGTCCAGAGTTCTTCAGTAGTTTTTTGGCCCGCCAGACTGCTTCTCTGGCCTGATGAGAAATAAATTTCACTATGATTGGCCGTTAACTGCCGTTTTTTCTTGATGGGGAGCCAATGCGAAGGCACCTGTCAATGTCCTCGGGACATATATTTATGTTCAGCATTTCATTAAAAATCTCAGTCGTCTCGAAGCACGGATTGTCTTTTGGCTTTACGCTTACCCCGTGGATCGGCAGGCAGTTTCTTCTGCTATATTGATTCGGGTGATCCAGCCTGAAGTCATGTTCCTGAGATTTTGTTTGTACATCACTGATTTCTACTTTCATCGCCTTAAATTTAGTAGCAATATCTTCCTCCATTTCGTTGAGTTTTTTCATGAGTTCTTTTTCATAATTGGGGTTGCTGCTTGCTTTGGGTACATCATTCTCTTGAAATAGTTTCCGAAACTCCTCAATCGTTTTTGATATCTTTGTCTCGAACATTTCCACACGATTTTGCATGGCGTAAGTTGCATAGATCACTGGCATCTTCGTCGTTGCTGGAGTTGGATTTTCCTCTCTTTGACATGTTAGCGGAATATGATTAGTGGTTGGAAGATCATGAAATACCTACTAGCAGGTTTTTTCTTCGTCAAGTTAGTAGAACTCGTTGACGTCAAACAGCTCTGTGCACGGACCACGATGCCAGATGCAGGATGTTCACTATAGGCCTAGCCGCCTAGCCTATGCGACACTTGTTATCCTGATATAATTCGGAAGATGGACAATGACTTGAGTCAGTTGCAGTGGAAAGAGTATTTAGTATGATAGTGACCACTTAATAATCCAATAGTTACCGTGAATATTGGCACTGATTTTTGAAGATCAATGATGACGCCAGATTCAGGTTGGTAAGCAGACGATGCAACATATACTACTCTTAATATAATTCGAAAGCAGGACTGTGCATTATGTTAGTTATACGCAGAGGTTGGTAATTATGATAGTGGTTGCTTAATTATAGCAGGTAATTACCGTGAATCACTACATTTGGCACTTATATTTGGAGGTTGATGATGACTGTTTCGCACCTACTCGACTTGCTTGTCCGCCATTTTGCTAATAATGTAAATTGCTAAATGCTAATAATGTAATTTTGTAAATGAATGGGAATGATGATATTGAGTGTGGAATGAATGTGTTGGCTTTCACTTTTCACGTGGAGACGTCTCAAAATCGATTCAATCCCACATTCTGTATCAAGTCGTGGTGATTCTCAAAATGAAATATATTCATCTGGGCTTGTTATTTCTTATATACATTTTGAAATGATATGGTCTCTGGAAATGGATGAAAATGCTCTCACTTTTGACGTTTTGAGCTGGATTCATGTCATCCCCTTCCCTTCCCCTCCCCTCACCTGAATCAATGTTTCCACGCGCCCGCCTGTGTGTTCACAACACACCTTTTGAACAGGTTCAAAATGGAGAAAATGGTCCTTCTCACATCACCGATTCAGACGATCAATTCAAACCTAATATATTCAGATTGATAGCAAAATATGTGGAATTATACTGTTTGCTTTCACTTTTGACGAGAAGACGTCTAAAAATTGATACGAGATGGCATTCTTCACCCAGGTCCAATCCACAATAGATGAGATGGAAAACTCGAGCAAGTATATCACAATCGGGATAACAACATGGCGCATCGAGTTCTCTCTCACACGAACATACTGTATATTGTATACTTGTCGTGCGATATCAAGCATACTACAAGGTATTTATCAGATTGAAGTGGTTCAACCTATTTTTTTGAGATAAACATCCGTCATACGTACAAGTCGCCCATCATCACCGTTTCGGGATATTTGGTAATAATCTTCGCTACAACCCCCTTCGTCGCCGACAAGCCGTCCTTTTTTCGCAAACCAGGAGGCTGCACGACGTCATCACAGCTGACCGTCTAGTCATCTCCACCTCCCTCCTCCAAGGCCCCAATCGTCGCCTCACCTCACGTCATCACAGCTGACCGTCTAGTCATCTCCACCTCCCCCCTCCAAGGCCCCAATCGTCGCCTCACCTCACGTCATCACAGCTGACCGTCTAGTCATCTCCACCTCCCCCCTCTGAGGCCCCAATCGTCGCCTCACCTCACGTCATCACAGCTGACCGTCTAGTCATCTCCACCTCCCCCCTCCAAGGCCCCAATCGTCGCCACACCTCACGTCATCACAGCCGACCGTCTAGTCATCTCCACCTCCCCCCTCCAAGGCCCCAATCGTCGCCTCACCTCACGTCATCACAGCTGACCGTCTAGTCATCTCCACCTCCCCCCTCCAAGGCCCCAATCGTCGCCTCACCTCACGTCATCACAGCTGGCCGTCTAGTCATCTCCACCTCCCCCCTCCAAGGCCCCAATCGTCGCCTCACCTCACGTCATCACAGCTGACCGTCTAGTCATCTCCACCTCCCCCCTCCAAGGCCCCAATCGTCGCCTCACCTCACGTCATCACAGCTGACCGTCTAGTCATCTCCACCTCCCCCCTCCAAGGCCCCAATCGTCGCCTCACCTCACGTCATCACAGCTGACCGTCTAGTCATCTCCACCTCCCCCCTCCAAGGCCCCAATCGTCGCCTCACCTCACGTCATCACAGCTGACCGTCTAGTCATCTCCACCTCCCCCCTCCAAGGCCCCAATCGTCGCCACACCTCACGTCATCACAGCTGACCGTCTAGTCATCTCCACCTCCCCCCTCCAAGGCCCCAATCGTCGCCTCACCTCACGTCATCACAGCTGACCGTCTAGTCATCTCCACCTCCCCCCTCCAAGGCCCCAATCGTCGCCTCACCTCACGTCATCACAGCTGACCGTCTAGTCATCTCCACCTCCCCCCTCCAAGGCCCCAATCGTCGCCTCACCTCACGTCATCACAGCTGACCGTCTAGTCATCTCCACCTCCCCCCTCCAAGGCCCCAATCGTCGCCACACCTCACGTCATCACAGCTGGCCGTCTAGTCATCTCCACCTCCCCCCTCCAAGGCCCCAATCGTCGCCACACCTCACGTCATCACAGCTTGCCGTCTAGTCATCTCCACCTCCCCCCTCCAAGGCCCCAATCGTCGCCACACCTCACGTCATCACAGCTGACCGTCTAGTCATCTCCACCTCCCCCCTCCAAGGCCCCAATCGTCGCCTCACCTCACGTCATCACAGCTGACCGTCTAGTCATCTCCACCTCCCCCCTCCAAGGCCCCAATCGTCGCCTCACCTCACGTCATCACAGCTGACCGTCTAGTCATCTCCACCTCCCCCCTCCAAGGCCCCAATCGTCGCCACACCCCACGTCATCACAGCTGACCGTCTAGTCATCTCCACCTCCCCCCTCCAAGGCCCCAATCGTCGCCTCACCTCACGTCATCACAGCTGACCGTCTAGTCATCTCCACCTCCCCCCTCCAAGGCCCCAATCGTCGCCTCACCTCACGTCATCACAGCTGACCGTCTAGTCATCTCCACCTCCCCCCTCCAAGGCCCCAATCGTCGCCTCACCTCACGTCATCACAGCTGACCGTCTAGTCATCTCCACCTCCCCCCTCCAAGGCACCAATCGTCGCCTCACCTCACGTCATCACAGCCGGCCGTCTAGTCATCTCCACCTCCCCCCTCCAAGGCCCCAATCGTCGCCTCACCTCACGTCATCACAGCCGACCGTCTAGTCATCTCCACCTCCCCCCTCCAAGGCCCCAATCGTCGCCTCACCTCACGTCATCACAGCCGACCGTCTAGTCATCTCCACCTCCCCCCTCCAAGGCCCCAATCGTCGCCTCACGTCATCACAGCCGACCGTCTAGTCATCTCCACCTCCCCCCTCCAAGGCCCCAATCGTCGCCTCACGTCATCACAGCCGACCGTCTAGTCATCTCCACCTCCCCCCTCCAAGGCCCCAATCGTCGCCACACCTCACGTCATCACAGCTGACCGTCTAGGCATCTCCACCTCCCCCCTCCAAGGCCCCAATCGTCGCCACACCTCACGTCATCACAGCTGACCGTCTAGTCATCTCCACCTCCCCCCTCCAAGGCCCCAATCGTCGCCTCACCTCACGTCATCACAGCTGGCCGTCTAGTCATCTCCACCTCCCCCCTCCAAGGCCCCAATCGTCGCCTCACCTCACGTCATCACAGCCGACCGTCTAGTCATCTCCACCTCCCCCCTCCAAGGCCCCAATCGTCGCCTCACCTCACGTCATCACAGCTGACCGTCTAGTCATCTCCACCTCCCCCCTCCAAGGCCCCAATCGTCGCCTCACGTCATCACAGCCGACCGTCTAGTCATCTCCACCTCCCCCCTCCAAGGCCCCAATCGTCGCCTCACGTCATCACAGCCGACCGTCTAGTCATCTCCACCTCCCCCCTCCAAGGCCCCAATCGTCGCCTCACGTCATCACAGCCGACCGTCTAGTCATCTCCACCTCCCCCCTCCAAGGCCCCAATCGTCGCCACACCTCACGTCATCACAGCTGACCGTCTAGTCATCTCCACCTCCCCCCTCCAAGGCCCCAATCGTCGCCTCACCTCACGTCATCACAGCCGACCGTCTAGTCATCTCCACCTCCCCCCTCCAAGGCCCCAATCGTCGCCTCACGTCATCACAGCCGACCGTCTAGTCATCTCCACCTCCCCCCTCCAAGGCCCCAATCGTCGCCTCACGTCATCACAGCCGACCGTCTAGTCATCTCCACCTCCCCCCTCCAAGGCCCCAATCGTCGCCACACCTCACGTCATCACAGCTGACCGTCTAGGCATCTCCACCTCCCCCCTCCAAGGCCCCAATCGTCGCCACACCTCACGTCATCACAGCTGACCGTCTAGTCATCTCCACCTCCCCCCTCCAAGGCCCCAATCGTCGCCTCACCTCACGTCATCACAGCTGGCCGTCTAGTCATCTCCACCTCCCCCCTCTGAGGCCCCAATCGTCGCCTCACCTCACGTCATCACAGCTGGCCGTCTAGTCATCTCCACCTCCCCCCTCCAAGGCCCCAATCGTCGCCTCACCTCACGTCATCACAGCTGGCCGTCTAGTCATCTCCACCTCCCCCCTCCAAGGCCCCAATCGTCGCCTCACCTCACGTCATCACAGCTGGCCGTCTAGTCATCTCCACCTCCCCCCTCCAAGGCCCCAATCGTCGCCTCACCTCACGTCATCACAGCTGGCCGTCTAGTCATCTCCACCTCCCCCCTCCAAGGCCCCAATCGTCGCCACACCTCACGTCATCACAGCCGACCGTCTAGTCATCTCCACCTCCCCCCTCCAAGGCCCCAATCGTCGCCTCACCTCACGTCATCACAGCTGACCGTCTAGTCATCTCCACCTCCCCCCTCCAAGGCCCCAATCGTCGCCACACCCCACGTCATCACAGCTGACCGTCTAGTCATCTCCACCTCCCCCCTCCAAGGCCCCAATCGTCACCTCACCTCACGTCATCACAGCTGGCCGTCTAGTCATCTCCACCTCCCCCCTCCAAGGCCCCAATCGTCGCCTCACCTCACGTCATCACAGCCGGCCGTCTAGTCATCTCCACCTCCCCCCTCCAAGGCCCCAATCGTCGCCTCACCTCACGTCATCACAGCTGACCGTCTAGTCATCTCCACCTCCCCCCTCCAAGGCCCCAATCGTCGCCTCACCTCACGTCATCACAGCCGACCGTCTAGTCATCTCCACCTCCCCCCTCCAAGGCCCCAATCGTCGCCTCACCTCACGTCATCACAGCCGACCGTCTAGTCATCTCCACCTCCCCCCTCCAAGGCCCCAATCGTCGCCTCACCTCACGTCATCACAGCTGACCGTCTAGTCATCTCCACCTCCCCCCTCCAATGCCCCAATCGTCGCCTCACCTCACGTCATCACAGCCGACCGTCTAGTCATCTCCACCTCCCCCCTCCAAGGCCCCAATCGTCGCCACACCTCACGTCATCACAGCCGACCGTCTAGTCATCTCCACCTCCCCCCTCCAAGGCCCCAATCGTCGCCTCACCTCACGTCATCACAGCCGACCGTCTAGTCATCTCCACCTCCCCCCTCCAAGGCCCCAATCGTCGCCTCACCTCACGTCATCACAGCTGGCCGTCTAGTCATCTCCACCTCCCCCCTCCAAGGCCCCAATCGTCGCCTCACCTCACGTCATCACAGCCGACCGTCTAGTCATCTCCACCTCCCCCCTCCAAGGCCCCAATCGTCGCCTCACCTCACGTCATCACAGCTGACCGTCTAGTCATCTCCACCTCCCCCCTCCAAGGCCCCAATCGTCGCCTCACCTCACGTCATCACAGCCGACCGTCTAGTCATCTCCACCTCCCCCCTCCAAGGCCCCAATCGTCGCCACACCTCACGTCATCACAGCTGACCGTCTAGTCATCTCCACCTCCCCCCTCCAAGGCCCCAATCGTCGCCTCACCTCACGTCATCACAGCTGACCGTCTAGTCATCTCCACCTCCCCCCTCCAAGGCCCCAATCGTCGCCTCACCTCACGTCATCACAGCTGACCGTCTAGTCATCTCCACCTCCCCCCTCCAAGGCCCCAATCGTCGCCACACCTCACGTCATCACAGCCGGCCGTCTAGTCATCTCCACCTCCCCCCTCCAAGGCCCCAATCGTCGCCTCACCTCACGTCATCACAGCCGACCGTCTAGTCATCTCCACCTCCCCCCTCCAAGGCCCCAATCGTCGCCACACCTCACGTCATCACAGCCGACCGTCTAGTCATCTCCACCTCCCCCCTCCAAGGCCCCAATCGTCGCCTCACCTCACGTCATCACAGCCGACCGTCTAGTCATCTCCACCTCCCCCCTCCAAGGCCCCAATCGTCGCCTCACCTCACGTCATCACAGCTGACCGTCTAGTCATCTCCACCTCCCCCCTCCAAGGCCCCAATCGTCGCCTCACCTCACGTCATCACAGCTGACCGTCTAGTCATCTCCACCTCCCCCCTCCAAGGCCCCAATCGTCGCCACACCTGGCGTCATCACAGCTGACCGTCTAGTCATCTCCACCTCCCCCCTCCAAGGCCCCAATCGTCGCCACACCTGGCGTCATCACAGCTGACCGTCTAGTCATCTCCACCTCCCCCCTCCAAGGCCCCAATCGTCGCCTCACCTCACGTCATCACAGCCCACCGTCTAGTCATCTCCACCTCCCCCCTCCAAGGCCCCAATCGTCGCCTCACCTCACGTCATCACAGCTGGCCGTCTAGTCATCTCCACCTCCCCCCTCCAAGGCCCCAATCGTCGCCTCACCTCACGTCATCACAGCTGACCGTCTAGTCATCTCCACCTCCCCCCTCCAAGGCCCCAATCGTCGCCACACCTCACGTCATCACAGCTGACCGTCTAGTCATCTCCACCTCCCCCCTTCAAGGCCCCAATCGTCGCCACACCTCACGTCATCACAGCCGACCGTCTAGTCATCTCCACCTCCCCCCTCCAAGGCCCCAATCGTCGCCACACCTCACGTCATCACAGCTGACCGTCTAGTCATCTCCACCTCCCCCCTCCAAGGCCCCAATCGTCGCCTCACCTCACGTCATCACAGCTGACCGTCTAGTCATCTCCACCTCCCCCCTCCAAGGCCCCAATCGTCGCCTCACCTCACGTCATCACAGCCGACCGTCTAGTCATCTCCACCTCCCCCCTCCAAGGCCCCAATCGTCGCCACACCTCACGTCATCACAGCTGACCGTCTAGTCATCTCCACCTCCCCCCTCCAAGGCCCCAATCGTCGCCTCACCTCACGTCATCACAGCTGACCGTCTAGTCACCTCCACCTCCCCCCTCTGAGGCCCCAATCGTCGCCTCACCTCACGTCATCACAGCTGGCCGTCTAGTCATCTCCACCTCCCCCCTCCAAGGCCCCAATCGTCGCCACACCTCACGTCATCACAGCTGACCGTCTAGTCATCTCCACCTCCCCCCTCCAAGGCCCCAATCGTCGCCTCACCTCACGTCATCACAGCTGACCGTCTAGTCACCTCCACCTCCCCCCTCTGAGGCCCCAATCGTCGCCTCACCTCACGTCATCACAGCTGACCGTCTAGTCATCTCCACCTCCCCCCTCCAAGGCCCCAATCGTCGCCTCACCTCACGTCATCACAGCTGACCGTCTAGTCATCTCCACCTCCCCCCTCCAAGGCCCCAATCGTCGCCACACCTCACGTCATCACAGCTGACCGTCTAGTCATCTCCACCTCCCCCCTCCAAGGCCCCAATCGTCGCCACACCTCACGTCATCACAGCCGACCGTCTAGTCATCTCCACCTCCCCCCTCCAAGGCCCCAATCGTCGCCTCACCTCACGTCATCACAGCTGGCCGTCTAGTCATCTCCACCTCCCCCCTCCAAGGCCCCAATCGTCGCCACACCTCACGTCATCACAGCTGGCCGTCTAGTCATCTCCACCTCCCCCCTCCAAGGCCCCAATCGTCGCCACACCTCACGTCATCACAGCTGGCCGTCTAGTCATCTCCACCTCCCCCCTCCAAGGCCCCAATCGTCGCCTCACCTCACGTCATCACAGCTGGCCGTCTAGTCATCTCCACCTCCCCCCTCCAAGGCCCCAATCGTCGCCTCACCTCACGTCATCACAGCTGGCCGTCTAGTCATCTCCACCTCCCCCCTCCAAGGCCCCAATCGTCGCCTCACCTCACGTCATCACAGCTGGCCGTCTAGTCATCTCCACCTCCCCCCTCCAAGGCCCCAATCGTCGCCACACCTCACGTCATCACAGCTGGCCGTCTAGTCATCTCCACCTCCCCCCTCCAAGGCCCCAATCGTCGCCTCACCTCACGTCATCACAGCTGGCCGTCTAGTCATCTCCACCTCCCCCCTCCAAGGCCCCAATCGTCGCCTCACCTCACGTCATCACAGCTGACCGTCTAGTCATCTCCACCTCCCCCCTCTGAGGCCCCAATCGTCGCCTCACCTCACGTCATCACAGCTGACCGTCTAGTCATATCCACCTCCCCCCTCTGAGGCCCCAATCGTCGCCTCACCTCACGTCATCACAGCTGACCGTCTAGTCATCTCCACCTCCCCCCTACAAGGCCCCAATCGTCGCCTCACCTCACGTCATCACAGCTGACCGTCTAGTCATCTCCACCTCCCCCCTCCAAGGCCCCAATCGTCGCCACACCTCACGTCATCACAGCTGACCGTCTAGTCATCTCCACCTCCCCCCTCCAAGGCCCCAATCGTCGCCTCACCTCACGTCATCACAGCTGACCGTCTAGGCATCTCCACCTCCCCCCTCCAAGGCCCCAATCGTCGCCTCACCTCACGTCATCACAGCTGACCGTCTAGTCATCTCCACCTCCCCCCTCCAAGGCCCCAATCGTCGCCTCACCTCACGTCATCACAGCTGACCGTCTAGGCATCTCCACCTCCCCCCTCCAAGGCCCCAATCGTCGCCTCACCTCACGTCATCACAGCTGACCGTCTAGTCATCTCCACCTCCCCCCTCCAAGGCCCCAATCGTCGCCTCACCTCACGTCATCACAGCTGACCGTCTAGTCATCTCCACCTCCCCCCTCCAAGGCCCCAATCGTCGCCTCACCTCACGTCATCACAGCTGACCGTCTAGTCATCTCCACCTCCCCCCTCTGAGGCCCCAATCGTCGCCACACCTCACGTCATCACAGCTGACCGTCTAGTCATCTCCACCTCCCCCCTCCAAGGCCCCAATCGTCGCCTCACCTCACGTCATCACAGCTGACCGTCTAGTCATCTCCACCTCCCCCCTCTGAGGCCCCAATCGTCGCCACACCTCACGTCATCACAGCTGACCGTCTAGTCATCTCCACCTCCCCCCTCCAAGGCCCCAATCGTCGCCTCACCTCACGTCATCACAGCTGACCGTCTAGTCATCTCCACCTCCCCCCTCTGAGGCCCCAATCGTCGCCACACCTCACGTCATCACAGCTGGCCGTCTAGTCATCTCCACCTCCCCCCTCCAAGGCCCCAATCGTCGCCACACCTCACGTCATCACAGCTGAACGTCTAGTCATCTCCACCTCCCCCCTCCAAGGCCCCAATCGTCGCCTCACCTCACGTCATCACAGCCGGCCGTCTAGTCATCTCCACCTCCCCCCTCCAAGGCCCCAATCGTCGCCTCACCTCACGTCATCACAGCTGACCGTCTAGTCATCTCCACCTTCCCCCTCCAAGGCCCCAATCGTCGCCTCACCTCACGTCATCACAGCTGACCGTCTAGTCATCTCCACCTCCCCCCTCCAAGGCCCCAATCGTCGCCTCACCTCACGTCATCACAGCTGACCGTCTAGTCATCTCCACCTCCCCCCTCCAAGGCCCCAATCGTCGCCTCACCTCACGTCATCACAGCTGACCGTCTAGTCATCTCCACCTCCCCCCTCCAAGGCCCCAATCGTCGCCACACCTCACGTCATCACAGCTGACCGTCTAGTCATCTCCACCTCCCCCCTCCAAGGCCCCAATCGTCGCCTCACCTCACGTCATCACAGCTGACCGTCTAGTCATCTCCACCTCCCCCCTCCAAGGCCCCAATCGTCGCCACACCTCACGTCATCACAGCTGACCGTCTAGTCATCTCCACCTCCCCCCTCCAAGGCCCCAATCGTCGCCTCACCTCACGTCATCACAGCTGACCGTCTAGTCATCTCCACCTTCCCCCTCCAAGGCCCCAATCGTCGCCTCACCTCACGTCATCACAGCTGACCGTCTAGTCATCTCCACCTCCCCCCTCCAAGGCCCCAATCGTCGCCTCACCTCACGTCATCACAGCTGACCGTCTAGTCATCTCCACCTCCCCCCTCCAAGGCCCCAATCGTCGCCTCACCTCACGTCATCACAGCCGACCGTCTAGTCATCTCCACCTCCCCCCTCCAAGGCCCCAATCGTCGCCACACCTCACGTCATCACAGCTGACCGTCTAGTCATCTCCACCTCCCCCCTCCAAGGCCCCAATCGTCGCCTCACCTCACGTCATCACAGCTGACCGTCTAGTCATCTCCACCTCCCCCCTCCAAGGCCCCAATCGTCGCCTCACCTCACGTCATCACAGCTGACCGTCTAGTCATCTCCACCTTCCCCCTCCAAGGCCCCAATCGTCGCCACACCTCACGTCATCACAGCTGACCGTCTAGTCATCTCCACCTCCCCCCTCCAAGGCCCCAATCGTCGCCACACCTCACGTCATCACAGCTGACCGTCTAGTCACCTCCACCTCCCCCCTCCAAGGCCCCAATCGTCGCCTCACCTCACGTCATCACAGCTGACCGTCTAGTCATCTCCACCTCCCCCCTCCAAGGCCCCAATCGTCGCCTCACCTAACGTCATCACAGCTGACCGTCTAGGCATCTCCACCTCCCCCCTCCAAGGCCCCAATCGTCGCCTCACCTCACGTCATCACAGCTGACCGTCTAGTCATCTCCACCTCCCCCCTCCAAGGCCCCAATCGTCGCCTCACCTCACGTCATCACAGCTGACCGTCTAGTCATCTCCACCTCCCCCCTCCAAGGCCCCAATCGTCGCCTCACCTCACGTCATCACAGCTGACCGTCTAGGCATCTCCACCTCCCCCCTCCAAGGCCCCAATCGTCGCCTCACCTCACGTCATCACAGCTGACCGTCTAGGCATCTCCACCTCCCCCCTCCAAGGCCCCAATCGTCGCCTCACCTCACGTCATCACAGCTGACCGTCTAGTCATCTCCACCTCCCCCCTCCAAGGCCCCAATCGTCGCCTCACCTCACGTCATCACAGCTGACCGTCTAGTCATCTCCACCTCCCCCCTCCAAGGCCCCAATCGTCGCCTCACCTCACGTCATCACAGCTGACCTTCTAGTCATCTCCACCTCCCCCCTCCAAGGCCCCAATCGTCGCCTCACCTCACGTCATCACAGCTGACCGTCTAGGCATCTCCACCTCCCCCCTCCAAGGCCCCAATCGTCGCCTCACCTCACGTCATCACAGCTGACCGTCTAGGCATCTCCACCTCCCCCCTCCAAGGCCCCAATCGTCGCCTCACCTCACGTCATCACAGCTGACCGTCTAGTCATCTCCACCTCCCCCCTCCAAGGCCCCAATCGTCGCCACACCTCACGTCATCACAGCTGACCGTCTAGTCATCTCCACCTCCCCCCTCCAAGGCCCTAATCGTCGCCTCACCTCACGTCATCACAGCTGACCGTCTAGTCATCTCCACCTCCCCCCTCCAAGGCCCCAATCGTCGCCTCACCTCACGTCATCACAGCTGGCCGTCTAGTCATCTCCACCTCCCCCCTCCAAGGCCCCAATCGTCGCCACACCTCACGTCATCACAGCTGACCGTCTAGTCATCTCCACCTCCCCCCTCCAAGGCCCCAATCGTCGCCTCACCTCACGTCATCACAGCTGACCGTCTAGTCATCTCCACCTCCCCCCTCCAAGGCCCCAATCGTCGCCTCACCTCACGTCATCACAGCTGACCGTCTAGTCATCTCCACCTCCCCCCTCCAAGGCCCCAATCGTCGCCTCACCTCACGTCATCACAGCTGACCGTCTAGTCATCTCCACCTCCCCCCTCCAAGGCCCCAATCGTCGCCTCACCTCACGTCATCACAGCTGACCGTCTAGTCATCTCCACCTCCCCCCTCCAAGGCCCCAATCGTCGCCTCACCTCACGTCATCACAGCTGACCGTCTAGTCATCTCCACCTCCCCCCTCCAAGGCCCCAATCGTCGCCTCACCTCACGTCATCACAGCTGACCGTCTAGTCATCTCCACCTCCCCCCTCCAAGGCCCCAATCGTCGCCTCACCTCACGTCATCACAGCTGACCGTCTAGTCATCTCCACCTCCCCCCTCCAAGGCCCCAATCGTCGCCTCACCTCACGTCATCACAGCTGACCGTCTAGTCATCTCCACCTCCCCCCTCCAAGGCCCCAATCGTCGCCTCACCTCACGTCATCACAGCTGACCGTCTAGTCATCTCCACCTCCCCCCTCCAAGGCCCCAATCGTCGCCTCACCTCACGTCATCACAGCTGACCGTCTAGTCATCTCCACCTCCCCCCTCCAAGGCCCCAATCGTCGCCTCACCTCACGTCATCACAGCTGACCGTCTAGTCATCTCCACCTCCCCCCTCCAAGGCCCCAATCGTCGCCTCACCTCACGTCATCACAGCTGACCGTCTAGTCATCTCCACCTCCCCCCTCCAAGGCCCCAATCGTCGCCTCACCTCACGTCATCACAGCTGACCGTCTAGTCATCTCCACCTCCCCCCTCCAAGGCCCCAATCGTCGCCTCACCTCACGTCATCACAGCTGGCCGTCTAGTCATCTCCACCTCCCACCTCCAAGGCCTCAATCGTCGCCTCATCTCACGTCATCACAGCTGACCGTCTAGTCATCTCCACCTCCCCCCTCCAAGGCCCCAATCGTCGCCTCACCTCACGTCATCACAGCTGACCGTCTAGTCATCTCCACCTCCCCCCTCCAAGGCCCCAATCGTCGCCACACCTCACGTCATCACAGCTGACCGTCTAGTCATCTCCACCTCCCCCCTCCAAGGCCCCAATCGTCGCCACACCTCACGTCATCACAGCTGACCGTCTAGTCATCTCCACCTCCCCCCTCCAAGGCCCCAATCGTCGCCTCACCTCACGTCATCACAGCTGACCGTCTAGTCATCTCCACCTCCCCCCTCTGAGGCCCCAATTCTCGCCTCACCTCACGTCATCACAGCTGACCGTCTAGTCATCTCCACCTCCCCCCTCCAAGGCCCCAATCGTCGCCACACCTCACGTCATCACAGCTGACCGTCTAGTCATCTCCACCTCCCCCCTCCAAGGCCCCAATCGTCGCCACACCTCACGTCATCACAGCTGACCGTCTAGTCATCTCCACCTCCCCCCTCCAAGGCCCCAATCGTCGCCACACCTCACGTCATCACAGCTGACCGTCTAGTCATCTCCACCTCCCCCCTCCAAGGCCCCAATCGTCGCCTCACCTCACGTCATCACAGCTGACCGTCTAGTCATCTCCACCTCCCCCCTCCAAGGCCCCAATCGTCGCCACACCTCACGTCATCACAGCTGACCGTCTAGTCATCTCCACCTCCCCCCTCCAAGGCCCCAATCGTCGCCTCACCTCACGTCATCACAGCTGACCGTCTAGTCATCTCCACCTCCCCCCTCCAAGGCCCCAATCGTCGCCTCACCTCACGTCATCACAGCTGACCGTCTAGGCATCTCCACCTCCCCCCTCCAAGGCCCCAATCGTCGCCTCACCTCACGTCATCACAGCTGACCGTCTAGTCATCTCCACCTCCCCCCTCCAAGGCCCCAATCGTCGCCACACCTCACGTCATCACAGCTGACCGTCTAGTCATCTCCACCTCCCCCCTCCAAGGCCCTAATCGTCGCCTCACCTCACGTCATCACAGCTGACCGTCTAGTCATCTCCACCTCCCCCCTCCAAGGCCCCAATCGTCGCCTCACCTCACGTCATCACAGCTGGCCGTCTAGTCATCTCCACCTCCCCCCTCCAAGGCCCCAATCGTCGCCACACCTCACGTCATCACAGCTGACCGTCTAGTCATCTCCACCTCCCCCCTCCAAGGCCCCAATCGTCGCCTCACCTCACGTCATCACAGCTGGCCGTCTAGTCATCTCCACCTCCCACCTCCAAGGCCTCAATCGTCGCCTCATCTCACGTCATCACAGCTGACCGTCTAGTCATCTCCACCTCCCCCCTCCAAGGCCCCAATCGTCGCCTCACCTCACGTCATCACAGCTGACCGTCTAGTCATCTCCACCTCCCCCCTCCAAGGCCCCAATCGTCGCCACACCTCACGTCATCACAGCTGACCGTCTAGTCATCTCCACCTCCCCCCTCCAAGGCCCCAATCGTCGCCACACCTCACGTCATCACAGCTGACCGTCTAGTCATCTCCACCTCCCCCCTCCAAGGCCCCAATCGTCGCCTCACCTCACGTCATCACAGCTGACCGTCTAGTCATCTCCACCTCCCCCCTCTGAGGCCCCAATTCTCGCCTCACCTCACGTCATCACAGCTGACCGTCTAGTCATCTCCACCTCCCCCCTCCAAGGCCCCAATCGTCGCCACACCTCACGTCATCACAGCTGACCGTCTAGTCATCTCCACCTCCCCCCTCCAAGGCCCCAATCGTCGCCACACCTCACGTCATCACAGCTGACCGTCTAGTCATCTCCACCTCCCCCCTCCAAGGCCCCAATCGTCGCCACACCTCACGTCATCACAGCTGACCGTCTAGTCATCTCCACCTCCCCCCTCCAAGGCCCCAATCGTCGCCTCACCTCACGTCATCACAGCTGACCGTCTAGTCATCTCCACCTCCCCCCTCCAAGGCCCCAATCGTCGCCACACCTCACGTCATCACAGCTGACCGTCTAGTCATCTCCACCTCCCCCCTCCAAGGCCCCAATCGTCGCCTCACCTCACGTCATCACAGCTGACCGTCTAGTCATCTCCACCTCCCCCCTCCAAGGCCCCAATCGTCGCCTCACCTCACGTCATCACAGCTGACCGTCTAGTCATCTCCACCTCCCCCCTCCAAGGCCCCAATCGTCGCCTCACCTCACGTCATCACAGCTGACCGTCTAGTCATCTCCACCTCCCCCCTCCAAGGCCCCAATCGTCGCCACACCTCACGTCATCACAGCTGACCGTCTAGTCATCTCCACCTCCCCCCTCCAAGGCCCCAATCGTCGCCTCACCTCACGTCATCACAGCTGACCGTATAGTCATCTCCACCTCCCCCCTCCAAGGCCCCAATCGTCGCCTCACCTCACGTCATCACAGCTGACCGTCTAGTCATCTCCACCTCCCCCCTCCAAGGCCCCAATCGTCGCCTCACCTCACGTCATCACAGCTGACCGTCTAGTCATCTCCACCTCCCCCCTCTGAGGCCCCAATCGTCGCCTCACCTCACGTCATCACAGCTGACCGTCTAGTCATCTCCACCTCCCCCCTCTGAGGCCCCAATCGTCGCCTCACCTCACGTCATCACAGCTGACCGTCTAGTCATCTCCACCTCCCCCCTCCAAGGCCCCAATCGTCGCCTCACCTCACGTCATCACAGCCGACCGTCTAGTCATCTCCACCTCCCCCCTCCAAGGCCCCAATCGTCGCCACACCTGGCGTCATCACAGCTGACCGTCTAGTCATCTCCACCTCCCCCCTCCAAGGCCCCAATCGTCGCCACACCTGGCGTCATCACAGCTGACCGTCTAGTCATCTCCACCTCCCCCCTCCAAGGCCCCAATCGTCGCCACACCTCACGTCATCACAGCTGACCGTCTAGTCATCTCCACCTCCCCCCTCCAAGGCCCCAATCGTCGCCTCACCTCACGTCATCACAGCCGACCGTCTAGTCATCTCCACCTCCCCCCTCCAAGGCCCCAATCGTCGCCTCACCTCACGTCATCACAGCTGACCGTCTTGTCATCTCCACCTCCCCCCTCCAAGGCCCCAATCGTCGCCTCACCTCACGTCATCACAGCTGACCGTCTAGTCATCTCCACCTCCCCCCTCCAAGGCCCCAATCGTCGCCTCACCTCACGTCATCACAGCTGACCGTCTAGTCATCTCCACCTCCCCCCTCTGAGGCCCCAATCGTCGCCTCACCTCACGTCATCACAGCTGACCGTCTAGTCATCTCTACCTCCCCCCTCCAAGGCCCCAATCGTCGCCTCACCTCAGGTCATCACAGCTGACCGTCTAGTCATCTCCACCTCCCCCCTCCAAGGCCCCAATCGTCGCCACACCTCACGTCATCACAGCTGACCGTCTAGTCATCTCCACCTCCCCCCTCCAAGGCCCCAATCGTCGCCTCACCTCAGGTCATCACAGCTGACCGTCTAGTCATCTCCACCTCCCCCCTCCAAGGCCCCAATCGTCGCCTCACCTCACGTCATCACAGCTGACCGTCTAGTCATCTCCACCTCCCCCCTCCAAGGCCCCAATCGTCGCCTCACCTCAGGTCATCACAGCTGACCGTCTAGTCATCTCCACCTCCCCCCTCTGAGGCCCCAATCGTCGCCTCACCTCACGTCATCACAGCTGACCGTCTTGTCATCTCCACCTCCCCCCTCCAAGGCCCCAATCGTCGCCTCACCTCACGTCATCACAGCTGACCGTCTAGTCATCTCCACCTCCCCCCTCCAAGGCCCCAATCGTCGCCTCACCTCACGTCATCACAGCCGGCCGTCTAGTCATCTCCACCTCCCCCCTCTGAGGCCCCAATCGTCGCCTCACCTCACGTCATCACAGCTGACCGTCTAGTCATCTCCACCTCCCCCCTCCAAGGCCCCAATCGTCGCCTCACCTCACGTCATCACAGCTGACCGTCTAGTCATCTCCACCTCCCCCCTCCAAGGCCCCAATCGTCGCCACTCCTCACGTCATCACAGCCGACCGTCTAGTCATCTCCACCTCCCCCCTCCAAGGCCCCAATCGTCGCCTCACCTCACGTCATCACAGCTGTCCGTCTAGTCATCTCCACCTCCCCCCTCCAAGGCCCCAATCGTCGCCTCACCTCACGTCATCACAGCTGACCGTCTAGTCATCTCCACCTCCCCCCTCCAAGGCCCCAATCGTCGCCACACCTCACGTCATCACAGCTGACCGTCTAGTCATCTCCACCTCCCCCCTCCAAGGCCCCAATCGTCGCCTCACCTCACGTCATCACAGCTGACCGTCTAGTCATCTCCACCTCCCCCCTCCAAGGCCCCAATCGTCGCCACTCCTCACGTCATCACAGCTGGCCGTCTAGTCATCTCCACCTCCCCCCTCCAAGGCCCCAATCGTCGCCTCACCTCACGTCATCACAGCTGACCGTCTAGTCATCTCCACCTCCCCCCTCCAAGGCCCCAATCGTCGCCACACCTCACGTCATCACAGCTGGCCGTCTAGTCATCTCCACCTCCCCCCTCTGAGGCCCCAATCGTCGCCTCACCTCACGTCATCACAGCTGACCGTCTAGTCATCTCCACCTCCCCCCTCCAAGGCCCCAATCGTCGCCTCACCTCACGTCATCACAGCTGACCGTCTAGTCATCTCCACCTCCCCCCTCCAAGGCCCCAATCGTCGCCTCACCTCACGTCATCACAGCTGGCCGTCTAGTCATCTCCACCTCCCCCCTCCAAGGCCCCAATCGTCGCCTCACCTCACGTCATCACAGCTGACCGTCTAGTCATCTCCACCTCCCCCCTCCAAGGCCCCAATCGTCGCCTCACCTCACGTCATCACAGCTGACCGTCTAGTCATCTCCACCTCCCCCCTCCAAGGCCCCAATCGTCGCCTCACCTCACGTCATCACAGCCGACCGTCTAGTCATCTCCACCTCCCCCCTCTGAGGCCCCAATCGTCGCCACACCTCACGTCATCACAGCTGACCGTCTAGTCATCTCCACCTCCCCCCTCCAAGGCCCCAATCGTCGCCTCACCTCACGTCATCACAGCTGACCGTCTAGGCATCTCCACCTCCCCCCTCCAAGGCCCCAATCGTCGCCTCACCTCACGTCATCACAGCCGACCGTCTAGTCATCTCCACCTCCCCCCTCCAAGGCCCCAATCGTCGCCTCACCTCACGTCATCACAGCTGACCGTCTAGTCATCTCCACCTCCCCCCTCCAAGGCCCCAATCGTCGCCTCACCTCACGTCATCACAGCTGACCGTCTAGTCACCTCCACCTCCCCCCTCCAAGGCCCCAATCGTCGCCTCACCTCACGTCATCACAGCCGACCGTCTAGTCATCTCCACCTCCCCCCTCTGAGGCCCCAATCGTCGCCTCACCTCACGTCATCACAGCTGACCGTCTAGTCATCTCCACCTCCCCCCTCTGAGGCCCCAATCGTCGCCTCACCTCACGTCATCACAGCTGACCGTCTAGTCATCTCCACCTCCCCCCTCCAAGGCCCCAATCGTCGCCACACCTCACGTCATCACAGCTGACCGTCTAGTCATCTCCACCTCCCCCCTCCAAGGCCCCAATCGTCGCCTCACCTCACGTCATCACAGCTGACCGTCTAGTCATCTCCACCTCCCCCCTCCAAGGCCCCAATCGTCGCCTCACCTCACGTCATCACAGCTGACCGTCTAGTCATCTCCACCTCCCCCCTCTGAGGCCCCAATCGTCGCCACACCCCACGTCATCACAGCTGACCGTCTAGTCATCTCCACCTCCCCCCTCCAAGGCCCCAATCGTCGCCACACCTCACGTCATCACAGCTGACCGTCTAGTCATCTCCACCTCCCCCCTCCAAGGCCCCAATCGTCGCCACACCTGGCGTCATCACAGCTGACCGTCTAGTCATCTCCACCTCCCCCCTCCAAGGCCCCAATCGTCGCCTTACCTCACGTCATCACAGCCGACCGTCTAGTCATCTCCACCTCCTCCCTCCAAGGCCCCAATCGTCGCCTCTCCTCACGTCATCACAGCTGGCCGTCTAGTCATCTCCACCTCCCCCCTCCAAGGCCCCAATCGTCGCCACACCTGGCGTCATCACAGCTGACCGTCTAGTCATCTCCACCTCCCCCCTCCAAGGCCCCAATCGTCGCCACACCTGGCGTCATCACAGCTGACCGTCTAGTCATCTCCACCTCCCCCCTCCAAGGCCCCAATCGTCGCCTCACCTCACGTCATCACAGCCGACCGTCTAGTCATCTCCACCTCCCCCCTCCAAGGCCCCAATCGTCGCCTCACCTCACGTCATCACAGCTGGCCGTCTAGTCATCTCCACCTCCCCCCTCCAAGGCCCCAATCGTCGCCTCACCTCACGTCATCACAGCCGACCGTCTAGTCATCTCCACCTCCCCCCTCCAAGGCCCCAATCGTCGCCACACCTGGCGTCATCACAGCTGACCGTCTAGTCATCTCCACCTCCCCCCTCCAAGGCCCCAATCGTCGCCTCACCTCACGTCATCACAGCCGACCGTCTAGTCATCTCCACCTCCCCCCTCCAAGGCCCCAATCGTCGCCTCACCTCACGTCATCACAGCTGGCCGTCTAGTCATCTCCACCTCCCCCCTCCAAGGCCCCAATCGTCGCCACACCTCACGTCATCACAGCTGACCGTCTAGTCATCTCCACCTCCCCCCTCCAAGGCCCCAATCGTCGCCTCACCTCACGTCATCACAGCTGGCCGTCTAGTCATCTCCACCTCCCCCCTCCAAGGCCCCAATCGTCGCCACACCTGGCGTCATCACAGCTGACCGTCTAGTCATCTCCACCTCCCCCCTCCAAGGCCCCAATCGTCGCCTCACCTCACGTCATCACAGCTGACCGTCTAGTCATCTCCACCTCCCCCCTCCAAGGCCCCAATCGTCGCCTCACCTCACGTCATCACAGCTGACCGTCTAGTCATCTCCACCTCCCCCCTCCAAGGCCCCAATCGTCGCCTCACCTCACGTCATCACAGCCGACCGTCTGGTCATCTCCACCTCCCCCCTCCAAGGCCCCAATCGTCGCCACACCTCACGTCATCACAGCTGACCGTCTAGTCATCTCCACCTCCCCCCTCCAAGGCCCCAATCGTCGCCACACCTCACGTCATCACAGCTGACCGTCTAGTCATCTCCACCTCCCCCCTCCAAGGCCCCAATCGTCGCCTCACCTCACGTCATCACAGCTGGCCGTCTAGTCATCTCCACCTCCCCCCTCTGAGGCCCCAATCGTCGCCTCACCTCACGTCATCACAGCTGACCGTCTAGTCATCTCCACCTCCCCCCTCCAAGGCCCCAATCGTCGCCTCACCTCACGTCATCACAGCTGACCGTCTAGTCATCTCCACCTCCCCCCTCCAAGGCCCCAATCGTCGCCTCACCTCACGTCATCACAGCTGACCGTCTAGTCATCTCCACCTCCCCCCTCCAAGGCCCCAATCGTCGCCTCACCTCACGTCATCACAGCTGACCGTCTAGTCATCTCCACCTCCCCCCTCCAAGGCCCCAATCGTCGCCTCACCTCACGTCATCACAGCCGACCGTCTAGTCATCTCCACCTCCCCCCTCCAAGGCCCCAATCGTCGCCTCACCTCACGTCATCACAGCTGACCGTCTAGTCATCTCCACCTCCCCCCTCCAAGGCCCCAATCGTCGCCTCACCTCACGTCATCACAGCTGACCGTCTAGTCATCTCCACCTCCCCCCTCCAAGGCCCCAATCGTCGCCACACCTCACGTCATCACAGCTGACCGTCTAGTCATCTCCACCTCCCCCCTCCAAGGCCCCAATCGTCGCCACACCTCACGTCATCACAGCTGACCGTCTAGTCATCTCCACCTCCCCCCTCCAAGGCCCCAATCGTCGCCACACCTCACGTCATCACAGCTGACCGTCTAGTCATCTCCACCTCCCCCCTCCAAGGCCCCAATCGTCGCCTCACCTCACGTCATCACAGCTGGCCGTCTAGTCATCTCCACCTCCCCCCTCCAAGGCCCCAATCGTCGCCTCACCTCACGTCATCACAGCTGACCGTCTAGTCATCTCCACCTCCCCCCTCCAAGGCCCCAATCGTCGCCACACCTCACGTCATCACAGCTGACCGTCTAGTCATCTCCACCTCCCCCCTCCAAGGCCCCAATCGTCGCCTCACCTCACGTCATCACAGCTGACCGTCTAGTCATCTCCACCTCCCCCCTCCAAGGCCCCAATCGTCGCCTCACGTCATCACAGCTGACCGTCTAGTCATCTCCACCTCCCCCCTCCAAGGCCCCAATCGTCGCCTCACCTCACGTCATCACAGCCGGCCGTCTAGTCATCTCCACCTCCCCCCTCCAAGGCCCCAATCGTCGCCTCACCTCACGTCATCACAGCTGACCGTCTAGTCATCTCCACCTCCCCCCTCCAAGGCCCCAATCGTCGCCTCACCTCACGTCATCACAGCTGGCCGTCTAGTCATCTCCACCTCCCCCCTCCAAGGCCCCAATCGTCGCCTCACCTCACGTCATCACAGCTGACCGTCTAGTCATCTCCACCTCCCCCCTCCAAGGCCCCAATCGTCGCCTCACCTCACGTCATCACAGCTGACCGTCTAGTCATCTCCACCTCCCCCCTCCAAGGCCCCAATCGTCGCCTCACCTCACGTCATCACAGCTGACCGTCTAGTCATCTCCACCTCCCCCCTCCAAGGCCCCAATCGTCGCCTCACCTCACGTCATCACAGCTGACCGTCTAGTCATCTCCACCTCCCCCCTCCAAGGCCCCAATCGTCGCCTCACCTCACGTCATCACAGCTGACCGTCTAGTCATCTCCACCTCCCCCCTCCAAGGCCCCAATCGTCGCCTCACCTCACGTCATCACAGCTGGCCGTCTAGTCATCTCCACCTCCCCCCTCCAAGGCCCCAATCGTGGCCTCACCTCACGTCATCACAGCTGGCCGTCTAGTCATCTCCACCTCCCCCCTCCAAGGCCCCAATCGTCGCCTCACCTCACGTCATCACAGCCGGCCGTCTAGTCATCTCCACCTCCCCCCTCCAAGGCTTCAATCGTCGCCTCACCTCACGTCATCACAGCTGACCGTCTAGTCATCTCCACCTCCCCCCTCCAAGGCCCCAATCGTCGCCTCACCTCACGTCATCACAGCTGACCGTCTAGTCATCTCCACCTCCCCCCTCCAAGGCCCCAATCGTCGCCTCACCTCACGTCATCACAGCTGACCGTCTAGTCATCTCCACCTCCCCCCTCCAAGGCCCCAATCGTCGCCTCACCTCACGTCATCACAGCTGACCGTCTAGTCATCTCCACCTCCCCCCTCCAAGGCCCCAATCGTCGCCTCACCTCACGTCATCACAGCCGGCCGTCTAGTCATCTCCACCTCCCCCCTCCAAGGCTTCAATCGTCGCCTCACCTCACGTCATCACAGCCGGCCGTCTAGTCATCTCCACCTCCCCCCTCCAAGGCTTCAATCGTCGCCTCACCTCACGTCATCACAGCTGACCGTCTAGTCATCTCCACCTCCCCCCTCCAAGGCCCCAATCGTCGCCTCACCTCACGTCATCACAGCCGGCCGTCTAGTCATCTCCACCTCCCCCCTCCAAGGCTTCAATCGTCGCCTCACCTCACGTCATCACAGCAGGCCGTCTAGTCATCTCCACCTCCCCCCTCCAAGGCTTCAATCGTCGCCTCACCTCACGTCATCACAGCAGGCCGTCTAGTCATCTCCACCTCCCCCCTCCAAGGCCCCAATCGTCGCCTCACCTCACGTCATCACAGCCGGCCGTCTAGTCATCTCCACCTCCCCCCTCCAAGGCCCCAATCGTCGCCTCACCTCACGTCATCACAGCTGACCGTCTAGTCATCTCCACCTCCCCCCTCCAAGGCTTCAATCGTCGCCTCACCTCACGTCATCACAGCTGACCGTCTAGTCATCTCCACCTCCCCCCTCCAAGGCCCCAATCGTCGCCTCACCTCACGTCATCACAGCCGGCCGTCTAGTCATCTCCACCTCCCCCCTCCAAGGCTTCAATCGTCGCCTCACCTCACGTCATCACAGCTGACCGTCTAGTCATCTCCACCTCCCCCCTCCAAGGCCCCAATCGTCGCCTCACCTCACGTCATCACAGCTGACCGTCTAGTCATTTCTACCTCCCCCCTCCAAGGCCCCAATCGTCGCCTCACCTCACGTCATCACAGCTGGCCGTCTAGTCATCTCCAACTCCCCCCTCCAAGGCCCCAATCGTCGCCTCACCTCACGTCATCACAGCCGGCCGTCTAGTCATCTCCACCTCCCCCCTCCAAGGCCCCAATCGTCGCCTCACCTCACGTCATCACAGCTGGCCGTCTAGTCATCTCCACCTCCCCCCTCCAAGGCTTCAATCGTCGCCTCACCTCACGTCATCACAGCTGACCGTCTAGTCATCTCCACCTCCCCCCTCCAAGGCCCCAATCGTCGCCTCACCTCACGTCATCACAGCTGGCCGTCTAGTCATCTCCACCTCCCCCCTCCAAGGCCCCAATCGTCGCCTCACCTCACGTCATCACAGCTGGCCGTCTAGTCATCTCCACCTCCCCCCTCCAAGGCCCCAATCGTCGCCTCACCTCACGTCATCACAGCCGGCCGTCTAGGCATCTCCACCTCCCCCCTCCAAGGCCCCAATCGTCGCCTCACCTCACGTCATCACAGCTGACCGTCTAGTCATCTCCACCTCCCCCCTCCAAGGCCCCAATCGTCGCCTCACCTCACGTCATCACAGCTGGCCGTCTAGTCATCTCCACCTCCCCCCTCCAAGGCCCCAATCGTCGCCTCACCTCACGTCATCACAGCCGGCCGTCTAGTCATCTCCACCTCCCCCCTCCAAGGCCCCAATCGTCGCCTCACCTCACGTCATCACAGCTGACCGTCTAGTCATCTCCACCTCCCCCCTCCAAGGCCCCAATCGTCGCCTCACCTCACGTCATCACAGCTGACCGTCTAGTCATCTCCACCTCCCCCCTCCAAGGCCCCAATCGTCGCCTCACCTCACGTCATCACAGCTGACCGTCTAGTCATCTCCACCTCCCCCCTCCAAGGCCCCAATCGTCGCCACACCTCACGTCATCACAGCTGACCGTCTAGTCATCTCCACCTCCCCCCTCCAAGGCCCCAATCGTCGCCTCACCTCACGTCATCACAGCCGACCGTCTAGTCATCTCCACCTCCCCCCTCCAAGGCCCCAATCGTCGCCACACCTCACGTCATCACAGCTGACCGTCTAGTCATCTCCACCTCCCCCCTCCAAGGCCCCAATCGTCGCCTCACCTCACGTCATCACAGCTGACCGTCTAGTCATCTCCACCTCCCCCCTCCAAGGCCCCAATCGTCGCCTCACCTCACGTCATCACAGCCGGCCGTCTAGGCATCTCCACCTCCCCCCTCCAAGGCCCCAATCGTCGCCTCACCTCACGTCATCACAGCTGACCGTCTAGTCATCTCCACCTCCCCCCTCCAAGGCCCCAATCGTCGCCTCACCTCACGTCATCACAGCTGACCGTCTAGTCATCTCCACCTCCCCCCTCCAAGGCCCCAATCGTCGCCACACCTCACGTCATCACAGCTGACCGTCTAGTCATCTCCACCTCCCCCCTCCAAGGCTTCAATCGTCGCCACACCTCACGTCATCACAGCTGACCGTCTAGTCATCTCCACCTCCCCCCTCCAAGGCCCCAATCGTCGCCTCACCTCACGTCATCACAGCTGGCCGTCTAGTCATCTCCACCTCCCCCCTCTGAGGCCCCAATCGTCGCCTCACCTCACGTCATCACAGCCGACCGTCTAGTCATCTCCACCTCCCCCCTCCAAGGCCCCAATCGTCGCCTCACCTCACGTCATCACAGCTGGCCGTCTAGTCATCTCCACCTCCCCCCTCTGAGGCCCCAATCGTCGCCACACCTCACGTCATCACAGCTGACCGTCTAGTCATCTCCACCTCCCCCCTCCAAGGCCCCAATCGTCGCCTCACCTCACGTCATCACAGCCGACCGTCTAGTCATCTCCACCTCCCCCCTCCAAGGCCCCAATCGTCGCCTCACCTCACGTCATCACAGCTGACCGTCTTGTCATCTCCACCTCCCCCCTCCAAGGCCCCAATCGTCGCCTCACCTCACGTCATCACAGCTGACCGTCTAGTCATCTCCACCTCCCCCCTCCAAGGCCCCAATCGTCGCCTCACCTCACGTCATCACAGCTGACCGTCTAGTCATCTCCACCTCCCCCCTCTGAGGCCCCAATCGTCGCCTCACCTCACGTCATCACAGCTGACCGTCTAGTCATCTCCACCTCCCCCCTCCAAGGCCCCAATCGTCGCCTCACCTCAGGTCATCACAGCTGACCGTCTAGTCATCTCCACCTCCCCCCTCCAAGGCCCCAATCGTCGCCAAACCTCACGTCATCACAGCTGACCGTCTAGTCATCTCCACCTCCCCCCTCCAAGGCCCCAATCGTCGCCTCACCTCAGGTCATCACAGCTGACCGTCTAGTCATCTCCACCTCCCCCCTCCAAGGCCCCAATCGTCGCCTCACCTCACGTCATCACAGCTGACCGTCTAGTCATCTCCACCTCCCCCCTCCAAGGCCCCAATCGTCGCCTCACCTCAGGTCATCACAGCTGACCGTCTAGTCATCTCCACCTCCCCCCTCTGAGGCCCCAATCGTCGCCTCACCTCACGTCATCACAGCTGACCGTCTTGTCATCTCCACCTCCCCCCTCCAAGGCCCCAATCGTCGCCTCACCTCACGTCATCACAGCTGACCGTCTAGTCATCTCCACCTCCCCCCTCCAAGGCCCCAATCGTCGCCTCACCTCACGTCATCACAGCCGGCCGTCTAGTCATCTCCACCTCCCCCCTCTGAGGCCCCAATCGTCGCCTCACCTCACGTCATCACAGCTGACCGTCTAGTCATCTCCACCTCCCCCCTCCAAGGCCCCAATCGTCGCCTCACCTCACGTCATCACAGCTGACCGTCTAGTCATCTCCACCTCCCCCCTCCAAGGCCCCAATCGTCGCCACTCCTCACGTCATCACAGCCGACCGTCTAGTCATCTCCACCTCCCCCCTCCAAGGCCCCAATCGTCGCCTCACCTCACGTCATCACAGCTGTCCGTCTAGTCATCTCCACCTCCCCCCTCCAAGGCCCCAATCGTCGCCTCACCTCACGTCATCACAGCTGACCGTCTAGTCATCTCCACCTCCCCCCTCCAAGGCCCCAATCGTCGCCACACCTCACGTCATCACAGCTGACCGTCTAGTCATCTCCACCTCCCCCCTCCAAGGCCCCAATCGTCGCCTCACCTCACGTCATCACAGCTGACCGTCTAGTCATCTCCACCTCCCCCCTCCAAGGCCCCAATCGTCGCCACTCCTCACGTCATCACAGCTGGCCGTCTAGTCATCTCCACCTCCCCCCTCCAAGGCCCCAATCGTCGCCTCACCTCACGTCATCACAGCTGACCGTCTAGTCATCTCCACCTCCCCCCTCCAAGGCCCCAATCGTCGCCACACCTCACGTCATCACAGCTGGCCGTCTAGTCATCTCCACCTCCCCCCTCTGAGGCCCCAATCGTCGCCTCACCTCACGTCATCACAGCTGACCGTCTAGTCATCTCCACCTCCCCCCTCCAAGGCCCCAATCGTCGCCTCACCTCACGTCATCACAGCTGACCGTCTAGTCATCTCCACCTCCCCCCTCCAAGGCCCCAATCGTCGCCACACCTCACGTCATCACAGCTGACCGTCTAGTCATCTCCACCTCCCCCCTCCAAGGCCCCAATCGTCGCCTCACCTCACGTCATCACAGCTGACCGTCTAGTCATCTCCACCTCCCCCCTCCAAGGCCCCAATCGTCGCCTCACCTCACGTCATCACAGCTGACCGTCTAGTCATCTCCACCTCCCCCCTCCAAGGCCCCAATCGTCGCCTCACCTCACGTCATCACAGCCAACCGTCTAGTCATCTCCACCTCCCCCCTCCAAGGCCCCAATCGTCGCCTCACCTCACGACATCACAGCTGGCCGTCTAGTCATCTCCACCTCCCCCCTCCAAGGCCCCAATCGTCGCCTCACCTCACGTCATCACAGCTGGCCGTCTAGTCATCTCCACCTCCCCCCTCCAAGGCCCCAATCGTCGCCTCACCTCACGTCATCACAGCTGGCCGTCTAGTCACCTCCACCTCCCCCCTCCAAGGCCCCAATCGTCGCCTCACCTCACGTCATCACAGCTGACCGTCTAGTCATCTCCACCTCCCCCCTCCAAGGCCCCAATCGTCGCCTCACCTCACGTCATCACAGCTGACCGTCTAGTCATCTCCACCTCCCCCCTCCAAGGCCCCAATCGTCGCCTCACCTCACGTCATCACAGCCGACCGTCTAGTCATCTCCACCTCCCCCCTCCAAGGCCCCAATCGTCGCCTCACCTCACGTCATCACAGCTGACCGTCTAGTCATCTCCACCTCCCCCCTCCAAGGCCCCAATCGTCGCCTCACCTCACGTCATCACAGCTGACCGTCTAGTCATCTCCACCTCCCCCCTCCAAGGCCCCAATCGTCGCCTCACCTCACGTCATCACAGCTGACCGTCTAGTCACCTCCACCTCCCCCCTCCAAGGCCCCAATCGTCGCCTCACCTCACGTCATCACAGCCGACCGTCTAGTCATCTCCACCTCCCCCCTCTGAGGCCCCAATCGTCGCCTCACCTCACGTCATCACAGCTGACCGTCTAGTCATCTCCACCTCCCCCCTCTGAGGCCCCAATCGTCGCCTCACCTCACGTCATCACAGCTGACCGTCTAGTCATCTCCACCTCCCCCCTCCAAGGCCCCAATCGTCGCCACACCTCACGTCATCACAGCTGACCGTCTAGTCATCTCCACCTCCCCCCTCCAAGGCCCCAATCGTCGCCTCACCTCACGTCATCACAGCTGACCGTCTAGTCATCTCCACCTCCCCCCTCCAAGGCCCCAATCGTCGCCTCACCTCACGTCATCACAGCTGACCGTCTAGTCATCTCCACCTCCCCCCTCTGAGGCCCCAATCGTCGCCACACCCCACGTCATCACAGCTGACCGTCTAGTCATCTCCACCTCCCCCCTCCAAGGCCCCAATCGTCGCCACACCTCACGTCATCACAGCTGACCGTCTAGTCATCTCCACCTCCCCCCTCCAAGGCCCCAATCGTCGCCACACCTGGCGTCATCACAGCTGACCGTCTAGTCATCTCCACCTCCCCCCTCCAAGGCCCCAATCGTCGCCTTACCTCACGTCATCACAGCCGACCGGCTAGTCATCTCCACCTCCTCCCTCCAAGGCCCCAATCGTCGCCTCTCCTCACGTCATCACAGCTGGCCGTCTAGTCATCTCCACCTCCCCCCTCCAAGGCCCCAATCGTCGCCACACCTGGCGTCATCACAGCTGACCGTCTAGTCATCTCCACCTCCCCCCTCCAAGGCCCCAATCGTCGCCACACCTGGCGTCATCACAGCTGACCGTCTAGTCATCTCCACCTCCCCCCTCCAAGGCCCCAATCGTCGCCTCACCTCACGTCATCACAGCCGACCGTCTAGTCATCTCCACCTCCCCCCTCCAAGGCCCCAATCGTCGCCTCACCTCACGTCATCACAGCTGGCCGTCTAGTCATCTCCACCTCCCCCCTCCAAGGCCCCAATCGTCGCCTCACCTCACGTCATCACAGCCGACCGTCTAGTCATCTCCACCTCCCCCCTCCAAGGCCCCAATCGTCGCCACACCTGGCGTCATCACAGCTGACCGTCTAGTCATCTCCACCTCCCCCCTCCAAGGCCCCAATCGTCGCCTCACCTCACGTCATCACAGCCGACCGTCTAGTCATCTCCACCTCCCCCCTCCAAGGCCCCAATCGTCGCCTCACCTCACGTCATCACAGCTGGCCGTCTAGTCATCTCCACCTCCCCCCTCCAAGGCCCCAATCGTCGCCTCACCTCACGTCATCACAGCCGACCGTCTGGTCATCTCCACCTCCCCCCTCCAAGGCCCCAATCGTCGCCACACCTCACGTCATCACAGCTGACCGTCTAGTCATCTCCACCTCCCCCCTCCAAGGCCCCAATCGTCGCCTCACCTCACGTCATCACAGCTGACCGTCTAGTCATCTCCACCTCCCCCTTCCAAGGCCCCAATCGTCGCCACACCTCACGTCATCACAGCTGACCGTCTAGTCATCTCCACCTCCCCCCTCCAAGGCCCCAATCGTCGCCTCACCTCACGTCATCACAGCTGACCGTCTAGTCATCTCCACCTCCCCCCTCCAAGGCCCCAATCGTCGCCACACCTCACGTCATCACAGCTGACCATCTAGTCATCTCCACCTCCCCCCTCCAAGGCCCCAATCGTCGCCACACCTCACGTCATCACAGCTGACCGTCTAGTCATCTCCACCTCCCCCCTCCAAGGCCCCAATCGTCGCCACACCTCACGTCATCACAGCTGACCGTCTAGTCATCTCCACCTCCCCCCTCCAAGGCCCCAATCGTCGCCTCACCTCACGTCATCACAGCTGACCGTCTAGTCATCTCCACCTCCCCCCTCCAAGGCCCCAATCGTCGCCTCACCTCACGTCATCACAGCTGACCGTCTAGTCATCTCAACCTCCCCCTTCCAAGGCCCCAATCGTCGCCACACCTCACGTCATCACAGCTGACCGTCTAGTCATCTCCACCTCCCCCCTCCAAGGCCCCAATCGTCGCCACACCTCACGTCATCACAGCTGACCGTCTAGTCATCTCCACCTCCCCCCTCCAAGGCCCCAATCGTCGCCACACCTCACGTCATCACAGCTGACCGTCTAGTCATCTCCACCTCCCCCCTCCAAGGCCCCAATCGTCGCCTCACCTCACGTCATCACAGCTGGCCGTCTAGTCATCTCCACCTCCCCCCTCTGAGGCCCCAATCGTCGCCTCACCTCACGTCATCACAGCTGACCGTCTAGTCATCTCCACCTCCCCCCTCCAAGGCCCCAATCGTCGCCTCACCTCACGTCATCACAGCTGACCGTCTAGTCATCTCCACCTCCCCCCTCCAAGGCCCCAATCGTCGCCTCACCTCACGTCATCACAGCTGACCGTCTAGTCATCTCCACCTTCCCCCTCCAAGGCCCCAATCGTCGCCTCACCTCACGTCATCACAGCCGACCGTCTAGTCATCTCCACCTCCCCCCTCCAAGGCCCCAATCGTCGCCTCACCTCACGTCATCACAGCTGACCGTCTAGTCATCTCCACCTCCCCCCTCCAAGGCCCCAATCGTCGCCTCACCTCACGTCATCACAGCTGACCGTCTAGTCATCTCCACCTCCCCCCTCCAAGGCCCCAATCGTCGCCACACCTCACGTCATCACAGCTGACCGTCTAGTCATCTCCACCTCCCCCCTCCAAGGCCCCAATCGTCGCCACACCTCACGTCATCACAGCTGACCGTCTAGTCATCTCCACCTCCCCCCTCCAAGGCCCCAATCGTCGCCTCACCTCACGTCATCACAGCTGACCGTCTAGTCATCTCCACCTCCCCCCTCCAAGGCCCCAATCGTCGCCTCACCTCACGTCATCACAGCTGACCGTCTAGTCATCTCCACCTCCCCCCTCCAAGGCCCCAATCGTCGCCACACCTCACGTCATCACAGCTGACCGTCTAGTCATCTCCACCTCCCCCCTCCAAGGCCTCAATCGTCGCCTCACCTCACGTCATCACAGCTGACCGTCTAGTCATCTCCACCTCCCCCCTCCAAGGCCCCAATCGTCGCCTCACCTCACGTCATCACAGCTGGCCGTCTAGTCATCTCCACCTCCCCCCTCCAAGGCCCCAATCGTCGCCACACCTCACGTCATCACAGCTGACCGTCTAGTCATCTCCACCTCCCCCCTCCAAGGCCCCAATCGTCGCCTCACCTCACGTCATCACAGCTGGCCGTCTAGTCATCTCCACCTCCCCCCTCCAAGGCCCCAATCGTCGCCTCACCTCACGTCATCACAGCTGGCCGTCTAGTCATCTCCACCTCCCCCCTCCAAGGCCCCAATCGTCGCCTCACCTCACGTCATCACAGCTGACCGTCTAGTCATCTCCACCTCCCCCCTCCAAGGCCCCAATCGTCGCCTCACCTCACGTCATCACAGCTGGCCGTCTAGTCATCTCCACCTCCCCCCTCCAAGGCCCCAATCGTCGCCACACCTCACGTCATCACAGCTGACCGTCTAGTCATCTCCACCTCCCCCCTCCAAGGCCCCAATCGTCGCCTCACCTCACGTCATCACAGCTGACCGTCTAGTCATCTCCACCTCCCCCCTCCAAGGCCTCAATCGTCGCCTCACCTCACGTCATCACAGCCGACCGTCTAGTCATCTCCACCTCCCCCCTCCAAGGCCCCAATCGTCGCCTCACCTCACGTCATCACAGCTGACCGTCTAGTCATCTCCACCTCCCCCCTCCAAGGCCTCAATCGTCGCCTCACCTCACGTCATCACAGCCGACCGTCTAGTCATCTCCACCTCCCCCCTCCAAGGCCCCAATCGTCGCCACACCTCACGTCATCACAGCTGACCGTCTAGTCATCTCCACCTCCCCCCTCCAAGGCCCCAATCGTCGCCTCACCTCACGTCATCACAGCTGACCGTCTAGTCATCTCCACCTCCCCCCTCCAAGGCCCCAATCGTCGCCTCACCTCACGTCATCACAGCTGACCGTCTAGTCATCTCCACCTCCCCCCTCCAAGGCCCCAATCGTCGCCTCACGTCATCACAGCTGACCGTCTAGTCATCTCCACCTCCCCCCTCCAAGGCCCCAATCGTCGCCTCACCTCACGTCATCACAGCCGGCCGTCTAGTCATCTCCACCTCCCCCCTCCAAGGCCCCAATCGTCGCCTCACCTCACGTCATCACAGCTGACCGTCTAGTCATCTCCACCTCCCCCCTCCAAGGCCCCAATCGTCGCCTCACCTCACGTCATCACAGCTGGCCGTCTAGTCATCTCCACCTCCCCCCTCCAAGGCCCCAATCGTCGCCTCACCTCACGTCATCACAGCTGACCGTCTAGTCATCTCCACCTCCCCCCTCCAAGGCCCCAATCGTCGCCTCACCTCACGTCATCACAGCTGACCGTCTAGTCATCTCCACCTCCCCCCTCCAAGGCCCCAATCGTCGCCTCACCTCACGTCATCACAGCTGACCGTCTAGTCATCTCCACCTCCCCCCTCCAAGGCCCCAATCGTCGCCTCACCTCACGTCATCACAGCTGGCCGTCTAGTCATCTCCACCTCCCCCCTCCAAGGCCCCAATCGTGGCCTCACCTCACGTCATCACAGCTGGCCGTCTAGTCATCTCCACCTCCCCCCTCCAAGGCCCCAATCGTCGCCTCACCTCACGTCATCACAGCCGGCCGTCTAGTCATCTCCACCTCCCCCCTCCAAGGCTTCAATCGTCGCCTCACCTCACGTCATCACAGCTGACCGTCTAGTCATCTCCACCTCCCCCCTCCAAGGCCCCAATCGTCGCCTCACCTCACGTCATCACAGCTGACCGTCTAGTCATCTCCACCTCCCCCCTCCAAGGCCCCAATCGTCGCCTCACCTCACGTCATCACAGCCGGCCGTCTAGTCATCTCCACCTCCCCCCTCCAAGGCTTCAATCGTCGCCTCACCTCACGTCATCACAGCTGACCGTCTAGTCATCTCCACCTCCCCCCTCCAAGGCCCCAATCGTCGCCTCACCTCACGTCATCACAGCCGGCCGTCTAGTCATCTCCACCTCCCCCCTCCAAGGCCCCAATCGTCGCCTCACCTCACGTCATCACAGCTGACCGTCTAGTCATCTCCACCTCCCCCCTCCAAGGCCCCAATCGTCGCCTCACCTCACGTCATCACAGCTGACCGTCTAGTCATCTCCACCTCCCCCCTCCAAGGCCCCAATCGTCGCCTCACCTCACGTCATCACAGCCGGCCGTCTAGTCATCTCCACCTCCCCCCTCCAAGGCTTCAATCGTCGCCTCACCTCACGTCATCACAGCCGGCCGTCTAGTCATCTCCACCTCCCCCCTCCAAGGCTTCAATCGTCGCCTCACCTCACGTCATCACAGCTGACCGTCTAGTCATCTCCACCTCCCCCCTCCAAGGCCCCAATCGTCGCCACACCTCACGTCATCACAGCTGACCGTCTAGTCATCTCCACCTCCCCCCTCCAAGGCCCCAATCGTCGCCTCACCTCACGTCATCACAGCTGTCCGTCTAGTCATCTCCACCTCCCCCCTCCAAGGCCCCAATCGTCGCCTCACCTCACGTCATCACAGCTGGCCGTCTAGTCATCTCCACCTCCCCCCTCCAAGGCCCCAATCGTCGCCTCACCTCACGTCATCACAGCTGGCCGTCTAGTCATCTCCACCTCCCTCCTCCAAGGCCCCAATCGTCGCCTCACCTCACGTCATCACAGCCGGCCGTCTAGTCATCTCCACCTCCCCCCTCCAAGGCCCCAATCGTCGCCTCACCTCACGTCATCACAGCTGACCGTCTAGTCATCTCCACCTCCCCCCTCCAAGGCCCCAATCGTCGCCACACCTCACGTCATCACAGCCGGCCGTCTAGGCATCTCCACCTCCCCCCTCCAAGGCCCCAATCGTCGCCTCACCTCACGTCATCACAGCTGACCGTCTAGTCATCTCCACCTCCCCCCTCCAAGGCCCCAATCGTCGCCTCACCTCACGTCATCACAGCTGACCGTCTAGTCATCTCCACCTCCCCCCTCTGAGGCCCCAATCGTCGCCTCACCTCACGTCATCACAGCTGACCGTCTAGTCATCTCCACCTCCCCCCTCCAAGGCCCCAATCGTCGCCTCACCTCACGTCATCACAGCCGGCCGTCTAGGCATCTCCACCTCCCCCCTCCAAGGCCCCAATCGTCGCCTCACCTCACGTCATCACAGCTGACCGTCTAGTCATCTCCACCTCCCCCCTCCAAGGCCCCAATCGTCGCCTCACCTCACGTCATCACAGCTGACCGTCTAGTCATCTCCACCTCCCCCCTCCAAGGCCCCAATCGTCGCCTCACCTCACGTCATCACAGCTGACCGTCTAGTCATCTCCACCTCCCCCCTCCAAGGCCTCAATCGTCGCCTCACCTCACGTCATCACAGCTGACCGTCTAGTCATCTCCACCTCCCCCCTCCAAGGCCCCAATCGTCGCCTCACCTCACGTCATCACAGCTGACCGTCTAGTCATCTCCACCTTCCCCCTCCAAGGCCCCAATCGTCGCCTCACCTCACGTCATCACAGCTGACCGTCTAGGCATCTCCACCTCCCCCCTCCAAGGCCCCAATCGTCGCCTCACCTCACGTCATCACAGCTGACCGTCTAGTCATCTCCACCTCCCCCCTCCAAGGCCCCAATCGTCGCCTCACCTCACGTCATCACAGCTGACCGTCTAGTCATCTCCACCTCCCCCCTCCAAGGCCCCAATCGTCGCCACACCTCACGTCATCACAGCTGACCGTCTAGTCATCTCCACCTCCCCCCTCCAAGGCCCCAATCGTCGCCTCACCTCACGTCATCACAGCTGGCCGTCTAGTCATCTCCAACTCCCCCCTCCAAGGCCCCAATCGTCGCCTCACCTCACGTCATCACAGCCGACCGTCTAGTCATCTCCACCTCCCCCCTCCAAGGCCCCAATCGTCGCCTCACCTCACGTCATCACAGCCGACCGTCTAGTCATCTCCACCTCCCCCCTCCAAGGCCCCAATCGTCGCCTCACCTCACGTCATCACAGCTGGCCGTCTAGTCATCTCCACCTCCCCCCTCTGAGGCCCCAATCGTCGCCTCACCTCACGTCATCACAGCTGACCGTCTAGTCATCTCCACCTCCCCCCTCCAAGGCCCCAATCGTCGCCTCACCTCACGTCATCACAGCCGACCGTCTAGTCATCTCCACCTCCCCCCTCCAAGGCCCCAATCGTCGCCACACCTCACGTCATCACAGCTGACCGTCTAGTCATCTCCACCTCCCCCCTCCAAGGCCCCAATCGTCGCCTCACCTCACGTCATCACAGCTGACCGTCTAGTCATCTCCACCTCCCCCCTCCAAGGCCCCAATCGTCGCCACACCTCACGTCATCACAGCTGACCGTCTAGTCATCTCCACCTCCCCCCTCCAAGGCCCCAATCGTCGCCACACCTCACGTCATCACAGCTGACCGTCTAGTCATCTCCACCTCCCCCCTCCAAGGCCCCAATCGTCGCCACACCTCACGTCATCACAGCTGACCGTCTAGTCATCTCCACCTCCCCCCTCCAAGGCCCCAATCGTCGCCTCACGTCATCACAGCTGACCGTCTAGTCATCTCCACCTCCCCCCTCCAAGGCCCCAATCGTCGCCACACCTCACGTCATCACAGCTGACCGTCTAGTCATCTCCACCTCCCCCCTCCAAGGCCCCAATCGTCGCCTCACGTCATCACAGCTGACCGTCTAGTCATCTCCACCTCCCCCCTCCAAGGCCCCAATCGTCGCCACACCTCACGTCATCACAGCTGACCGTCTAGTCATCTCCACCTCCCCCCTCCAAGGCCCCAATCGTCGCCACACCTCACGTCATCACAGCTGACCGTCTAGTCATCTCCACCTCCCCCCTCCAAGGCCCCAATCGTCGCCACACCTCACGTCATCACAGCTGACCGTCTAGTCATCTCCACCTCCCCCCTCCAAGGCCCCAATCGTCGCCACACCTCACGTCATCACAGCTGACCGTCTAGTCATCTCCACCTCCCCCCTCCAAGGCCCCAATCGTCGCCACACCTCACGTCATCACAGCTGACCGTCTAGTCATCTCCACCTCCCCCCTCCAAGGCCCCAATCGTCGCCACACCTCACGTCATCACAGCTGGCCGTCTAGTCATCTCCACCTCCCCCCTCCAAGGCCCCAATCGTCGCCTCACCTCACGTCATCACAGCTGGCCGTCTAGTCATCTCCACCTCCCCCCTCCAAGGCCCCAATCGTCGCCTCACCTCACGTCATCACAGCTGACCGTCTAGTCATCTCCACCTCCCCCCTCCAAGGCCCCAATCGTCGCCACACCTCACGTCATCACAGCCGACCGTCCAGTCATCTCCACCTCCCCCCTCCAAGGCCCCAATCGTCGCCACACCTCACGTCATCACAGCCGACCGTCTAGTCATCTCCACCTCCCCCCTCCAAGGCCCCAATCGTCGCCTCACCTCACGTCATCACAGCTGACCGTCTAGTCATCTCCACCTCCCCCCTCTGAGGCCCCAATCGTCGCCTCACCTCACGTCATCACAGCTGACCGTCTAGTCATCTCCACCTCCCCCCTCCAAGGCCCCAATCGTCGCCTCACCTCACGTCATCACAGCTGACCGTCTAGTCATCTCCACCTCCCCCCTCCAAGGCCCCAATCGTCGCCACACCTCACGTCATCACAGCTGACCGTCTAGTCATCTCCACCTCCCCCCTCCAAGGCCCCAATCGTCGCCACACCTCACGTCATCACAGCTGGCCGTCTAGTCATCTCCACCTCCCCCCTCCAAAGCCCCAATCGTCGCCTCACCTCACGTCATCACAGCTGACCGTCTAGTCATCTCCACCTCCCCCCTCCAAGGCCCCAATCGTCGCCTCACCTCACGTCATCACAGCTGGCCGTCTAGTCATCTCCACCTCCCCCCTCCAAGGCCCCAATCGTCGCCTCACCTCACGTCATCACAGCTGGCCGTCTAGTCATCTCCACCTCCCCCCTCCAAGGCCCCAATCGTCGCCTCACCTCACGTCATCACAGCTGACCGTCTAGTCATCTCCACCTCCCCCCTCCAAGGCCCCAATCGTCGCCTCACCTCACGTCATCACAGCTGACCGTCTAGTCATCTCCACCTCCCCCCTCCAAGGCCCCAATCGTCGCCTCACCTCACGTCATCACAGCTGACCGTCTAGTCATCTCCACCTCCCCCCTCCAAGGCCCCAATCGTCGCCTCACCTCACGTCATCACAGCTGACCGTCTAGTCATCTCCACCTCCCCCCTCCAAGGCCCCAATCGTCGCCTCACCTCACGTCATCACAGCTGACCGTCTAGTCATCTCCACCTCCCCCCTCCAAGGCCCCAATCGTCGCCTCACCTCACGTCATCACAGCTGACCGTCTAGTCATCTCCACCTCCCCCCTCTGAGGCCCCAATCGTCGCCTCACCTCACGTCATCACAGCTGACCGTCTAGTCATCTCCACCTCCCCCCTCCAAGGCCCCAATCGTCGCCACACCTCACGTCATCACAGCTGACCGTCTAGTCATCTCCACCTCCCCCCTCCAAGGCCCCAATCGTCGCCACACCTCACGTCATCACAGCTGACCGTCTAGTCATCTCCACCTCCCCCCTCCAAGGCCCCAATCGTCGCCTCACCTCACGTCATCACAGCCGACCGTCTAGTCATCTCCACCTCCCCCCTCCAAGGCCCCAATCGTCGCCACACCTCACGTCATCACAGCTGACCGTCTAGTCATCTCCACCTCCCCCCTCCAAGGCCCCAATCGTCGCCACACCTCACGTCATCACAGCTGACCGTCTAGTCATCTCCACCTCCCCCCTCCAAGGCCCCAATCGTCGCCTCACCTCACGTCATCACAGCCGACCGTCTAGTCATCTCCACCTCCCCCCTCCAAGGCCCCAATCGTCGCCACACCTCACGTCATCACAGCTGACCGTCTTGTCATCTCCACCTCCCCCCTCCAAGGCCCCAATCGTCGCCTCACCTCACGTCATCACAGCTGACCGTCTAGTCATCTCCACCTCCCCCCTCCAAGGCCCCAATCGTCGCCACACCTCACGTCATCACAGCTGACCGTCTAGTCATCTCCACCTCCCCCCTCCAAGGCCCCAATCGTCGCCTCACCTCACGTCATCACAGCTGACCGTCTAGTCATCTCCACCTCCCCCTTCCAAGGCCCCAATCGTCGCCTCACCTCACGTCATCACAGCTGACCGTCTAGTCATCTCCACCTCCCCCCTCCAAGGCCCCAATCGTCGCCACACCTCACGTCATCACAGCCGACCGTCTAGTCATCTCCACCTCCCCCCTCCAAGGCCCCAATCGTCGCCTCACCTCACGTCATCACAGCTGACCGTCTAGTCATCTCCACCTCCCCCCTCCAAGGCCCCAATCGTCGCCACACCTCACGTCATCACAGCTGACCGTCTAGTCATCTCCACCTCCCCCCTCTGAGGCCCCAATCGTCGCCTCACCTCACGTCATCACAGCCGACCGTCTAGTCATCTCCACCTCCCCCCTCTGAGGCCCCAATCGTCGCCTCACCTCACGTCATCACAGCCGACCGTCTAGTCATCTCCACCTCCCCCCTCTGAGGCCCCAATCGTCGCCTCACCTCACGTCATCACAGCTGACCGTCTAGTCATCTCCACCTCCCCCCTCCAAGGCCCCAATCGTCGCCTCACCTCACGTCATCACAGCTGACCGTCTAGTCATCTCCACCTCCCCCCTCTGAGGCCCCAATCGTCGCCACACCTCACGTCATCACAGCTGACCGTCTAGTCATCTCCACCTCCCCCCTCTGAGGCCCCAATCGTCGCCTCACCTCACGTCATCACAGCTGACCGTCTAGTCATCTCCACCTCCCCCCTCTGAGGCCCCAATCGTCGCCACACCTCACGTCATCACAGCTGACCGTCTAGTCATCTCCACCTCCCCCCTCCAAGGCCCCAATCGTCGCCTCACCTCACGTCATCACAGCCGACCGTCTAGTCATCTCCACCTCCCCCCTCCAAGGCCCCAATCGTCGCCACACCTCACGTCATCACAGCTGACCGTCTAGTCATCTCCACCTCCCCCCTCCAAGGCCCCAATCGTCGCCTCACCTCACGTCATCACAGCTGACCGTCTAGTCATCTCCACCTCGCCCCTCCAAGGCCCCAATCGTCGCCTCACCTCACGTCATCACAGCTGACCGTCTAGTCATCTCCACCTCCCCCCTCCAAGGCCCCAATCGTCGCCACACCTCACGTCATCACAGCTGACCGTCTAGTCATCTCCACCTCCCCCCTCCAAGGCCCCAATCGTCGCCTCACCTCACGTCATCACAGCTGACCGTCTAGTCATCTCCACCTCCCCCCTCCAAGGCCCCAATCGTCGCCACACCTCACGTCATCACAGCTGACCGTCTAGTCATCTCCACCTCCCCCCTCCAAGGCCCCAATCGTCGCCTCACCTCACGTCATCACAGCTGACCGTCTAGTCATCTCCACCTCCCCCCTACAAGGCCCCAATCGTCGCCTCACCTCACGTCATCACAGCTGACCATCTAGTCATCTCCACCTCCCCCCTCCAAGGCCCCAATCGTCGCCACACCTCACGTCATCACAGCTGACCGTCTAGTCATCTCCACCTCCCCCCTCCAAGGCCCCAATCGTCGCCTCACCTCACGTCATCACAGCCGGCCGTCTAGTCATCTCCACCTCCCCCCTCCAAGGCCCCAATCGTCGCCTCACCTCACGTCATCACAGCTGACCGTCTAGTCATCTCCACCTCCCCCCTCCAAGGCCCCAATCGTCGCCACACCTCACGTCATCACAGCTGACCGTCTAGTCATCTCCACCTCCCCCCTCCAAGGCCCCAATCGTCGCCACACCTCACGTCATCACAGCTGGCCGTCTAGTCATCTCCACCTCCCCCCTCCAAGGCCCCAATCGTCGCCACACCTCACGTCATCACAGCTGACCGTCTAGTCATCTCCACCTCCCCCCTCTGAGGCCCCAATCGTCGCCTCACCTCACGTCATCACAGCTGGCCGTCTAGTCATCTCCACCTCCCCCCTCCAAGGCCCCAATCGTCGCCACACCTCACGTCATCACAGCTGACCGTCTAGTCATCTCCACCTCCCCCCTCCAAGGCCCCAATCGTCGCCTCACCTCACGTCATCACAGCTGACCGTCTAGTCATCTCCACCTCCCCCCCTCCAAGGCCCCAATCGTCGCCTCACCTCACGTCATCACAGCTGACCGTCTAGTCATCTCCACCTCCCCCCTCCAAGGCCCCAATCGTCGCCTCACCTCACGTCATCACAGCCGACCGTCTAGTCATCTCCACCTCCCCCCTCCAAGGCCCCAATCGTCGCCTCACCTCACGTCATCACAGCTGGCCGTCTAGTCATCTCCACCTCCCCCCTCCAAGGCCCCAATCGTCGCCACACCTCACGTCATCACAGCTGACCGTCTAGTCATCTCCACCTCCCCCCTCCAAGGCCCCAATCGTCGCCTCACCTCACGTCATCACAGCCGACCGTCTAGTCATCTCCACCTCCCCCCTCCAAGGCCCCAATCGTCGCCTCACCTCACGTCATCACAGCTGACCGTCTAGTCATCTCCACCTCCCCCCTCCAAGGCCCCAATCGTCGCCTCACCTCACGTCATCACAGCCGACCGTCTAGTCATCTCCACCTCCCCCCTCCAAGGCCCCAATCGTCGCCTCACCTCACGTCATCACAGCTGACCGTCTAGTCATCTCCACCTCCCCCCTCCAAGGCCCCAATCGTCGCCTCACCTCACGTCATCACAGCTGACCGTCTAGTCATCTCCACCTCCCTCCTCCAAGGCCCCAATCGTCGCCTCACCTCACGTCATCACAGCTGACCGTCTAGTCATCTCCACCTCCCCCCTCTGAGGCCCCAATCGTCGCCTCACCTCACGTCATCACAGCTGACCGTCTAGTCATCTCCACTCCCCCCTCTGAGGCCCCAATCGTCGCCTCACCTCACGTCATCACAGCCGACCGTCTAGTCATCTCCACCTCCCCCCTCTGAGGCCCCAATCGTCGCCTCACCTCACGTCATCACAGCTGACCGTCTAGTCATCTCCACCTCCCCCCTCCAAGGCCCCAATCGTCGCCTCACCTCACGTCATCACAGCTGACCGTCTAGTCATCTCCACCTCCCCCCTCTGAGGCCCCAATCGTCGCCACACCTCACGTCATCACAGCTGACCGTCTAGTCATCTCCACCTCCCTCCTCCAAGGCCCCAATCGTCGCCTCACCTCACGTCATCACAGCTGACCGTCTTGTCATCTCCACCTCCCCCCTCCAAGGCCCCAATCGTCACCTCACCTCACGTCATCACAGCTGACCGTCTAGTCATCTCCACCTCCCTCCTCCAAGGCCCCAATCGTCGCCTCACCTCACGTCATCACAGCTGACCGTCTTGTCATCTCCACCTCCCCCCTCCAAGGCCCCAATCGTCGCCTCACCTCACGTCATCACAGCTGACCGTCTAGTCATCTCCACCTTCCCCCTCCAAGGCCCCAATCGTCGCCTCACCTCACGTCATCACAGCTGACCGTCTAGTCATCTCCACCTCCCTCCTCCAAGGCCCCAATCGTCGCCTCACCTCACGTCATCACAGCTGACCGTCTAGTCATCTCCACCTTCCCCCTCCAAGGCCCCAATCGTCGCCTCACCTCACGTCATCACAGCCGACCGTCTAGTCATCTCCACCTCCCCCCTCCAAGGCCCCAATAGTCGCCTCACCTCACGTCATCACAGCTGACCGTCTAGTCATCTCCACCTCCCCCCTCCATGGCCCCAATCGTCGCCTCACCTCACGTCATCACAGCTGACCGTCTAGTCATCTCCACCTCCCCCCTCCAAGGCCCCAATCGTCGCCTCACCTCACGTCATCACAGCTGACCGTCTAGTCATCTCCACCTCCCCCTTCCAAGGCCCCAATCGTCGCCACACCTCACGTCATCACAGCTGACCGTCTAGTCATCTCCACCTCCCCCCTCCAAGGCCCCAATCGTCGCCTCACCTCACGTCATCACAGCTGACCGTCTAGTCATCTCCACCTCCCCCCTCCAAGGCCCCAATCGTCGCCACACCTCACGTCATCACAGCTGACCATCTAGTCATCTCCACCTCCCCCCTCCAAGGCCCCAATCGTCGCCACACCTCACGTCATCACAGCTGACCGTCTAGTCATCTCCACCTCCCCCCTCCAAGGCCCCAATCGTCGCCACACCTCACTTCATCACAGCCGACCGTCTAGTCATCTCCACCTCCCCCCTCCAAGGCCCCAATCGTCGCCTCACCTCACGTCATCACAGCTGGCCGTCTAGTCATCTCCACCTCCCCCCTCCAAGGCCCCAATCGTCGCCTCACCTCACGTCATCACAGCTGACCGTCTAGTCATCTCCACCTCCCCCCTCCAAGGCCCCAATCGTCGCCTCACCTCACGTCATCACAGCTGACCGTCTGGTCATCTCCACCTCCCCCCTCCAAGGCCCCAATCGTCGCCTCACCTCACGTCATCACAGCTGACCGTCTAGTCATCTCCACCTCCCCCCTCCAAGGCCCCAATCGTCGCCACACCTCACGTCATCACAGCTGACCGTCTAGTCATCTCCACCTCCCCCCTCTGAGGCCCCAATCGTCGCCTCACCTCACGTCATCACAGCTGGCCGTCTAGTCATCTCCACCTCCCCCCTCCAAGGCCCCAATCGTCGCCTCACCTCACGTCATCACAGCTGACCGTCTAGTCATCTCCACCTCCCCCCTCCAAGGCCCCAATCGTCGCCTCACCTCACGTCATCACAGCTGACCGTCTAGTCATCTCCACCTCCCCCCCTCCAAGGCCCCAATCGTCGCCTCACCTCACGTCATCACAGCTGACCGTCTAGTCATCTCCACCTCCCCCCTCCAAGGCCCCAATCGTCGCCACACCTCACGTCATCACAGCCGGCCGTCTAGTCATCTCCACCTCCCCCCTCCAAGGCCCCAATCGTCGCCTCACCTCACGTCATCACAGCCGACCGTCTAGTCATCTCCACCTCCCCCCTCCAAGGCCCCAATCGTCGCCTCACCTCACGTCATCACAGCTGACCGTCTAGTCATCTCCACCTCCCCCCTCCAAGGCCCCAATCGTCGCCTCACCTCACGTCATCACAGCCGGCCGTCTAGTCATCTCCACCTCCCCCCTCCAAGGCCCCAATCGTCGCCTCACCTCACGTCATCACAGCTGACCGTCTAGTCATCTCCACCTCCCCCCTCCAAGGCCCCAATCGTCGCCTCACCTCACGTCATCACAGCTGGCCGTCTAGTCATCTCCACCTCCCCCCTCCAAGGCCCCAATCGTCGCCTCACCTCACGTCATCACAGCTGACCGTCTAGTCATCTCCACCTCCCCCCTCCAAGGCCCCAATCGTCGCCTCACCTCACGTCATCACAGCTGACCGTCTAGTCATCTCCACCTCCCCCCTCCAAGGCCCCAATCGTCGCCTCACCTCACGTCATCACAGCTGACCGTCTAGTCATCTCCACCTCCCCCCTCTGAGGCCCCAATCGTCGCCTCACGTCATCACAGCTGACCGTCTAGTCATCTCCACCTCCCCCCTCCAAGGCCCCAATCGTCGCCTCACCTCACGTCATCACAGCCGGCCGTCTAGTCATCTCCACCTCCCCCCTCCAAGGCCCCAATCGTCGCCACACCTCACGTCATCACAGCTGACCGTCTAGTCATCTCCACCTCCCCCCTCTGAGGCCCCAATCGTCGCCCTCACGTCATCACAGCTGACCGTCTAGTCATCTCCACCTCCCCCCTCCAAGGCCCCAATCGTCGCCTCACCTCACGTCATCACAGCCGGCCGTCTAGTCATCTCCACCTCCCCCCCTCCAAGGCCCCAATCGTCGCCTCACCTCACGTCATCACAGCCGACCGTCTAGTCATCTCCACCTCCCCCCTCCAAGGCCCAATCGTCGCCTCACCTCACGTCATCACAGCTGGCCGTCTAGTCATCTCCACCTCCCCCCTCCAAGGCTTCCAATCGTCGCCTCACCTCACGTCATCACAGCTGACCGTCTAGTCATCTCCACCTCCCCCCTCCAAGGCCCCAATCGTCGCCTCACCTCACGTCATCACAGCCGGCCGTATAGTCATCTCCACCTCCCCCCTCCAAGGCCCCAATCGTCGCCACACCTCACGTCATCACAGCTGACCGTCTAGTCATCTCCACCTCCCCCCTCCAAGGCCCCAATCGTCGCCTCACCTCACGTCATCACAGCTGACCGTCTAGTCATCTCCACCTCCCCCCTCCAAGGCCCCAATCGTCGCCTCACCTCACGTCATCACAGCTGACCGTCTAGTCATCTCCACCTCCCCCCTCCAAGGCCCCAATCGTCGCCTCACCTCACGTCATCACAGCTGACCGTCTAGTCATCTCCACCTCCCCCCTCCAAGGCCCCAATCGTCGCCTCACCTCACGTCATCACAGCTGACCGTCTAGTCATCTCCACCTCCCCCCTCCAAGGCCCCAATCGTCGCCTCACCTCACGTCATCACAGCTGGCCGTCTAGTCATCTCCACCTCCCCCCTCCAAGGCCCCAATCGTCGCCTCACCTCACGTCATCACAGCTGACCGTCTAGTCATCTCCACCTCCCCCCTCCAAGGCCCCAATCGTCGCCTCACCTCACGTCATCACAGCTGACCGTCTAGTCATCTCCACCTCCCCCCTCCAAGGCCCCAATCGTCGCCTCACCTCACGTCATCACAGCTGACCGTCTAGTCATCTCCACCTCCCCCCTCCAAGGCCCCAATCGTCGCCTCACCTCACGTCATCACAGCTGACCGTCTAGTCATCTCCACCTCCCCCCTCCAAGGCCCCAATCGTCGCCTCACCTCACGTCATCAAAGCTGACCGTCTAGTCATCTCCACCTCCCCCCTCCAAGGCCCCAATCGTCGCCTCACCTCACGTCATCACAGCTGGCCGTCTAGTCATCTCCACCTCCCCCCTCCAAGGCCCCAATCGTCGCCTCACCTCACGTCATCACAGCGGCCGTCTAGTCATCTCCACCTCCCCCCTCCAAGGCCCCAATCGTCGCCACACCTCACGTCATCACAGCTGGCCGTCTAGTCATCTCCACCTCCCCCCTCCAAGGCCCCAATCGTCGCCTCACCTCACGTCATCACAGCTGACCGTCTAGTCATCTCCACCTCCCCCCTCCAAGGCCCCAATCGTCGCCTCACCTCACGTCATCACAGCTGACCGTCTAGTCATCTCCACCTCCCCCCTCCAAGGCCCCAATCGTCGCCTCACCTCACGTCATCACAGCTGACCGTCTAGTCATCTCCACCTCCCCCCTCTGAGGCCCCAATCGTCGCCTCACCTCACGTCATCAAAGCTGACCGTCTAGTCATCTCCACCTCCCCTCTCCAAGGCCCCAATCGTCGCCTCACCTCACGTCATCACAGCTGGCCGTCTAGTCATCTCCACCTCCCCCCTCCAAGGCCCCAATCGTCGCCACACCTCACGTCATCACAGCTGGCCGTCTAGTCATCTCCACCTCCCCCCTCCAAGGCCCCAATCGTCGCCTCACCTCACGTCATCACAGCTGACCGTCTAGTCATCTCCACCTCCCCCCCTCCAAGGCCCCAATCGTCGCCTCACCTCACGTCATCAAGGCTGACCGTCTAGTCATCTCCACCTCCCCCCTCCAAGGCCCCAATCGTGGCCTCACCTCACGTCATCACAGCTGACCGTCTAGTCATCTCCACCTCCCCCCTCCAAGGCCCCAATCGTCGCCTCACCTCACGTCATCACAGCTGACCGTCTAGTCATCTCCACCTCCCCCCTCCAAGGCCCCAATCGTCGCCTCACCTCACGTCATCACAGCTGACCGTCTAGTCATCTCCACCTCCCCCCTCCAAGGCCCCAATCGTCGCCTCACCTCACGTCATCACAGCTGGCCGTCTAGTCATCTCCACCTCCCCCCTCCAAGGCCCCAATCGTCGCCTCACCTCACGTCATCACAGCTGACCGTCTAGTCATCTCCACCTCCCCCCTCCAAGGCCCCAATCGTCGCCTCACCTCACGTCATCACAGCTGACCGTCTAGTCATCTCCACCTCCCCCCTCCAAGGCCCCAATCGTCGCCTCACCTCACGTCATCACAGCTGACCGTCTAGTCATCTCCACCTCCCCCCTCCAAGGCCCCAATCGTCGCCTCACCTCACGTCATCACAGCTGACCGTCTAGTCATCTCCACCTCCCCCCTCCAAGGCCCCAATCGTCGCCTCACCTCACGTCATCACAGCTGACCGTCTAGTCATCTCCACCTCCCCCCTCCAAGGCCCCAATCGTCGCCACACCTCACGTCATCACAGCTGACCGTCTAGTCATCTCCACCTCCCCCCTCCAAGGCCCCAATCGTCGCCACACCTCACGTCATCACAGCTGACCGTCTAGTCATCTCCACCTCCCCCCTCCAAGGCCCCAATCGTCGCCACACCTCACGTCATCACAGCTGACCGTCTAGTCATCTCCACCTCCCCCCTCCAAGGCCCCAATCGTCGCCTCACCTCACGTCATCACAGCTGACCGTCTAGTCATCTCCACCTCCCCCCTCCAAGGCCCCAATCGTCGCCACACCTCACGTCATCACAGCTGACCGTCTAGTCATCTCCACCTCCCCCCTCCAAGGCCCCAATCGTCGCCTCACCTCACGTCATCACAGCTGACCGTCTAGTCATCTCCACCTCCCCCCTCCAAGGCCCCAATCGTCGCCTCACCTCACGTCATCACAGCCGACCGTCTAGTCATCTCCACCTCCCCCCTCCAAGGCCCCAATCGTCGCCACACCTCACGTCATCACAGCTGACCGTCTAGTCATCTCCACCTCCCCCCTCCAAGGCCCCAATCGTCGCCTCACCTCACGTCATCACAGCTGACCGTCTAGTCATCTCCACCTCCCCCCTCCAAGGCCCCAATCGTCGCCACACCTCACGTCATCACAGCTGACCGTCTAGTCATCTCCACCTCCCCCCTCCAAGGCCCCAATCGTCGCCTCACGTCATCACAGCTGACCGTCTAGTCATCTCCACCTCCCCCCTCCAAGGCCCCAATCGTCGCCTCACCTCACGTCATCACAGCCGGCCGTCTAGTCATCTCCACCTCCCCCCTCCAAGGCCCCAATCGTCGCCTCACCTCACGTCATCACAGCCGACCGTCTAGTCATCTCCACCTCCCCCCTCCAAGGCCCCAATCGTCGCCTCACCTCACGTCATCACAGCTGACCGTCTAGTCATCTCCACCTCCCCCCCTCCAAGGCCCCAATCGTCGCCTCACCTCACGTCATCACAGCTGACCGTCTAGTCATCTCCACCTCCCCCCTCCAAGGCCCCAATCGTCGCCTCACCTCACGTCATCACAGCTGACCGTCTAGTCATCTCCACCTCCCCCCTCCAAGGCCCCAATCGTCGCCACACCTCACGTCATCACAGCTGACCGTCTAGTCATCTCCACCTCCCCCCTCCAAGGCCCCAATCGTCGCCTCACCTCACGTCATCACAGCTGACCGTCTAGTCATCTCCACCTCCCGCCTCCAAGGCCCCAATCGTCGCCACACCTCACGTCATCACAGCTGACCGTCTAGTCATCTCCACCTCCCCCCTCCAAGGCCCCAATCGTCGCCTCACGTCATCACAGCTGACCGTCTAGTCATCTCCACCTCCCCCCTCCAAGGCCCCAATCGTCGCCTCACCTCACGTCATCACAGCCGGCCGTCTAGTCATCTCCACCTCCCGCCTCCAAGGCCCCAATCGTCGCCTCACCTCACGTCATCACAGCTGGCCGTCTAGTCATCTCCACCTCCCCCCTCCAAGGCCCCAATCGTCGCCTCACCTCACGTCATCACAGCTGACCGTCTAGTCATCTCCACCTCCCCCCTCCTGAGGCCCCAATCGTCGCCTCACCTCACGTCATCACAGCTGACCGTCTAGTCATCTCCACCTCCCCCCTCCAAGGCCCCAATCGTCGCCTCACCTCACGTCATCACAGCTGACCGTCTAGTCATCTCCACCTCCCCCCTCCAAGGCCCCAATCGTCGCCTCACCTCACGTCATCACAGCTGACCGTCTAGTCATCTCCACCTCCCCCCTCCAAGGCCCCAATCGTCGCCTCACTCACGTCATCACAGCTGACCGTCTAGTCATCTCCACCTCCCCCCTCCAAGGCCCCAATCGTCGCCTCACCTCACGTCATCACAGCTGACCGTCTAGTCATCTCCACCTCCCCCCTCCAAGGCCCCAATCGTCGCCTCACCTCACGTCATCACAGCTGACCGTCTAGTCATCTCCACCTCCCCCCTCCAAGGCCCCAATCGTCGCCACACCTCACGTCATCACAGCTGACCGTCTAGTCATCTCCACCTCCCCCCTCCAAGGCCCCAATCGTCGCCTCACCTCACGTCATCACAGCTGACCGTCTAGTCATCTCCACCTCCCCCCTCCAAGGCCCCAATCGTCGCCTCACCTCACGTCATCACAGCCGGACCGTCTAGTCATCTCCACCTCCCCCCTCCAAGGCCCCAATCGTCGCCTCACCTCACGTCATCACAGCTGACCGTCTAGTCATCTCCACCTCCCCCCTCCAAGGCCCCAATCGTCGCCTCACCTCACGTCATCACAGCTGACCGTCTAGTCATCTCCACCTCCCCCCTCCAAGGCCCCAATCGTCGCCTCACCTCACGTCATCACAGCTGACCGTCTAGTCATCTCCACCTCCCCCCTCCAAGGCCCCAATCGTCGCCTCACCTCACGTCATCACAGCTGACCGTCTAGTCATCTCCACCTCCCCCCTCCAAGGCCCCAATCGTCGCCTCACCTCACGTCATCACAGCTGACCGTCTAGTCATCTCCACCTCCCCCCTCCAAGGCCCCAATCGTCGCCTCACCTCACGTCATCACAGCTGACCGTCTAGTCATCTCCACCTCCCCCCTCCAAGGCCCCAATCGTCGCCACAACCTCACGTCATCACAGCTGACCGTCTAGTCATCTCCACCTCCCCCCTCTGAGGCCCCAATCGTCGCCACACCTCACGTCATCACAGCCTGCCGTCTAGTCATCTCCACCTCCCCCCTCCAAGGCCCCAATCGTCGCCTCACCTCACGTCATCACAGCTGACCGTCTAGTCATCTCCACCTCCCCCCTCCAAGGCCCCAATCGTCGCCACACCTCACGTCATCACAGCTGACCGTCTAGTCATCTCCACCTCCCCCCTCCAAGGCCCCAATCGTCGCCTCACCTCACGTCATCACAGCTGACCGTCTAGTCATCTCCACCTCCCCCCTCCAAGGCCCCAATCGTCGCCTCACCTCACGTCATCACAGCTGACCGTCTAGTCATCTCCACCTCCCCCCTCTGAGGCCCCAATCGTCGCCACACCTCACGTCATCACAGCCGGCCGTCTAGTCATCTCCACCTCCCCCCTCCAAGGCCCCAATCGTCGCCTCACCTCACGTCATCACAGCTGACCGTCTAGTCATCTCCACCTCCCCCCTCCAAGGCCCCAATCGTCGCCACACCTCACGTCATCACAGCTGACCGTCTAGTCATCTCCACCTCCCCCCTCTGAGGCCCCAATCGTCGCCACACCTCACGTCATCACAGCTGACCGTCTAGT
>CAXFZR010000091.1:0-100000 GCA_964007535.1 Brachyptera risi
CACACAACTATATACATGTATAAACATTCATACATTATATATGGTATATATATATATATATATATATATATATATATATATATATATATATATATATATATATATATATATATATATATATATATATATATATATATATATATATATATATATATATATATATATATATATATATATATATATACATATATATATATATATATATATATATATATATATATATATATATATATATATATATATATATTATATATGTATATTTACAGGTATATATATATATATATATATATATATATATATATATATATATATATATATATATATATATATATATATATATATATATATATATATATATACATGTATATATATATATATATATATATATATATATATATATATATATATATATATATAATATATATATATATATATATATATATATATATACATATATATATATATATATATATATATATATATATATATATATATATATATATATACATATATATATATATATATATATATATATATATATATATATATATATATTATATATGTATATTTACATGTATATATGTATAACATGTTCAATTTCAAAATAGAAATTCATTTAAGCCATTGCAAATAGATGTATTTTCTTATTCATGAGTTTCATATTATTCAACCAAGTTAAAACTCTACAATCTGTTTGAATAATGAAATGTCCATCTTCCAACAATGGTCTGAACTTCTTTGTTGACTAAACATCTCGTTCACACGCCGAATAGCCTTGTTCTCTATCATTCAATATTCTACTTCCAAAAGCTATTATATTCCTACTTTTGTTTCCATCCAATTGGTAGCCAACAGCTCCCAACCCTATGAGGCTAGCATCTGATTGTGAACACGATGCCTTATTACGATCTAGGGGGAGTGCGTTAACTGTTCGAAAAAAAAACTGTTCGAAAATAAAAGTGTTCGAAAAAAAAACTGTTCGAAAAAAAAAGTGTTCGAATAAAAAACTGTTCGAAAATAAAACTGTTCGAAAAATTAACTGTTCGAATAGATAACTGTTCGAATATTAACGCAGTAGTTTGATATTTCGGTCAAGCTGTACGCGGGCGTGAGGGGGACTCTCCCTCCCCCTGAAATACTATCAAGACCTTTCAATAGCGCCAATTTTTTAACCGAGCAGTTAAATTTGATCTGTTAATATTCGAACAGTTAAATTTTCGAACAGTTTTTTTTTCGAACAGTTTTTTTTTCGAACACTTTTTTTTTCGAACACTTTTTTTTTCGAACACTTTTTTTTTCGAACAGATTTTTTTTCGAACAGTTTTATTTTCGAACACTTTTTTTTCGAACACTTTTTTTTTCGAACAGTTTTTTTTTCGAACAGATTTTTTTTCGAACAGTTTTATTTTCGAACACTTTTTTTTTCGAACAGTTTTTTTTTCGAACACTTTTTTTTTCGAACACTTTTTTTTTCGAACACTTTTTTTTCCGAACAGTATTTTTTTCGAACACTTTTTTTCGAACACTTTTTTCGAACAGTTTTTTTTTCGAACACTTTTTTTTTCGAACACTTTTTTTTTCGAACACTTTTTTTTTCGAACACTTTTTTCGAACACTTTTTTTTCAACAGATTTTTTTTCGAACAGTTATTTTCGAAAACTTTTTTGAACACTTTTTTTCGAACACTTTTTTTCGAACACTTTTTTTCGAACACTTTTTTTTTCGAACAGTATTTTTTTCGAACACTTTTTTTTTCGAACACTTTTTTCGAACAGTTTTTTTTCGAACACTTTTTTTTCGAACACTTTTTTTCGAACACTTTTTTACAACACCTTTTTTCAAACACCTCTTTTCGAACATTTTTTTCGAACAGTTTTCTTCTCGAACACTTTTTTCTGAAATTTTTTTTTTGAACATTTTTTTCACAACAGTTTTTTTTTCGAACAGTTGTTTTCTTGAAACTTTTTTTTTCGAACACTCTTTCGAACAGTTTTTTTGAACACTTTTTCATTTGAACACTTTTTCGAACACATTTTTCAACACTCATCATCGACAACTTCTTTTCGAACACTTTTTTCTGAGGGAATTGCTTTGAAACACCAAAAGCATCTCACACCGGAAAAATATCACACCGAATATATCCTACACCAAAGAATTTGTACACCGAAAAAATCATACACCGAAAATATCTTGAACCGAAAATCTCGTTCACCAAAAATATTATTTGGGGTGGAGCTAAAATCGAAATTCAAGAGTTTCAGAATTTCAAGAGTTTCAAAATAGTGGGGACTATTCCTCCTCCGTCAGAATAATATAGAGTCTAGTATGAAAAGATTGTTCTCTTCAGTGAACGAGATTTTTGGTGTAGGATGTTTTCGGTGTATGATTTTTTTTGTGTACGATTTTTTCGGTGTACCTACGATTTTTTCGGTGTGAGATTCTTCCGGTGTAAGATTTTTCCGGTGTAATATTTTTTCGGTGTAAGACTTTTTCGGTGTAACAATCATTTTTCGGTGTAAGATTTTTCTGGTGTAGGATATTTTCGGTGTACTATTTTTTCGGTGTGGGATTTTTTCGGTGTAAGATATTTTTGGTGTAAGATATTGCGACAGCAGTTCAACGCAAGATGCATCGAGGGTTGCGTTGGTTTGCTGGTTAGAGATGGTGTCCTCACTTCCTTTTCCTCCCATGTTAAAAATATGTACCAATTCACGGGCCACGTTTGAAGAACTATTGACCGTGCGTAGATAAGGATAAGTGGGGACGGAAGGAATTAACTTTACGTTCTCGTCGGCTCAGCTAAAAACATGCTGTCATCACGTTTACCGGCCGATCAGCCGTTTCTACAAAACCACACTAGATAGAGCAGCGATCAATATTTCTCTGGAAAGTACTCGGGGAATGGAACATGTTTTCGAATTAGTGAAGTCACCATCTCCGATCGGCAGACCCACGCAACCCTCAATGCATCTTGGCTTAACGATATGTAACTACTTTACATTGGTTGGATGTATTATTAAATCTAAATATTCTATGAATCATCCAGTTATTATCCACTGTGAAAACGCAGCATGTGCTTTGTAGGATGAGCGATGTATAGGTCCGTGAACCTTTCCCTCCCTCTCCCCTATTTCAGCACAAACTATGAAATTTGGTCGAGATTTAGTGCTCAATCAGTGCCATCCTTCTGCCTAGATTTGGAATTGGTGCTCTGATACTTTCCGAGATAATACCATTTGTTAGTGGAGGAGGAGTCAAGTTCACGCTTCCCCCACCACTCGAGCACTGATTCTGCATCCTCGCCAGGATTGAGTGCTCAATTAGTGCTTCACTTTTGTAAGGTGCTAGGATCAATGCTGTGTAAGTTTCCGAGATGATGGCACTGTAAAATGGGGGGGGGGGGGGTCAAGTTCACGCCTCCCCCTCAACTCCCAGAGAGCAATTGGATCATAAATCTTGGCCAAAACTTACTCCCTAATTAGTGCCATAATATTGCATGGTTCTAGAATTAGTGCTCGGATATTTTTTGAGAAAAACGATATTCAAGGCTGGTCTCTTTCCTGGGAGCGCGCCAACCAAGCGCCGCACGCGCGAAATTTAAATGCAGAACCGTAACAAATGTACAAACGTCGTTTTGCGCGCTACTTCCGACCCAAATGACTCCTAATGAATTGGTTGATATTCATTTTGAAAATAAAATATGTGAAACGCCAAACATCTTCTTTTTTAATTAGTGAGAGTGTATATATAATACATACATGCAGATAATTGGAGATAAAATTGTGAATAATTGTGAGCCTATTATTTGTTTAGTTGTGGAAATACTCATCAAACCAGATTGAAGGCTCGTATTTTGAACCGCATTGTTGTGATTAACTCACGATTCGATCGTTTTTTCCTTTCACGATTTGCACATAATGAATAAATGATGATGGTTATTTATTTATATTCTGTTCATCCATGCACTTTACTTACTGATAACTACGATCCATCGGCGTCAGTGGATGATACATGAGATAGTGAGATGAAGGTTCATTTTATTTTGTGTCCTTTGATAGTGGCAAGGAGTTGGTCGTAGCCTGTTGACATGTTGTTAAGGAATCATTCCAGTATTGACCTCAACGACAGATGAAAACCAGTAGAATAAACCCTCCCAGAATGTTTGACTATGGCGAGAATTGAACCCCGGTCTCCTGGATGACGGTACAGTGTATAGACCATTTGGCTACACGTCCCAGTTACGGTAAGAGTAATTTCGAATCTCAAGTAGGCCTATATGGACTCTTCTCACGACCATATTCTTTTTTCAGGATTATATTGGTTCATTTGATGGTATTCGATTTGCAAAACTGCTCGATGGCTCATCTGGTGAGGATAGTGAAAAAGAAGCGGTCGTGATCTATGCTGTGGTGAAAAAAAACTGTTCGAAAAAAGTGTTCGAAAAAAAAAGTGTTCGAAAAAAATACTGTTCGAAAAAAAAAGTGTTCGGAAAAAAAAGTGTTCGAAAAAAAGTGTTCGAAAAAGTGTTCGAAAAAAAGTTTTCGAAAATAACTGTTCGAAAAAAAATCTGTTGAAAAAAAAGTGTTCGAAAAAAGTGTTCGAAAAAAAAAGTGTTCGAAAAAAAAAGTGTTCGAAAAAAAAAGTGTTCGAAAAAAAAACTGTTCGAAAAAAAAACTGTTCGAAAAAAGTGTTCGAAAAAAGTGTTCGAAAAAAATACTGTTCGAAAAAAAAAGTGTTCGAAAAAAAAAGTGTTCGAAAAAAAAACTGTTCGAAAAAAAAACTGTTCGAAAAAAAAAGTGTTCGAAAATAAAACTGTTCGAAAAAAAATCTGTTCGAAAAAAAGAGTGTTCGAAAAAAAAACTGTTCGAAAAAAAAAGTGTTCGAAAAAAAAAGTGTTCGAAAATAAAACTGTTCGAAAAAAAATCTGTTCGAAAAAAAAAGTGTTCGAAAAAAAAAGTGTTCGAAAAAAAAAGTGTTCGAAAAAAAAACTGTTCGAAAAAAAAAGTGTTCGAAAAAAAAAGTGTTCGAAAAAAAAACTGTTCGAAAAAAAAACTGTTCGAAAATTTAACTGTTCGAATATTAACAGATCAAATTTAACTGCTCGGTTAAAAAATTGGCGCTATTGAAAGGTCTTGATAGTATTTCAGGGGGAGGGAGAGTCCCCCTCACGCCCGCGTACAGCTTGACCGAAATATCAAACTACTGCGTTAATATTCGAACAGTTATCTATTCGAACAGTTAATTTTTCGAACAGTTTTATTTTCGAACAGTTTATTATTCGAACACTTTTTTTTTCGAACAGTTGTTTTTTCGAACACTTTTTTTTTCGAACAGTTTTTTTTTCGAACAGTTGATAGCATCCCCGATCTAGGCAATGTCTTTCCGAAGGACTCTTCACTTTTTATTTTAATGCTTTGAACGCTTTTTCTTCTAATCCCCAATGAAACGGTACATCTTTTTTCAACAATCGATGTAGAGGAGCAGAAATATCTGATCTCGCAGACATAAAACCTCCGTACCACTGAATAAGACCCAGAAAACGTTGGACTTCCTCAAGATTTCTAGGTACTCGGAACACATCTATGAGATTCTGTGTTTTTCCTTGCATTTCCAATTTCGTTTCTGTAATTCTATGACCCAAAAAATCCAATTTTTGTTATGCGAATTTGCATTCACTCAATTACAACGTTGAACCATTCTGATCCAGTCTCTCTAAGATTTTATGTATATGCACCAATTAGTGTTCTTCAAATGTGTTGGAAAATATCAAAATGTCGTCCGTGTATGATCGACAAAATTTTTCTGAATAATCTCTTAATACTTCGGTCATGAGACGCTCAAAAGAAGCAGGCGAATTTTTCAACTCAAATGGTAGAACTTCAAACTGATGCGTCCACGGGGAGAAGTGAATGCCATCTTTGCCTTTGCTGATTCTGCTGAACGTAATTGCCAAAACCCTGATGCTAAATCTGTTGCAGTGAAAAATTTTCCAGTTGCCACTTCATTTAATAAATTTTCTATATTCTTCATCGGAAATGAAACACTAATTGTTTGCGCATTGAGTTCGCGATAATCTACGCACATACGATATTTCCCACTGTTTCCTTTAAGCACAAGCATAGCAGGTGCGGAGTATGGTGATACACTCTTCTCTATGATTCCCCCAGCTTCCGTATCATCGATGTGTTCATTTAAAATCTTTCTTTTTACTTCACTGTAATGATATGTTGGGCATTCAAAGTTTTTTCAGTGAATGTCTGTATTGAATGTTTGATACCTGACCTTGCAGCCCCTAACTTTTCTGAAAATACATTTTTTATATTTTTTCAACACTTTCTGTGGCTCTCCTTTCTATTTTTCAGATACTCCTGAACACACACCTATTTCTGTTAAATTATTGATTCCATCAAATCGGGTGTCTTGGCATCCTCTGTACCATAACATACATTCTCTTATTTTAGTTTCCAGTGTGACAGACTTACTTCCAAAGTCTATTATTGCATGTTGTTCTTCTTGAAAATCTTGGCCTAGTGATAATTCCGCCTCTAAATCTTGTATAATGAGACCTTTGATTTCTACGGTCATTTGTCCAATTCTAGCTGTTGTTTGAAATTCTGACTGACTACTTATTTTCTGTCCTTTTATAGCTAATCTTGAATACACATCTCTTCTTCGAGTGATGGGAATTCCTGATTCTTCGGCAATATCTTGTTCCATGCAAGTCACATTTGCTGCTGTATCTATTATTCCAGTAACAATTCTATCATTAATTTGCATTAAAATTACTGGTGAGTTGTTTGAATAGGTATCTGAAGATTCACTTACTGCGAATAACGCTAACGAGGATTTTAATTCTGGAATAATTGACCTCTGTCCAGACCACTCCTTTTCTCGTTTTTTGCAGGACAATGATTACTGAAATGTCCTGGTTCCTTACATGATTAGCAGACCTGCAGTTGACCGCCTCTACCTGGTTGTATCACTTTCTCACGAGATGCATTTCTTCGATAGACCCCATCTTCACCAATTCTTCCGTTAGTCTTCTCCATGTGTTTAATATCGAATAGCTAAACTTCTCAATGTATTGATTGAACTGGGAGGATTCATCCGTATGTACGGTCGAATTCTTGGATCTAACAACTCAATGATATGTGGTATTATATCGCTCGATGATTCAGATGGAAATAATTCCTGATGTTGCTTCGTTTTTAATATGATGAAATTATCGACAGACGATCCAGGTAAATGTTCTTGTCCGTAGAACTTTGTTTTTAAAGACGACACAAAAATAGGATTGTCAAAACTTATCAAAAATTCTGTTTCAAATTCAGTCCAATTACGCGTTAAATTGGAATGACTTTTTAACCCACCTTTAGCCTCTCCTTGTGATCTTGTATTCACTATACCAACCCATGCTTCAATTGGGATTGAATATTGTGAAAGAATTTCTCTAGCTATTTGAAGAAATAGCTTGGGATCATCTTCTTGCATACCATTAAACATAGGTATCATATTGGTAATAGTTGCCATATCCATTCTGATTTTCGGTGCTTTGTTGCTTTGTCCTTGTTCTTGTTCTTGTTCTTCCCGGTCACCACCTCCATTCCTTGTACCATTACTTGTATTATTTACTCAAACTATTTCTACAATCAACTCCCTCTGAAACTCATTTCGAACTTCCGTTCTCCTTGTAACATCCTCTCTTCTCAAAACTTCTTCCATTAAATCATTTTTCTCTCTTTCTTCCAATTTTTTCAATAGTGATGATTCAAATCTCCTTTCAACTTCTTCTTCAACGTTGTTCTGTCCTGTCACGGTCGCCATATGATACAATTGAACTTATGTTAAGAAATAACCATCAAAGTTGAAATAAAACATTGAACACTTTATGAACAGGTCTTTCTTCTATTTAATTCCAAAATCTACTGAATCAGTTTACAACAGTCATTACTTTCTTCTGTTCATACATTGTTGCTACGATATGAGCCCTCTTGGCACCACTATTGTCCCTTGCTCACATCGTAACAACTTGCTCATATCGTAACAACTTGCTCATATCGTAACAACTTGCTCATATAGTAACAACTTGCTCGTATCGTAACAACTTGCTCATATCGTAACAACTTGCTCATATCGTAACAACTTGCTAATATCGTAACAACTTGCTCATATCGTAACAACTTGCTCATATCGTAACAACTTGCTCATATCGTAACAACTTGCTCGTAACAACTTGATCATATCGTAACAACTTGCTCATATCGTAACAACTTGCTCATATCGTAACAACTTGCTCATATCATAACAATTGTTCTCATGGATTCAACTCGTATTCATGGAAAGCTCTCGGAAAAAGAAAGGGTGAGATAAAATATACCTGCGTCATTGATATGAAGCAAAAATTATTCAGAATATCGGAAACTAGAATCAAAATGAAATGTCGCTAAAGTATATATATATTTAAACCAATTCAATGAACCTAAGCTAACCAAAGCAGCCTAAACACTAACCAACCTATCTCAACATAAATCCTGAACTAATCCAACCCAAACTAGAACCAAGCTATAAAACCTGCTTCCGGCCCGACTAACAGCCACTTTGCAACCCTGGTGGCACGATGAAGAAATACCGATCTATTCAATCATAATATAAAGAAGGCGACCCAGCTCGGATCTTGAAACTGAAATATTTCCGGGTTCAGAATCTGAGTCCATCGTCCCGATTGCCTGTAGCGCAACTATCGCTTTTATATCGAACTATTCAGAACAACAAAGCTCAACAATGCTATACACGGCTCAGTAGATTACAAGAATTACAGATGTTGTGAGTTCAACAATGTCACCGGTACCGTAGCCACTCTTATTTATATCTAGTTCACAAGGGAATCCGCTGAATCACGACACGCAATCGGGACCTTTGGCTCTGAACTGACCGCAAGAAACCACAAATACCGTCCATGTTATTAGTGTGTGAGTTGGAGCTCCTATGGAATGGGTTTGTATCACTAGATCGAGAGGTGATCGGGTCGGAACCTGTTTGGCTGGCTGTGTCCCGTGACTGTGGCAAGTATCCGCTCGACGCAATTACAGTTCCAGGCAAGGAAAACGCAGTACATGCGATGTGGAATGAGCGAGAACATCAAACGATATGTACTCGAAAGTTATGAACACACTTGAAACCACCAAGCATTCTGGCCACCCTCCGTAGCTCGGTCAGCTGAGGCACTACTTCGGAGCTGAAGTCACCGTTGGGCGTGGGTTCGAGTCCCACATAAGGCATGGGTTATTGTAAACGTCCTTTCACTTATCATCACTTCTTAGTTTCATATAATCAACTGCTCATGCGTACCCCCGTATGACCTAGCTGTTGGTGGAGTTGGTATCAGCATTACTGAGACGACTGTTCGAGTGGCTAGCACACTCTAAACCGCCATTCATGAGAGTGGGGTTCAATTGCTGCCTCAATCATCCTGACAGGGTTTTTGTTGATGTCCTCTGTCTTTCAGGTCAATACTGGATGGTTTCTTAACAACAGGCCACGACCGACTCCTTCTCATTCACCAAAAACACCAAATTGAATAACCTTTCATCTTATCATCACATCATCTCAAATATCATTCAATTATGCCAATAGATCGTAGTCGTCAGTACAGTGCGTCGTTAAACCAGATTTAAATGAAAATACGAATAATCAACATTAATAACAAGTAATATTTCATGAAGATAACAGCTAGTTTTTCTCAGATAGCCGGAAATGATAGAGAAAGCTCGCGTCGATAAATACTCACAGTGTCTCCATTGGCAGCCCTGTGAAGGTGTTGAAGCTACCAACCTCAGCGTAAAGGTGATTAATCTTCAGCCGAGTGCGGATAGATAAATCAACAGTTTATTGTAGCAAACCATTGTTGTAATTGATTCATGGCTCCTCCCCCTCCCCCCCTCCCTCCACCCTCTTGTTCTCTGTTATTGAATAGAGCGTGAAGAATGGATCGCGTCGCTATCAATATATAGTCTCTGGTTTCCGGAGAGGTATGAAGGATGATGAACGTCTGAGCACAGAATCGAGCGTGGAGAGGAATGGTGAAACCATGAAGTTTCCTGCTCGGCAGCAGTACAATCCAGTATGCCAATAGCGATGCATTCGTGTACAAGCCACGATGTGGTGACAACGACCTATTTTATCCATGAGAAACACGTTATTTGTTGCCGCGTTGATGGATGAGCTAGAACATCTCAACTTCTCTTTGAATTGGTCATCATGTATATATATATATATATATATATATATATATATATATATATATATATATATATATATATATATATATATATATATATATATACATGATGACCAATTCAAAGAGAAGTTGAGATGTTCTAGCTCATCCATCAACGCGGCAACAAATAACAAATATATACAAATATATATATAAACAAATATAACAAACAAATGTATAATATACAAATATATATATATATATATATATATATATATATATATATATATATATATATATATATATATATTTATATATATATATATATCCACCTGGAGATCCAAACAATTACGTCACTGTCAACCTATTTCCTCATCAATTTCTATGATAGTGAACAAGGTTTTGTTTTAATCGTTTTCAATCGATTAGTGACACCTGTTGCTTGGATTCAAATGGTTCCTTAATAGCTTTGAGTGATTAAAAAAATCAGATCATATATATTCTTTCACATTGAAACGGCTGATCTGATTTGACTGAAAGTTCGGAATGATGTGTTCAATTATTATTTTGAAATTCTCTGAGAATTGGAATTCTCTCGAGGAGAATATTTTTGAAAAAAATTTTCCTCTTGGTTATTCTCATGGCATTTTTGTAACACTTTGAAATGAGTTTTCTCAGAAGTGGTTGAACCGATTGCGCCTCAAAACTATACAGTATCGAATAAGGTAAGGACACCTGTGTGTGTCAAGTTTCAACTTAATTTGCATTCTCATTTGACCTGTGGAGAGCGAACAAAAAAAAGCACTTTTTTCGAGTATGGTGAAATTGAGTCTTCGCTTCGCTCATCCATTAATTGATGAGCGTAGCGAGGTCTCCATCCCACTCTTATGGGGCTTTGTCTGTGTGTGTGTGTGTTTTTTTTTTTTGTAAGCACTCCACAGGTCGCAGGGTTTGACTGATCAACATGAAACTTTTGTTGTACACGCAAACTCATTCAACTTAGAACTGTATAGTTTTTAGAATGAATCGGTCGGACCGATTTTTAGAACAATTATCTAAAAAATTCTAAAATCCCCATAAGATTTGGCTGGGCGGAAAATGTTGAGAAATAAAATCTCTCCAAATGGGATGAAATTTTCTCTAAATGTGTATACGTGGATTTTACACATTTTCACGATTTTGTAAGCAATTCTGATCAGTCGTTTTGAAGAAAAGAATTAAATAACTGATAACATTCATCAAATATATCATAAACATTGTGACAGAATTGAGTTGTTGAGATTCACTGCTTTCTAGATTCAAGAGTTGACCAACAATGAAGTATTTTTCATATATACATCAAGGTGTGTAGAATACCAGAGTCAATGAGGTGGCAAGAGTAGAACTACTTTAACGACCTTCATAGCTTATTCAGATATCAAGGTGTGTAGAATACCAGAGTCGATAAAGTAGCAAGGGTAGAACTACTTCAAGGTTTGACCAGTATTGTTAAATATGAGAAGGTGTTCCAACTCACATACCAATAACATGGACGGTATCTCGGTGAGGTAATATAGGCCTACATCCATGGTGGGGACATCCTTGTGGTCCCCGGTCCAAACGATCCTTCTTCCAAAGGCCTACATCCATGGTGGGGACATCCTTGTGGTCCCCGGTCCAAACGATCCTTCTTCCATAGGCCTACATCCATGGTGGGGACATCCTCGTGGTCCCCGGTCCAAACGATCCTTCTTCCAAAAGCCTACATCCATGGTGGGGACATCCTCGTGGTCCCCGGTCCAAACGATCCTTCTTCCATAGGCCTACATCCATGGTGGGGACATCCTCGTGGTCCCCGGTCCAAACGATCCTTCTTCCAAAAGCCTACATCCATGGTGGGGACATCCTCGTGGTCCCCGGTCCAAACGATCCTTCTTCCATAGGCCTACATCCATGGTGGGGACATCCTCGTGGTCCCCGGTCCAAACGATCTTTCTTCCATAGGCCTACATCCATGGTGGGGACATCCTCGTGGTCCCCGGTCCAAACGATCCTTTTTCCATAGGCCTACATCCATGGTGGGGACATCCTCGTGGTCCCCGGTCCAAACGATCCTTCTTCCATAGGCCTACATCCATGGTGGGGACATCCTCGTGGTCCCCGGTCCAAACGATCCTTCTTCCATAGGCCTACATCCATGGTGGGGACATCCTCGTGGTCCCCGGTCCAAACGATCCTTTTTCCATAGGCCTACATCCATGGTGGGGACATCCTCGTGGTCCCCGGTCCAAACGATCCTTCTTCCATAGGCCTACATCCATGGTGGGGACATCCTCGTGGTCCCCGGTCCAAACGATCCTTCTTCCATAGGCCTACATCCATGGTGGGGACATCCTCGTGGTCCCCGGTCCAAACGATCCTTCTCCCATAGGCCTACATCCATGGTGGGGACATCCTCGTGGTCCCCGGTCCAAACGATCCTTCTTCCATAGGCCTACATCCATGGTGGGGACATCCTCGTGGTCCCCGGTCCAAACGATCCTTCTTCCATAGGCCTACATCCATGGTGGGGACATCCTCGTGGTCCCCGGTCCAAACGATCCTTCTTCCATAGGCCTACATCCATGGTGGGGACATCCTCGTGGTCCCCGGTCCAAACGATCCTTTTTCCATAGGCCTACATCCATGGTGGGGACATCCTCGTGGTCCCCGGTCCAAACGATCCTTCTTCCATGGGCCTACATCCATGGTGGGGACATCCTCGTGGTCCCCGGTCCAAACGATCCTTCTTCCATAGGCCTACATCCATGGTGGGGACATCCTTGTGGTCCCCGGTCCAAACGATCCCTCTTCCATAGGCCTACATCCATGGTGGGGACATCCTCGTGGTCCCCGGTCCAAACGATCCTTCTTCCATAGGCCTACATCCATGGTGGGCACATCCTCGTGGTCCCCGGTCCAAACGATCCTTCTTCCATAGGCCTACATCCATGGTGGGGACATCCTCGTGGTCCCCGGTCCAAACGATCCTTCTTCCATAGGCCTACATCCATGGTGGGCACATCCTCGTGGTCCCCGGTCCAAACGATCCCTCTTCCATAGGCCTACATCCATGGTGGGGACATCCTCGTGGTCCCCGGTCCAAACGATCCCTCTTCCATAGGCCTACATCCATGGTGGGGACATCCTCGTGGTCCCCGGTCCAAACGATCCTTCTTCCATAGGCCTACATCCATGGTGGGCACATCCTCGTGGTCCCCGGTCCAAACGATCCTTCTTCCATAGGCCTACATCCATGGTGGGGACATCCTCGTGGTCCCCGGTCCAAACGATCCCTCTTCCATAGGCCTACATCCATGGTGGGCACATCCTTGTGGTCCCCGGTCCAAACGATCCCTCTTCCATAGGCCTACATCCATGGTGGGGACATCCTCGTGGTCCCCGGTCCAAACGATCCCTCTTCCATAGGCCTACATCCATGGTGGGGACATCCTCGTGGTCCCCGGTCCAAACGATCCTTCTTCCATAGGCCTACATCCATGGTGGGCACATCCTCGTGGTCCCCGGTCCAAACGATCCTTCTTCCATAGGCCTACATCCATGGTGGGGACATCCTCGTGGTCCCCGGTCCAAACGATCCTTTTTCCATAGGCCTACATCCATGGTGGGGACATCCTCGTGGTCCCCGGTCCAAACGATCCTTCTTCCATAGGCCTACATCCATGGTGGGGACATCCTCGTGGTCCCCGGTCCAAACGATCCTTCTTCCATAGGCCTACATCCATGGTGGGGACATCCTCGTGGTCCCCGGTCCAAACGATCCTTCTCCCATAGGCCTACATCCATGGTGGGGACATCCTCGTGGTCCCCGGTCCAAACGATCCTTCTCCCATAGGCCTACATCCATGGTGGGGACATCCTTGTGGTCCCCGGTCCAAACGATCCTTCTTCCATAGGCCTACATAACACTGATTGGGGAACAATGATATCGTATCAGGTTCCGATGTTACTGAGAATCATCAAAACATTCATTTCTCTCCAATGACCTTTCTTCGGCCATGTTGCATGTCGAAGCGCATTCTGTCGGGGCTCCTGAAGGGTGAATATACTGGAACAAGGATACTACCAAGCCTGAACGTGGGCTTGGCGTATTTACTTGAATAGAGGATCTTTGCCTATTCGAGGAAACGATCAGAGCCTGACCCAAATAACCCTGACCACAGTACTCTAACCAATTTTCCGAAATAGTGGGCCTAGCTCATATACGGCATTATTACAAGCCAAGCCCACCTTCACTCTTGGTAGTACCTTCATTTTAGTATTCGCTCTTCAGCGCCCTAATAGACCATTTTTATGATTCAATGCGCAGGCGCGTCACGCCTCCTAGCAGTCGAGATCGCTGGTATTGCATTCTGGGAGTTTTAGTATACTGTTCAAAAGTCGGTCCGCATATCCACAGAGTTGAAGGCAAAACACCGAGACATATAACTTGCATTATCTCTCATTTTACTCACTCTGACAGTGTGTAAATCTCTCAGTATGTAGTAAACATATGAATGTTGAAACTACCATCATATTATGAGTGAATACGTATGAATCAATAATATGAATCAAACGTGCTGAATAGCATTAATTGGCAGCATAGGACTTTCAAACACGCATACATACCAACATCATGTTCTAGTTCAAACGATCACCGCTAGATAGTTCATTATTTACGGAAAAGGTCAATTGACGACTCGCAGTCTCCGCCCCCATGCATGGCGTCACATATAACACCGTCCTATCAACAGAGCTGTTGGAACTGTAGTCAAATTCAAATATTCAAACGGCGTAACTTGGAATGACTACAAATGATATAGATCCAACTGGCCTACTGATTAGGCCACGCTCTTTTCGAGTCGTTAATCATGTCATTACTGTGATTGGCGCATTGCTTCGACTAAGCTCGGGATCGCTCGGTTTCTTAGCGACGTCACGTCTTCACCACACACGGTCGTAACTGCGCCACGCGTTTGCCGCAGCGCCACCCTCGGGACTACTTCTTCTTGAGAGCCTTGAGAACTCCCTCGCGGCGCATGGATACACTCCCGACATGCAGCCATGTGGTCGGCCGGAACCACCGCGCGGTCATGCTGGGGGATACGGGAGACGGCCGGTGGGAACAGTCAGGGAACGAGGTGGAATGATGACCCCGAAGAAAGTGGAAAACAAAAGAAAAGCAAGGTCTATGGAACGTGTTGAGAATGTGGTAGTTTTGTTTGTTTGCTGCGGTATAGAGTTGTATCCACGAGAGGTGGATATGTCATACCAACTGAATCACCGTAAACACCTTGGTATTAGTCTAATCTCGTAGCAACGACAAGCTCTTTGAAATTGATTAATTAATTAATTTCTCCTTAAGAGGCCTCTTTACATGTTGCCTACCGGCTTGATTGCAGACGTTCGGGGCCCAAGTTGGCAACCTTAAGAGGCCTCTTTACATGTTGCCTACCGGCTTGACTGCAGACGTTCGGGGCCCAAGTTGGCAACCTTAAGAGGCCTCTTTACATGTTGCCTACCGGCTTGACTGCAGACGTTCGGGGCCCAAGTTGGCAACCTTAAGAGGCCTCTTTACATGTTGCCTACCGGCTTGATTGCAGACGTTCGGGGCCCAAGTTGGCAACGGAAAACCAATCATCGTATTAACAGTATTCTGTTAGATGATCACCAGTATTCAATACATGCTCGTACGAAGAGCTTCAGTTCGTGGTATGTTTTCAACCCTTTCAAAATAATTGTCAAAAATCAAAATGTTTCTACCTGTTTTTCTTTGTTCTTACGATTTCTTCAGGATAATATAATATGGGCCTAGAACTAGTCAAACGCGAAATATGCGTTGTGAGATGAGCGATATATCTGAATAAGGTATAAAAGCCGTTAAAGTAGTTCTACCCTTGCTACTTTATCGACTCGGTATTCTACACACCTTGATATCTGAATAACCTATAAAAGTCGTTAAAGTAGTTCTACCCTTACCACTTTATTGACTCGGTATTCTACACACCTTGACGCATATAAAAAATACTTCATTGTTGGTCAACTCTTGAATCTAGAAAGCAGTGAATCTCGACAACTTAATTCTGTCACAATTTGTATGATATATTTTATGAATACTATCAGTCGTTTTATTTTTTTTCTCCGAAACGACTGATCGGAATTGCTCACAGAATCGTGTCAATGTGTAAAATCCATGTATACACATTTAGAGAAAATTTTATCCCATTTGGAGAGATTTTATTTTTCAACATTTTCCGCCCAGCCAAATCTTATGAGGTTTTTAGAAACTTTGAGATGATTTTTCTCAAAATCGGTGCAACCGATTCATTCCAAAAACTATTCAGTTCTAAGTTGGATGAGTTTGCGTGTACAAAAAAAGTTTCATGTTGATCAGTCAACCCTTGCGACCTGTGGAGTGCTTACAAAAAAAAAAAAAAAAAAAAAAAAACACAGACAAAGCCCTATAAGAGTGGGATGGAGACTTCGCTACGCTCATCAATAAACTAGTATACGCGGAATATGCGTTGTAAGATGAGCAAGATATCTGAATGAGGTGTAAAAGTCCTTGAAATCGTTCTACCCTTGCTACTTTATCGACTTTGGTATTCTACACCCCTTGATATCTGAATAAGCTATAAAAGTCGTTAAAGTAGTTCTAATCTCCTTTTCTTCATTGACTCTGGTATTCTACACACCTTGACGCAAATGAAAAATACTTCATTGTTGGTCAACTCTTGAATCTAGAAAGCAGTGAATCTCGACAACTGGATTCTGTCACAATTCTTATGATTTATTTCATGAATATTATCATTTTTTTTTTCTTTCTTCAAAACGGCTGAATGGAATTGCATACAGGATCGTGAAAATGTGTAAAATTTATGTATACACATTTATGAAAAATTTCATCTCATTTGGAGAGATTTTATTTTCCAACATTTTCCGCCCAGCCAAATCTTATGGGGTTTATAGAAACTTCGAGATGATTTTTCTCCAAATTGGTACGTCCGATTCATTCCAAAAACTATACAGTTCTAAGTTGGATAAGTTTGCGGGTACAAAAAAGTTTCATGTTGATCAGTCAACCCTTGCAACCTGTGGAGTGCTTACAAAAAAAAGAAAAAAAACACACACACACACACACAGACAAAGCCCTATAAGAGTGGGATGGAGACTCCGCTACGCTCATCAATTATTTCAAATGAAAAAGAATGAAAACAGTATAAAAACAATTTGAAATTATACTTTGAATTGAAAAGTGATTTTAGTATTTTTGTTATATTCATATAACCCAAATTACGAAATCTCACACTATAATCGTAAGTTGGGTTTTATGAACTTGATATTGAGATGAGGTAGATTAATAATAATTACAAGATATTTTTGTTATTCAAGTCTATTCATTCCGTGCTTTATTTATTTATATAATTAGATGAACGATAGCGAAGACATCCGTCCCACTCTTATAGAGCTTTGTCTGTGTGTTTTTGTTTCTGTTTGTTTGTAAGTAACTTATGCTGGACAGGTCGCAGGTTTTTACTGATGAATATGAACTTTTTATGCATGCAGACTCATCCAACCTAGAACCGTATAGTTTTTTAGTCAAATCGGCTGGACCAATTTTGAGAAACATTATTTGAAACTATCTGAGAACATCATGAGATCACGGTGAGCAAGAAAATTTGAGAAATAAAATCTCTCAAAATAGCTTCAAATTGTCACTGAATGTAAACACATGAAGTATACTAATTTTCATGATTCACGTTTGATACACGTATAGGAATTTGTATGCAATTCGGATCAGCCGTCTTGAAAAGATAATTTCATAATTGTTTATTTTCTTCAAATAGCCTAGATATGAATGTAGATATAAATGAAGGCTTTAAATTTGAGTTTTCTCAATTACTACGAACAAAATGACACCAAGTTGATGGAAACCGAAATTTTATGATAGAGAATAGACGGAAGGGCAAGTTTCTTGAATCATATTACGTTTCCCTGTGTCAAGAACGTGAAATTACCCATTTCATAGCATCATGCACTTCACTTCACTTCTGCTTGGTGTTATATGAGGGGACGTGGGGGGCAATGAGACAAGTGTTTCCTGTTATTTTCCATGCCGTATTGATACATAATGAGTTGCACCTGGCATACAGTTTTGATTTCAAACCTTTTATATGGAGAAGATTTTGTAGTTGTTGAAATATTTCAGGCCTTGGCTCCAAATTTTCAAACGTCAGTGATTTTTGTTGCTTCATAATGATTTGCTCGACCACAATGGCATCAGAATATATTTTTGTGTTATCAAATTTTCGTTCCAAGTTCCAATAAATACAATATTCTAATTGATTTCCTAGCTAATCGTTTACCAGCATTGAATCAACATAGTCGTGAAGTTGGAACATTCTTTAAATACAGGTACTTGAAATATACGTATTACTGATATAGGCAGAGATTTTTTAGAAACATCTCTTTTCGGAGAGGAGGAAGAACGATCCACATTTGTTGGGAATGCGGTAGTTTTAACATAGAGGAGTCCATGGTTTTACTAATGCACGGTACTGAAATTCACGCATCTATTTTTTAGACAATCTCATTGTATAGAGAGAAGACGCACGAACTACGATCATTAAAGAAACTATATGTTGCCTATAGTCGACATATTATGGCCCATAGGCATACAATCTATAACACATTATTATGTAATAGGCCTAGGCCAACTAGCTGTTCCAATGCCACTATAACTGAATTAATGTAAGTTATGCACATTTGCTAGAATATTCACAACACATGGGCCTGGGCAGGCCTACTATATAGAAGACAAACAATAATTATAGGCCTAGCATACGAATTGATAATATTCAGCTACTTCGATCAGCCCCGCATGTTGGACTTACCTTCCGTTTCTATAGCAGTTTGCTGTCTCTTCTCCTCTACTTCTTCAGTTTGTAGATACAAAATTTAAAACGGTATGACGTTTACCATGCAATATGGTATCAATGTGATAATTTGTGAATATCAGCCGTTTCATTTGACATTCAGTTGTGTCTGGTGGGCGGTGGCGATCATTCAGATAGATCGAGCGGATCAAGCGGAGAAAAAAGTACCCAAAGTTTTCGATGATTCATTGGTGGCCGTGATTTATCGTCGATACGACAGTATTCTACATTTTCTGTACGTTATTATTTCAATCTTTTCCAATTGAAAATTAAAATTGAAAAATCTCTCACATACAATCGATTTGGTATATCTATACAAATATATCGTTGAAATTTCATTGGAATATGTTGTAACATGATTTTTAAAAATAATGAAAACTCAAAAAAGGAGTGTAAAATGGCATTACTTCCGGTTTCAAAAACTAACTTCCGGTAGAATCATACAAAAGACACATCTCCAAATGGGTCAACATATTCCCTAAAAAAATCAGACAAATCGGAGAATTCGTTTGGCCTGTAGCCCATTTCGTATGTGACGACGGAAGGAGGAGGAGAAGAAGAAGGAGGAGAAGAATACGAAAAAAGTACGCTTTTCGCAGTGCTATAACTACCAGACGTTTGGTCCGATATAGCTGATGGATGATATGCCGTGTCGTGTATGGCGCCTCATTCCATAACAACAAACTAGAGGTATCTATGTTCATTAGTTCCGGAGATACAGTATGCTCAAAACCGCCTGTAAGTACTTCGTGTAAACAGTGTAAGCGTGTAGCTGAGACTTCGCACGGACTTGGCTCTCGTCGAGCTACCACTCGACTAGATAAGGTATAATAAGAGTCCTAAATCTGCTACTTTATCGACTCTGGTATTCTACACACTTTGTCCTTCATTTCATCATTACTTTATCTTCTCTGGTATTCTACACACCTTGATGAATATAGAGATTAGTTAATTCTTGGGTAAATATCGAATCTAGGAAGCAGTGAATCTTGTCTCATTTCCTCATATTTGATGAATAAAAACAGTTATTTGAATTTGGCTGGTTCAAATTGCTCACAAAATGATGGTTATGTGTATCATCCATGTTTGACCACTCAAAATTTTTTTTATTTTTTTCGGAGAGATTTCATTTTTCCAAATTTTCTTACCCAGCCCTATGACTATCAATAACGTAACGGGATAAGCAACATGGCGTAAGTCCTATCCTTTTAACATTAGGCCTTTTTCACCATGATGTAATCAGCGCGCTTTCGTGTACATTTGTGAGATTCGCAATTTCAAATCAAATCGTACGTATTAGGCTCGTATTTCAATATATAGTACATAGTTGTACAATTGCATTGATTTTAATCTTTCTCGTAGATGATGAGTAATTGTCCAGTTATCAAATGGTAAATATAGCAGTAGGGCTCTTGACTAGGGGACTGAATGCTTTTACAGACGTATTTTAAATTTAGATTGGCTAATTCAAATAAATTGTATCCCAATATTGTTTAATGCAGTTGGAAAGAGCTGGATTCACAGATTGCATAACATCTATTACTTGTATAGATCAACACACAATAATACCATCAAATCATCATAACATTTGTAAGGCGGCATCCCTTTGGTATACGCATGGTGCGAAAGGAAAGCGCCATGCCATGTTGCTTATCCCGTTACGTTATTGATAGTCATAGCCCAGCCTAATCTTATGGGTTTTTTCAAAAACTTTGACATTACTCAAAATCTATTCGACCGATTCAATCCAAAAACTATAAGGTTTTGAGTTATGAAGTCGATAAAGTAGTTCTAACTTTTGTAGACTCTGGTATAATCGAGAACTCCACACACCTTGACTCATGAAATATACCTCATCCGGTGAATATTGGATCCAGAAAGCAGTGAATCTTGCCAACATATTATTCTGCCAACACTTCCATTCATCTGATATGAATGGAGAACTTGCATTGAATTATTTTCTTCAAATCGTCTGATTCGAATTGCATACACATCTGTATCAGTGTGTATATCATTCTTGTATCCACACACGGAAGAGAATTGAATAGTGTTCAAGAGATTGTATTTCTCAAATTGTCTTGCCCGTCCCGATCTTATTGGGCTGCTGGGCAATTGGAGATGGTGTTACTCAAACATGTTCCAAACGATTCCACCCGAACACTGGAAAGTTCTGAGTTGGATGAGTTTCAGTGTACAGAATAAGTTTCGTGTCGATCAGTCAAACCGTGTGACCTGTGCAGTCAAACCGTGTGACCTGTGCAGTCAAACCGTGTGACCTGTGCAGTCAAACCGTGTGACCTGTGCAGTCAAACCGTGTGACCTGTGCAGTCAAACCGTGTGACCTGTGCAGTCGAACCGTGCGACCTGTGCAGTCAAACCGTGTGACCTGTGCAGTCAAACCGTGTGACCTGTGCAGTCAAACCGTGTGACCTGTGCAGTCAAACCGTGTGACCTGTGCAGTCAAACCGTGTGACCTGTGCAGTCAAACCGTGTGACCTGTGCAGTCAAACCGTGTGACCTGTGCAGTCAAACCGTGCGACCTGTGCAGTCAAACCGTGTGACCTGTGCAGTCAAACCGTGTGACCTGTGCAGTCAGACCGTGTGACCTGTGTAGTCAAACCGTGTAACCTGTGCAGTCAAACCGTGTGACCTGTGCAGTCAAACCGTGTGACCTGTGCAGTCAAACCGTGTGACCTGTGCAGTCAAGCCGTGCGACCTGTGCAGTCAAACCGTGTGACCTGTGCAGTCAAGCCGTGCGACCTGTGCAGTCAAACCGTGTGACCTGTGCAGTCAAGCCGTGCGACCTGTGCAGTCAAACCGTGTGACCTGTGCAGTCAAACCGTGTGACCTGTGCAGTCAGACCGTGTGACCTGTGCAGTGCTCACAAACGAACAAACAAACAGACAAAGCTCCACAAGAGTTGAATGAAGATCATCGCTATCGCTCATCTGATAATGATCACACAGTAGTACAGTCACTCTGTTGGTGGGAAACCTTATCTTCTCATGCGTGGAATTATATCCATACGACACACGAAACTATGAAATAAGAAAACATCAACAACAATGATATCCTCGAACTGTCGGTAATAACAGTTTCTCTCTCCAATAAATCTACTTTATCTACTGGTATGAGACGACATGGATGCGGGATAAGCTGGTGTTAGTGGCACGGCTGCTTGGGATGCCCAAGACTAGGATGGGCCGTTTAGAAGGCTTAGGAAGTGCTGTGTCAACAATAAGCGGGGCCTCATGTATCTAGACAGCCGTGGCTGGCAGCGCAATGACGTCATTCCAGTGGCGTTGTTACCGACTGACCACAGCACGATGTGATGACAACAACCCATTGCATCATAATACGAAGTAGGTTCCCCCCCCACAACTCTCATAATGATAACATGGAAGGTATTTGTGCTTTCTTGCGGTCAGTTCACAGCCTAAGGTCCCGATTGCCTGTCACGATTCAGCGGATTCCCTTGTGAACCAGATGTGGATGAGAGTGTCTACTGTACCTTGACCCGTGTATAGTTCGATATGAGAGCAATAGTCGCGCTAGCAGCAAGTGGGAACTGGCAGAAGATTCTGACCAGGAAAACACTTCGATCACTTTGAAGAAGTGAAGTCACTGAAAAAAGTTCACCTTTATTTTATGACGAAGTATGTTGGTATTGGGTGACGTCACTCATTGTTGCAACAGACATGCAACAATGTCTCAGCCTGTTAGGTCAACAGCCGGCTGTGTTGCTTGGTACGATGGCCAGTAATTGTGACTAGAAATAAGTTGATATACGTAACAATTATTGTTACACTTACGTTCATTGATATTTGAATGACCATATATGATAGTGATTAGCGTGGTTCTGTTATCGGTGCCTGAAATATCAATATATATTGATACATATATATATATATATATATATATATATATATATATATATATATATATATATATATATATATATATATATATTATATATATATATATATATATATATATATATATATATATATATATATATATATATATATATATATATATATATATATATATATATATATATATATATATATATATATATATATATATATATATATATATGAATATATATATATATATATATATATATATATATATATATATATATATATATATATATATATATATATATATATATATATATAAATATATATATATATATATATATATATATATATATATATATATATATATATATATATATATATATATATCATGTGTGGATGCGTGTGTTCATTTATATATCGGGAAATCGAACACTGAGTGAGTTGAACCTGATACTCACACAAATATCATGACTATGAATATGATGTAGCAGCTGATCAACCCCGTCGCCCTTGACGTCCAGAGGAGGGGAGGGGGGGGGGGGGCACTGGGAAGGAGGGGAGGTTTTCCGAATGAGGTGGGAGGGAGGGGAAGGGGGTGGTTGAAGATCAGCCGAATTTGTCGGCTGCAATTGAGTTATCCGTCAGTTTAATTGATTTAGCCACACGGGTTACAGACTTGGCGAGGGTTGAGACAAGGAATCGAGTTAGCTTACAAGGGTGGAAATCTTTTAATCGCTCGTAATCGTATTATGTTGCCGGTTTGCCACTTGTTTCACTCGCATGCGACGGTTCGAGACACTCGACCGTTGGTGCTGATACATAGGGGAGACGGATGTTCGGGAATACCAGATGTCGAGACGGTAATTGGTGGATTGGAATTGCATCGACGGCGTAAAGTTGTATATAAAATGTCTGAAACTTTGTACTGATTTTTAATTGGTTCCCACGAAAGTGCTGAGGAATGTTGAATAGCCATATTATTCGTTTTCAATGTAAGGATTTCTTTCCATCTGTATCTAAGTCTGGGCAAAATCCCAATGGATGTTTATTATGGGTCACGACCGCGTCCTTGCCAATCTTCTTCTCTCCACCTGAGAGATTGATTCTCATCTCACCGTCTCACCATCCCAACATTTATCCGCCTGACGCCAATAAATCAAGAAATATCATCACGATGCGTCTTTCATGAACCCATATAGATGAAAGAAAAAACATATCCTGGAGAGTATCACAGTTCATATTCGAATGACTTTGCATATTTTTATTATGATGCACTTTTTTATTATTGTTCGCATATTGATATAATGATTATATTTCTGTATGTAAATTCACAATATTGTGAATTTATCGGCATATTGAACACTCACACACAAATATATATATATATATATATATATATATATATATATATAAATATATATATATATATATATATATATATATATATATATATATATATATATATATATATATATATATATATATATATATATATATATATATATATATATATATATATATATATATATATATAAATATATATATATATATATATATATATATATATATATATATATATATATATATATATATATATATACATATATATATATATATATATATATATATATATATATATATATATATATATATATATATATATATATATATATATATATATATATATAGATCATCATTATTGACTGATTATTGTTCGCTTACCAACCCCACCAACAGCTAGGTTACACGGGGGTACGAATGAGCAGGTGATTATGATACCATGAAGTGATGATAGGTGAGAGGCTGATCACAAAAACCCATGCCTTATGCGGGACTCGAACCCACGCCCAACGGTGACTTCAGCTCCTGAAGCGAAGCGTCGGCCGACTGAGCTACCGAGGGCGGTATGTTTGAATGTGAACCTTGATTGGAAGAATTTCTTGAATGGTAATGTTGCTCATAGGTATATGAAGATAACTCATCGACGTTTCCACAGAATGCATTCAGCCATCGTCAAGAATATTCTCCGAGCGGGGTCAGTCGAAAAGTGGAGTAAATTCTCTCATCCCTCGGCTACATCAACATACAGGTGCAGTTATTATCTCAATCATTGGACTCTATTTGATTTCATTTATCTCATTGTATTTGTTCCCGTTGACTTGTACGTGATACAAGCATGGGTATCGTCAGATTGAAATTTACATAGCATATAATTACATAATATTTCACATCCATAATATAATTATAAGAATATGGTACGGAAGAATGAGAATGCATGCGATACGATGAGCAATAAAGCACATCAAGTGTGAGTAGGTAAGAATCAAGTTGGACCCAGATACTCGTATAGCTTATAGCAATGTGTCATGAGGAGTAACGCTTCAAGGTCATGTCTGAAGGACGTGGGAGACTGAGAGCTGAGAGTATGAAGATGAAGTTTGTTGTAGATATCGCAACAAAGATACGTGAGGCTGTGTTTGCAGAGCCTGAGGTTGAAGGAGTGCATGAAGATATGTGAGCTGGACCTAGTTTGGTGAGGGTGGTCATGTCTGAAGGACGTAGGAGACTGAGAGCTGAGAGTATGAGGCGGGAGTTTGTTGTAGATATCGCAACAAAGATACGTGGGGCTGTGTTTGCAGAACCTGAGGTTGAAGGAGTGCATGAAGATATGGGAGCTGGACCTAGTTTGGTGAGGGTGGTTCTGTCTGAAGGACGTGGGAGACTGAGAGCTGAGAGTATGAGAGGGGAGTTTGTTGTAGATATCGCAACAAAGATACGTGGGGCTGTGTTTGCAGAACCTGAGGTTGAAGGAGTGCATGAAGATATGCGAGCTGGACCTAGTTTGGTGAGGGTGGTCATGTCTGAAGGACGTGGGAGACTGAGAGCTGAGAGTATGAGAGGGGAGTTTGTTGTAGATATCGCAACAAAGATACGTGGGGCTGTGTCTGCAGAACCTGAGGTTGAAGGAGTGCATGAGGATATGTGAGCTGGACCTAGTTTGGTGAGGGTGCTCATGTCTGAAGGACGTGGGAGACTGAGAGCTGAGAGTATGAGGCGGGAGTTTGTTGTAGATATCGCAACAAAGATAAGTGAGGCTGTGTTTGCAGAGCCTGAGGTTGAAGGAGTGCATGAAGATATGTGAGCTGGACCTAGTTTGGTGAGGGTGGTCATGTCTGAAGGACGTGGGAGACTGAGAGCTGAGAGTATGAGACGGGAGTTTGTTGTAGATATCGCAACAGAGATACGTGGGGCTGTGTTTGCAGAGTCTGAGGTTGAAGGAGTGCATGAAGATATGTGAGCTGAACCTAGTTTGGTGAGGGTGGTCATGTCTGAAGGACGTGGGAGACTGAGAGCTGAGACTATGAGGCGGGAGTTTGTTGTAGATATCGCAACAAAGATACGTGGGTCTGTGTTTGCAGAGTCTGAGGTTGAAGGAGTGCATGAAGATATGTGAGCTGGACCTAGTTTGGTGAGGGTGGTCTTGTCTGAAGGACGTGGGAGACTGAGAGCTGAGAGTATGAGACGGGAGTTTGTTGTAGATATCGCAACAAACATACGTGGGGCTGTGTTTGCAGGACCTGAGGTTGATGGAGTGCATGAAGATATGTGAGCTGGACCTAGTTCGGTGAGGGTGGTCATGTCTGAAGGACGTGGGAGACTGAGAGCTGAGAGTATGAGACGGGAGTTTGTTGTAGATATCGCAACAAAGATACGTGGGGCTGTGTTTGCAGGACCTGAGGTTGAAGGAGTGCATGAAGATATGTGAGCTGGACCTAGTTTGGTGAGGGTGGTCATGTCTGAAGGACGTGGGAGACTGAGAGCTGAGATTATGAGGTGGAAGTTTGTTGTAGATATCGCAACAGAGATACGTGGGACTGTGTTTGCAGAGCCTGAGGTTGAAGGAGTGCATGAAGATATGTGAGCTGGACCTAGTTGGGTGAGGGTGGTCATGTCTGAAGGATCTGGAAGACTGAGAGCTGAGACTATGAGACACAAGTTTGTTGTAGATATCGCACACATAGATACGTGGGGCTGTGTTTGCAGGACCTGAGGTTGAAGGAGTGCATGAAGATATGTGAGCTGGACCTAGTTTGGTGAGGGTGGTCATGTCTGAAGGACGTGGGAGACTGAGAGCTGAGACTATGAGACGGGAGTTTGTTGTAGATATCGCAACAGAGATACGTGGGGCTGTGTTTGCAGGACCTGAGGTTGAAGGAGTGCATGAAGATATGTGAGCTGGACCTAGTTTGGTGAGGGTGGTCATGTCTGAGGGACGTGGGAGACTGAGAGCTGAGAGTATGAGACGGGAGTTTGTTGTAGATATCGCAACAAAGATACGTGGGGCTGTGTTTGCAGAACCTGAGCTTGAAGGAGTGCATGAAGATATGTGAGCCGGACCTAGTTTGGTGAGGGTGGTCATGTCTGAAGGACGTGGGAGACTGAGAGCTGAGAGTATGAGAGGGGAGTTTGTTGTAGATATCGCAACAAAGATACGTGAGGCTGTGTTTGCAGAGCCTGAGGTTGAAGGAGTGCATGAAGATATGTGAGCTGGACCTAGTTTGGTGAGGGTGGTCATGTCTGAAGGACGTGGGAGACTGAGAGCTGAGAGTATGAGACGGGAGTTTGTTGTAGATATCGCAACAAAGATACGTGGGGATGTGTTTGCAGAGCCTGAGGTTGAAGGAGTGCATGAAGATATGGGAGCTGGACCTAGTTTGGTGAGGGTGGTCATGTCTGAAGGACGTGGGAGACTGAGAGCTGAGAGTATGAGGCGGGAGTTTGTTGTAGATATCGCAACAAAGATACGTGATGCTGTGTTTGCAGAACCTGAGGTTGAAGGAGTGCATGGAGATATGTGAGCTGGACCTAGTTTGGTGAGGGTGGTCATGTCTGAAGGACGTGAGAGACTGAGAGCTGAGAGTATGAGACGGGAGTTTGTTGTAGATATCGCAACAAAGATACGTGGGGCTGTGTTTGCAGAGCCTGAGGTTGAAGGAGTGCATGAAGATATGTGAGCTGGACCTAGTTTGGTGAGGGTGGTCATGTCTGAAGGACGTGGGAGACTGAGAGCTGAGATTATGAGACGGGAGTTTGTTGTAGATATCGCAACAAAGATACGTGGGGCTGTGTTTGCAGAACCTGAGGTTGAAGGAGTGCAAGAAGATATGTGAGCCGGACCTAGTTTGGTCAGGGTGGTCATGTCTGAATGACGTGGGAGACTGAGAGCTGAGAGTATGAGACGGGAGTTTGTTGTAGATATCGCAACAAAGATACGTGGGGCTGTGTTTGCAGAACCTGAGGTTGAAGGAGTGCTTGAAGATATGTGAGCCGGACCTAGTTTGGTGAGGGTGTTCATGTCTGAAGGACGTGGGAGACTGAGAGCTGAGAGTATGAGACGGGAGTTTGTTGTAGATATCGCAACAAAGATACGTGGGGCTGTGTTTGCAGAACCTGAGGTTGAAGGAGTGCATGAAGATATGTGAGCCGGACCTAGTTTGGTGAGGGTGGTCATGTCTGAAGGACGTGGGAGACTGAGAGCTGAGAGTATGAGACGGGAGTTTGTTGTAGATATCGCAACAAAGATACGTGGGGCTGTGTTTGCAGAACCTGAGGTTGAAGGAGTGCATGAAGATATGTGAGCCGGACCTAGTTTGGTGAGGGTGGTCATGTCTGAAGGACGTGGGAGACTGAGAGCTGAGAGTATGAGATGGGAGTTTGTTGTAGATATCGCAACAAAGATACGTGGGGCTGTGTTTGCAGAGCCTGAGGTTGAAGGAGTGCATGAAGATATGTGAGCTGGACCTAGTTTGGTGAGGGTGGTCATGTCTAAAGGACGTGGGAGACTGAGAGCTGAGAGTATGAGGCGGGAGTTTGTTGTAGATATCTTAACAAAGATACGTGGGGCTGTGTTTGCAGAACCTGAGGTTGAAGGAGTGCATGGAGATATGTGAGCTGGACCTAGTTTGGTGAGGGTGGTCATGTCTGAAGGACGTGGAAGACTGAGAGCTGAGAGTATGAGAGGGGAGTTTGTTGTAGATATCGCAACAAAGATACGTGGGGCTGTGTTCGCAGAACCTGAGGTTGAAGGAGTGCATGAAGATATGTGAGCTGGACCTAGTTTGTTGAGGGTGCTCATGTCTGAAGGACGTGAAAGACTGAGAGCTGAGAGTATGAGAGGGGAGTTTGTTGTAGATATCGCAACAAAGATACGTGGGGCTGTGTTTGCAGAACCTGAGGTTGAAGGAGTGCATGAAGATATGCGAGCTGGACCTAGTTTGGTGAGGGTGGTCATGTCTGAAGTACGTGGGAGACTGAGAGCTGAGAGTATGAGAGGGGAGTTTGTTGTAGATATCGCAACAAAGATACGTGGGGCTGTGTCTGCAGAACCTGAGGTTGAAGGAGTGCATGAGGATATGTGAGCTGGACCTAGTTTGGTGAGGGTGCTCATGTCTGAAGGACGTGGGAGACTGAGAGCTGAGAGTATGAGGCGGGAGTTTGTTGTAGATATCGCAACAAAGATAAGTGAGGCTGTGTTTGCAGAGCCTGAGGTTGAAGGAGTGCATGAAGATATGTGAGCTGGACCTAGTTTGGTGAGGGTGGTCATGTCTGAAGGACGTGGGAGACTGAGAGCTGAGAGTATGAGACGGGAGTTTGTTGTAGATATCGCAAGAAAGATACGTGGGGCTGTGTCTGCAGAACCTGAGGTTGAGGGAGTGCATGAGGATATGTGAGCTGGACCTAGTTTGGTGAGGGTGCTCATGTCTGAAGGACGTGGGAGACTGAGAGCTGAGAGTATGAGACGGGAGTTTGTTGTAGATATCGCAACAAAGATACGTGGGGCTGTGTTTGCAGAACCTGAGGTTGAAGGAGTGCATGAAGATATGTGAGCTGGACCTAGTTTGGTGAGGGTGGTCATGTCTGAAGGACGTGGGAGACTGAGAGCTGAGAGTATCAGACGGGAGTTTGTTGTAGATATCGCAACAGAGATACGTGGGGCTGTGTTTGCAGGACCTGAGGTTTGAAGGAGTGCATGAAGATATGTGAGCTGGACCTAGTTTGGTGAGGGTGGTCATGTCTGTAGGACGTGGGAGACTGAGAGCTGAGAGTATGATGTGGGAGTTTGTTGTAGATATCGCAACAAAGATACGTGGGGCTGTGTTTGCAGAACCTGAGGTTGAAGGAGTGCATGAAGATATGTGAGCTGGACCCAGTTTGGTGAGGGTGGTCATGTCAGAAGGACGTGGGAGACTGAGAGCTGAGATTATGAGGTGGAAATTTGTTGTAGATATCGCAACAAAGATACGTGGAGCTGTGTTTGCAGAACCTGAGGTTGAAGAAGGGCATGAAGATATGTGAGCTGGACCTAGTTTGGTGAGGGTGGTCATGTCTGAAGGACGTGAGAGACTGAGAGCTGAGAGTATGAGACGGGAGTTTGTTGTGGATATCGCAACAAAGATACGTGGGGCTGTGTTTGCAGAGCCTGAGCTTGAAGGAGTGCATGAAGATATACGAGCTGGACCTAGTTTGGTGAGGGTGGTCATGTCTGAAGGACGTGAGAGACTGAGAGCTGAGAGTATGAGACGGGAGTTTGTTGTGGATATCGCAACAAAGATACGTGGGGCTGTGTTTGCAGAGCCTGAGGTTGAAGGAGTGCATGAAGATATGAGAGCTGGACCTGGTTTGGTGAGGGTGGTCATGTCTGAAGGACGTGGGAGACTGAGAGCTGAGAGTATGGTGTGGGAGATTGTTGTAGATATCGCAACAAAGATACGTGGGGCTGTGTTTGCAGAGCCTGAGGTTGAAGGAGTGCATGAAGATATGTGAGCTGGACCTAGTTTGGTGAGGGTGGTCATGTCTGAAGGACGTGGGAGACTGAGAGCTGAGAGTATGGTGTGGGAGTTTGTTGTAGATATCGCAACAAAGATACGTGGGGCGTTGTTTGCAGAGCCTGAGGTTGAAGGAGTGCATGAAGATATGTGAGCTGGACCTAGTTTGGTGAGGGTGGTCATGTCTGAAGGACGTGGGAGACTGAGAGCTGAGAGTATGGTGTGGGAGTTTGTTGTAGATATCGCAACAAAGATACGTTGGGCTGTGTTTGCAGAGCCTGAGGTTGAAGGAGTGCATGAAGATATGTGAGCTGGACCTAGTTTGGTGAGGGTGGTCATGTCTGAAGGACGTGGGAGACTGAGAGCTGAGAGTATGAGACGGGAGTTTGTTGTAGATATCGCAACAGAGATACGTGGGGCTGTGTTTGCAGAGCCTGAGGTTGAAGGAGTGCATGAAGATATGAGAGCTGGACCTAGTTTGGTAAGGGTGGTCATGTCTGAAGGACGTGGGAGACTGAGAGCTGAGAGTATGAGGCGGGAGTTTGTTGTAGATATCGCAACAAACATACGTGGGGCTGTGTTTGCAGGACCCGAGGTTGATGGAGTGCATGAAGATTTGTGAGCTGGACCTAGTTTGGTGAGGGTGGTCATGTCTGAAGGACGTGGGAGACTGTGAGCTGAGACTATGAGACGGGAGTTTGTTGTGGATATCGCAACAAAGATACGTGGGGCTGTGTTTGCAGAGCCTGTGGTTGATGGAGTGCATGAAGATAGTGAGCTGGACCTAGTTCGGTGAGGGTGGTCATGTCTGAAGGACGTGGGAGACTGAGAGCTGAGAGTATGAGGCGGGAGTTTGTTGTAGATATCGCAACAAACATACGTGGGGCTGTGTTTGCAGGACCTGAGGTTGATGGATTGCATGAAGATATGTGAGCTGGACCTAGTTTGGTGAGGGTGATCATGTCTGAAGGACGTGGGAGACTGAGAGCTGAGACTATGAGACGGGAGTTTGTTGTGGATATCGTAACAAAGATACGTGGGGCTGTGTTTTCAGAGCCTGAGGTTGAAGGAGTGCATGAAGATATGAGAGCCGGACCTAGTTTGGTGAGGGTGGTCATGTCTGAAGGAAGTGGGAGACTGAGAGCTGAGACTATGAGACGGGAGTTTGTTGTAGATATCGCAACAAAGATACGTGGGGCTGTGTTTGCAGAACCTGAGGTTGAAGGAGTGCATGAAGATATGTGAGCTGGACCTAGTTTGGTGAGGGTGGTCATGTCTGAAGGACGTGGGAGAATGAGAGCTGAGACTATGAGACGGGAGTTTGTTGTAGATATCGCAACAAAGATACGTGGGGCTGTGTTTGCAGAACCTGAGGTTGAAGGAGTGCATGAAGATATGTGAGCTGGATCTAGTTTGGTGAGGGTGCTCATGTCTGAAGGACGTGGGAGACTGAGAGCTGAGACTATGAGACGGGAGTTTGTTGTAGATATCGCAACATAGATACGTGGGGCTGTGTTTGCAGAGCCTGAGGTTGAAGGAGTGCATGAAGATATGAGAGCTGGACCTAGTTTGGTGAGGGTGGTCATGTCTGAAGGACGTGGGAGACTGAGAGCTGAGAGTATGGTGTGGGAGATTGTTGTGGATATCGCAACAAAGATACGTGGGGCTGTGTTTGCAGAGCCTGAGGTTGAAGGAGTGCATGAGGATATGAGAGCTGGACCTAGTTTGGTGAGGGTGGTCATGTCTGAAGGACGTGGGAGACTGAGAGCTGAGAGTATGGTGTGGGAGATTGTTGTAGATATCGCAACAAAGATACGTGGGGCTGTGTCTGCAGAGCCTGAGGTTGAAGGAGTGCATGAAGATATGTGAGCTGGACCTAGTTTGGTGAGGGTGGTCATGTCTGAAGGACGTGGGAGACTGAGAGCTGAGAGTATGAGAGGGGAGTTTGTTGTAGATATCGCAACAAAGATACGTGGGGCTGTGTTTGCAGAACCTGAGGTTGAAGGAGTGCATGAAGATATGAGAGCTGGACCTTGTTTGGTGAGGGTGGTCATGTCTGAAGGACGTGGGAGACTGAGAGCTGAGAGTATGGTGCGGGAGTTTGTTGTAGATATCGCAACAAAGATACGTGGGGCTGTGTTTGCAGAACCTGAGGTTGAAAGAGTGCATGAAGATATGTGAGCTGGACCTAGTTTGGTGAGGGTGGTTCTGTCTGAAGGACGTGGGAGACTGAGAGCCTAGAGTATGGTGCGGGAGTTTGTTGTAGATATCGCAACAAAGATACGTGGGGCTGTGTTTGCAGAACCTGAGGTTGAAGGAGTGCATGAAGATATGAGAGCTGGACCTAGTTTGGTGAGGGTGGTCATGTCTGAAGGACGTGGGAGACTGAGAGCTGAGAGTATGGTGCGGGAGTTTGTTGTAGATATCGCAACAAAGATACGTGGGGCTGTGTTTGTAGAACCTGAGGTTGAAGGAGTGCATGAAGATATGAGAGCTGGACCTAGTTTGGTGAGGGTGGTCATGTCTGAAGGACGTGGGAGACTGAGAGCTGAGAGTATGAGACGGGAGTTTGTTGTAGATATCGCAACAAAGATACGTGGGGCTGTGTTTGCAGAGCCTGAGGTTGAAGGAGTGCATGAAGATATGTGAGCTGGACCTAGTTTGGTGAGGGTGGTCATGTCTAAAGGACGTGGGAGACTGAGAGCTGAGAGTATGAGGCGGGAGTTTGTTGTAGATATCTTAACAAAGATACGTGGGGCTGTGTTTGCAGAACCTGAGGTTGAAGGAGTGCATGGAGATATGTGAGCTGGACCTAGTTTGGTGAGGGTGGTCATGTCTGAAGGACGTGGAAGACTGAGAGCTGAGACTATGAGACACAAGTTTGTTGTAGATATCGCAACAAAGATACGTGGGGCTGTGTTTGCAGAACCTGAGGTTGAAGGAGTGCATGAAGATATGGGAGCTGGACCTAGTTTGGTGAGGGTGGTTCTGTCTGAAGGACGTGGGAGACTGAGAGCTGAGAGTATGAGAGGGGAGTTTGTTGTAGATATCGCAACAAAGATACGTGGGGCTGTGTTTGCAGAACCTGAGGTTGAAGGAGTGCATGAAGATATGCGAGCTGGACCTAGTTTGGTGAGGGTGGTCATGTCTGAAGGACGTGGGAGACTGAGAGCTGAGAGTATGAGAGGGGAGTTTGTTGTAGATATCGCAACAAAGATACGTGGGGCTGTGTCTGCAGAACCTGAGGTTGAAGGAGTGCATGAGGATATGTGAGCTGGACCTAGTTTGGTGAGGGTGCTCATGTCTGAAGGACGTGGGAGACTGAGAGCTGAGAGTATGAGGCGGGAGTTTGTTGTAGATATCGCAACAAAGATAAGTGAGGCTGTGTTTGCAGAGCCTGAGGTTGAAGGAGTGCATGAAGATATGTGAGCTGGACCTAGTTTGGTGAGGGTGGTCATGTCTGAAGGACGTGGGAGACTGAGAGCTGAGAGTATGAGACGGGAGTTTGTTGTAGATATCGCAACAAAGATACGTGGGGCTGTGTTTGCAGAGTCTGAGGTTGAAGGAGTGCATGAAGATATGTGAGCTGAACCTAGTTTGGTGAGGGTGGTCATGTTCATGTCTGAAGGACGTGGGAGACTGAGAGCTGAGACTATGAGGCGGGAGTTTGTTGTAGATATCGCAACAAAGATACGTGGGTCTGTGTTTGCAGAGTCTGAGGTTGAAGGAGTGCATGAAGATATGTGAGCTGGACCTAGTTTGGTGAGGGTGGTCTTGTCTGAAGGACGTGGGAGACTGAGAGCTGAGAGTATGAGACGGGAGTTTGTTGTAGATATCGCAACAAACATACGTGGGGCTGTGTTTGCAGGACCTGAGGTTGATGGAGTGCATGAAGATATGTGAGCTGGACCTAGTTCGGTGAGGGTGGTCATGTCTGAAGGACGTGGGAGACTGAGAGCTGAGAGTATGAGTCGGGAGTTTGTTGTAGATATCGCAACAAAGATACGTGGGGCTGTGTTTGCAGGACCTGAGGTTGAAGGAGTGCATGAAGATATGTGAGCTGGACCTAGTTTGGTGAGGGTGGTCATGTCTGAAGGACGTGGGAGACTGAGAGCTGAGATTATGAGGTGGAAGTTTGTTGTGGATATCGCAACAGAGATACGTGGGACTGTGTTTGCAGAGCCTGAGGTTGAAGGAGTGCATGAAGATATGTGAGCTGGACCTAGTTGGGTGAGGGTGGTCATGTCTGAAGGATCTGGAAGACTGAGAGCTGAGACTATGAGACACAAGTTTGTTGTAGATATCGCACACATAGATACGTGGGGCTGTGTTTGCAGGACCTGAGGTTGAAGGAGTGCATGAAGATATGTGAGCTGGACCTAGTTTGGTGAGGGTGGTCATGTCTGAAGGACGTGGGAGACTGAGAGCTGAGACTATGAGACGGGAGTTTGTTGTAGATATCGCAACAGAGATACGTGGGGCTGTGTTTGCAGGACCTGAGGTTGAAGGAGTGCATGAAGATATGTGAGCTGGACCTAGTTTGGTGAGGGTGGTCATGTCTGAGGGACGTGGGAGACTGAGAGCTGAGAGTATGAGACGGGAGTTTGTTGTAGATATCGCAACAAAGATACGTGGGGCTGTGTTTGCAGAACCTGAGCTTGAAGGAGTGCATGAAGATATGTGTGCCGGACCTAGTTTGGTGAGGGTGGTCATGTCTGAAGGACGTGGGAGACTGAGAGCTGAGAGTATGAGAGGGGAGTTTGTTGTAGATATCGCAACAAAGATACGTGAGGCTGTGTTTGCAGAGCCTGAGGTTGAAGGAGTGCATGAAGATATGTGAGCTGGACCTAGTTTGGTGAGGGTGGTCATGTCTGAAGGACGTGGGAGACTGAGAGCTGAGAGTATGAGACGGGAGTTTGTTGTAGATATCGCAACAAAGATAAGTGGGGCTGTGTTTGCAGAGCCTGAGGTTGAAGGAGTGCATGAAGATATGGGAGCTGGACCTAGTTTGGTGAGGGTGGTCATGTCTGAAGGACGTGGGAGACTGAGAGCTGAGAGTATGAGGCGGGAGTTTGTTGTAGATATCGCAACAAAGATACGTGATGCTGTGTTTGCAGAACCTGAGGTTGAAGGAGTGCATGGAGATATGTGAGCTGGACCTAGTTTGGTGAGGGTGGTCATGTCTGAAGGACGTGAGAGACTGAGAGCTGAGAGTATGAGACGGGAGTTTGTTGTAGATATCGCAACAAAGATACGTGGGGCTGTGTTTGCAGAGCCTGAGGTTGAAGGAGTGCTTGAAGATATGTGAGCTGGACCTAGTTTGGTGAGGGTGGTCATGTCTGAAGGACGTGGGAGACTGAGAGCTGAGATTATGAGACGGGAGTTTGTTGTAGATATCGCAACAAAGATACGTGGGGCTGTGTTTGCAGAACCTGAGGTTGAAGGAGTGCATGAAGATATGTGAGCCGGACCTAGTTTGGTGAGGGTGGTCATGTCTGAAGGACGTGGGAGACTGAGAGCTGAGAGTATGAGACGGGAGTTTGTTGTAGATATCGCAACAAAGATACGTGGGGCTGTGTTTGCAGAACCTGAGGTTGAAGGAGTGCTTGAAGATATGTGAGCCGGACCTAGTTTGGTGAGGGTGTTCATGTCTGAAGGACGTGGGAGACTGAGAGCTGAGAGTATGAGACGGGAGTTTGTTGTAGATATCGCAACAAAGATACGTGGGGCTGTGTTTGCAGAACCTGAGGTTGAAGGAGTGCATGAAGATATGTGAGCCGGACCTAGTTTGGTGAGGGTGGTCATGTCTGAAGGACGTGGGAGACTGAGAGCTGAGAGTATGAGACGGGAGTTTGTTGTAGATATCGCAACAAAGATACGTGGGGCTGTGTTTGCAGAACCTGAGGTTGAAGGAGTGCATGAAGATATGTGAGCCGGACCTAGTTTGGTGAGGGTGGTCATGTCTGAAGGACGTGGGAGACTGAGAGCTGAGAGTATGAGATGGGAGTTTGTTGTAGATATCGCAACAAAGATACGTGGGGCTGTGTTTGCAGAGCCTGAGGTTGAAAGAGTGCATGAAGATATGTGAGCTGGACCTAGTTTGGTGAGGGTGGTCATGTCTAAAGGACGTGGGAGACTGAGAGCTGAGAGTATGAGGCGGGAGTTTGTTGTAGATATCTTAACAAAGATACGTGGGGCTGTGTTTGCAGAACCTGAGGTTGAAGGAGTGCATGGAGATATGTGAGCTGGACCTAGTTTGGTGAGGGTGGTCATGTCTGAAGGACGTGGAAGACTGAGAGCTGAGAGTATGAGAGGGGAGTTTGTTGTAGATATCGCAACAAAGATACGTGGGGCTGTGTTCGCAGAACCTGAGGTTGAAGGAGTGCATGAACATATGTGAGCTGGACCTAGTTTGGTGAGGGTGCTCATGTCTGAAGGACGTGAAAGACTGAGAGCTGAGAGTATGAGAGGGGAGTTTGTTGTAGATATCGCAACAAAGATACGTGGGGCTGTGTTTGCAGAACCTGAGGTTGAAGGAGTGCATGAAGATATGCGAGCTGGACCTAGTTTGGTGAGGGTGGTCATGTCTGAAGTACGTGGGAGACTGAGAGCTGAGAGTATGAGAGGGGAGTTTGTTGTAGATATCGCAACAAAGATACGTGGGGCTGTGTCTGCAGAACCTGAGTTTGAAGGAGTGCGTGAGGATATGTGAGCTGGACCTAGTTTGGTGAGGGTGCTCATGTCTGAAGGACGTGGGAGACTGAGAGCTGAGAGTATGAGGCGGGAGTTTGTTGTAGATATCGCAAAAAAGATAAGTGAGGCTGTGTTTGCAGAGCCTGAGGTTGAAGGAGTGCATGAAGATATGTGAGCTGGACCTAGTTTGGTGAGGGTGGTCATGTCTGAAGGACGTGGGAGACTGAGAGCTGAGAGTATGAGACGGGAGTTTGTTGTAGATATCGCAAGAAAGATACGTGGGGCTGTGTCTGCAGAACCTGAGGTTGAGGGAGTGCATGAGGATATGTGAGCTGGACCTAGTTTGGTGAGGGTGCTCATGTCTGAAGGAGGTGGGAGACTGAGAGCTGAGAGTATGAGACGGGAGTTTGTTGTAGATATCGCAACAAAGATACGTGGGGCTGTGTCTGCAGAACCTGAGGTTGAAGGAGTGCATGAAGATATGTGAGCTGGACCTAGTTTGGTGAGGGTGGTCATGTCTGAAGGACGTGGGAGACTGAGAGCTGAGAGTATGAGACGGGAGTTTGTTGTAGATATCGCAACAAAGATACGTGGGGCTGTGTTTGCAGAACCTGAGGTTGAAGGAGTGCATGAAGATATGTGAGCTGGACCTAGTTTGGTGAGGGTGGTCATGTCTGAAGGACGTGGAAGACTGAGAGCTGAGACTATGAGACACAAGTTTGTTGTAGATATCGCAACAGCGATACGTGGGGCTGTGTTTGCAGGACCTGAGGTTGAAGGAGTGCATGAAGATATGTGAGCTGGACCTAGTTTGGTGAGGGTGGTCATGTCTGAAGGACGTGGGAGAATGAGAGCTGAGACTATGAGACGGGAGTTTGTTGTAGATATCGCAACAGAGATACGTGGGGCTGTGTTTGCAGGACCTGAGGTTTGAAGGAGTGCATGAAGATATGTGAGCTGGACCTAGTTTGGTGAGGGTGGTCATGTCTGTAGGACGTGGGAGACTGAGAGCTGAGAGTATGATGTGGGAGTTTGTTGTAGATATCGCAACAAAGATACGTGGGGCTGTGTTTGCAGAACCTGAGGTTGAAGGAGTGCATGAAGATATGTGAGCTGGACCCAGTTTGGTGAGGGTGGTCATGTCAGAAGGACGTGGGAGACTGAGAGCTGAGATTATGAGGTGGAAATTTGTTGTAGATATCGCAACAAAGATACGTGGAGCTGTGTTTGCAGAACCTGAGGTTGAAGAAGGGCATGAAGATATGTGAGCTGGACCTAGTTTGGTGAGGGTGGTCATGTCTGGAGGACGTGAGAGACTGAGAGCTGAGAGTATGAGACGGGAGTTTGTTGTGGATATCGCAACAAAGATACGTGGGGCTGTGTTTGCAGAGCCTGAGCTTGAAGGAGTGCATGAAGATATACGAGCTGGACCTAGTTTGGTGAGGGTGGTCATGTCTGAAGGACGTGAGAGACTGAGAGCTGAGAGTATGAGACGGGAGTTTGTTGTGGATATCGCAACAAAGATACGTGGGGCTGTGTTTGCAGAACCTGAGGTTGAAGGAGTGCATGGAGATATGTGAGCTGGACCTAGTTTGGTGAGGGTGGTCATGTCTGAAGGACGTGGGAGACTGAGAGCTGAGAGTATTGTGTGGGAGATTGTTTTAGATATCGCAACAAAGATACGTGGGGCTGTGTTTGCAGAGCCTGAGGTTGAAGGAGTGCATGAAGATATGTGAGCTGGACCTAGTTTGGTGAGGGTGGTCATGTCTGAAGGACGTGGGAGACTGAGAGCTGAGAGTATGGTGTGGGAGTTTGTTGTAGATATCGCAACAAAGATACGTGTGGCTGTGTCGGCAGAACCTGAGGTTGAAGGAGTGCATGAAGATATGTGAGCTGGACCTAGTTTGGTGAGGGTGGTCATGTCTGAAGGACGTGTGAGACTGAGAGCTGAGAGTATGAGGCGGGAGTTTGTTGTAGATAACGCAACAAACATAAGTGGGGCTGTGTTTGCAGGACCTGAGGTTGATGGAGTGCATGAAGATATGTGAGCTGGACCTAGTTTGGTGAGGGTGGTCATGTCTGAAGGACGTGGGAGACTGAGAGCTGAGACTATGAGACGGGAGTTTGTTGTGGATATCGCAACAAAGATACGTGGGGCTGTGTTTGCAGAGCCTGAGGTTGAAGGAGTGCATGAAGATATGAGAGCTGGACCTAGTTTGGTAAGGGTGGTCATGTCTGAAGGACGTGGGAGACTGAGAGCTGAGAGTATGAGGCGGGAGTTTGTTGTAGATATCGCAACAAACATACGTGGGGCTGTGTTTGCAGGACCCGAGGTTGATGGAGTGCATGAAGATATGTGAGCTGGACCTAGTTTGGTGAGGGTGGTCATGTCTGAAGGACGTGGGAGACTGTGAGCTGAGACTATGAGACGGGAGTTTGTTGTGGATATCGCAACAAAGATACGTGGGGCTGTGTTTGCAGAGCCTGAGGTTGATGGAGTGCATGAAGATATGTGAGCTGGACCTAGTTCGGTGAGGGTGGTCATGTCTGAAGGACGTGGGAGACTGAGAGCTGAGAGTATGAGGCGGGAGTTTGTTGTAGATATCGCAACAAACATACGTGGGGCTGTGTTTGCAGGACCTGAGGTTGATGGATTGCATGAAGATATGTGAGCTGGACCTAGTTTGGTGAGGTTGGTCATGTCTGAAGGACGTGGGAGACTGAGAGCTGAGACTATGAGACGGGAGTTTGTTGTGGATATCGTAACAAAGATACGTGGGGCTGTGTTTGCAGAGCCTGAGGTTGAAGGAGTGCATGAAGATATGTGAGCTGGATCTAGTTTGGTGAGGGTGCTCATGTCTGAAGGACGTGGGAGACTGAGAGCTGAGACTATGAGACGGGAGTTTGTTGTAGATATCGCAACAGAGATACGTGGGGCTGTGTTTGCAGAGCCTGAGGTTGAAGGAGTGCATGAAGATATGAGAGCTGGACCTAGTTTGGTGAGGGTGGTCATGTCTGAAGGACGTGGGAGACTGAGAGCTGAGAGTATGGTGTGGGAGATTGTTGTGGATATCGCAACAAAGATACGTGGGGCTGTGTTTGCAGAGCCTGAGGTTGAAGGAGTGCATGAGGATATGAGAGCTGGACCTAGTTTGGTGAGGGTGGTCATGTCTGAAGGACGTGGGAGACTGAGAGCTGAGAGTATGGTGTGGGAGATTGTTGTAGATATCGCAACAAAGATACGTGGGGCTGTGTCTGCAGAGCCTGAGGTTGAAGGAGTGCATGAAGATATGTGAGCTGGACCTAGTTAGGTGAGGGTGGTCATGTCTGAAGGACGTGGGAGACTGAGAGCTGAGAGTATGAGAGGGGAGTTTGTTGTAGATATCGCAACAAAGATACGTGGGGCTGTGTTTGCAGAACCTGAGGTTGAAGGAGTGCATGAAGATATGAGAGCTGGACCTTGTTTGGTGAGGGTGGTCATGTCTGAAGGACGTGGGAGACTGAGAGCTGAGAGTATGGTGCGGGAGTTTGTTGTAGATATCGCAACAAAGATACGTGGGGCTGTGTTTGCAGAACCTGAGGTTGAAAGAGTGCATGAAGATATGTGAGCTGGACCTAGTTTGGTGAGGGTGGTTCTGTCTGAAGGACGTGGGAGACTGAGAGCCTAGAGTATGGTGCGGGAGTTTGTTGTAGATATCGCAACAAAGATACGTGGGGCTGTGTTTGCAGAACCTGAGGTTGAAGGAGTGCATGAAGATATGAGAGCTGGACCTAGTTTGGTGAGGGTGGTCATGTCTGAAGGACGTGGGAGACTGAGAGCTGAGAGTATGGTGCGGGAGTTTGTTGTAGATATCGCAACAAAGATACGTGGGGCTGTGTTTGTAGAACCTGAGGTTGAAGGAGTGCATGAAGATATGAGAGCTGGACCTAGTTTGGTGAGGGTGGTCATGTCTGAAGGACGTGGGAGACTGAGAGCTGAGAGTATGAGACGGGAGTTTGTTGTAGATATCGCAACAAAGATACGTGGGGCTGTGTTTGCAGAGCCTGAGGTTGAAGCAGTGCATGAAGATATGTGAGCTGGACCTAGTTTGGTGAGGGTGGTCATGTCTAAAGGACGTGGGAGACTGAGAGCTGAGAGTATGAGGCGGGAGTTTGTTGTAGATATCTTAACAAAGATACGTGGGGCTGTGTTTGCAGAACCTGAGGTTGAAGGAGTGCATGGAGATATGTGAGCTGGACCTAGTTTGGTGAGGGTGGTCATGTCTGAAGGACGTGGAAGACTGAGAGCTGAGACTATGAGACACAAGTTTGTTGTAGATATCGCAACAAAGATACGTGGGGCTGTGTTTGCAGAACCTGAGGTTGAAGGAGTGCATGAAGATATGGGAGCTGGACCTAGTTTGGTGAGGGTGGTTCTGTCTGAAGGACGTGGGAGACTGAGAGCTGAGAGTATGAGAGGGGAGTTTGTTGTAGATATCGCAACAAAGATACGTGGGGCTGTGTTTGCAGAACCTGAGGTTGAAGGAGTGCATGAAGATATGCGAGCTGGACCTAGTTTGGTGAGGGTGGTCATGTCTGAAGGACGTGGGAGACTGAGAGCTGAGAGTATGAGAGGGTAGTTTGTTGTAGATATCGCAACAAAGATACGTGGGGCCTTGTCTGCAGAACCTGAGGTTGAAGAAGTGCATGAAGATATGTGAGCTGGACCTAGTTTGGTGAGGGTGCTCATGTCTGAAGGACGTGGGAGACTGAGAGCTGAGAGTATGAGGCGGGAGTTTGTTGTAGATATCGCAACAAAGATAAGTGAGGCTGTGTTTGCAGAGCCTGAGGTTGAAGGAGTGCATGAAGATATGTGAGCTGGACCTAGTTTGGTGAGGGTGGTCATGTCTGAAGGACGTGGGAGACTGAGAGCTGAGAGTATGAGACGGGAGTTTGTTGTAGATATCGCAACAAAGATACGTGGGGCTGTGTTTGCAGAGTCTGAGGTTGAAGGAGTGCATGAAGATATGTGAGCTGAACCTAGTTTGGTGAGGGTGGTCATGTTCATGTCTGAAGGACGTGGGAGACTGAGAGCTGAGACTATGAGGCGGGAGTTTGTTGTAGATATCGCAACAAAGATACGTGGGTCTGTGTTTGCAGAGTCTGAGGTTGAAGGAGTGCATGAAGATATGTGAGCTGGACCTAGTTTGGTGAGGGTGGTCTTGTCTGAAGGACGTGGGAGACTGAGAGCTGAGAGTATGAGACGGGAGTTTGTTGTAGATATCGCAACAAACATACGTGGGGCTGTGTTTGCAGGACCTGAGGTTGATGGAGTGCATGAAGATATGTGAGCTGGACCTAGTTCGGTGAGGGTGGTCATGTCTGAAGGACGTGGGAGACTGAGAGCTGAGAGTATGAGTCGGGAGTTTGTTGTAGATATCGCAACAAAGATACGTGGGGCTGTGTTTGCAGGACCTGAGGTTGAAGGAGTGCATGAAGATATGTGAGCTGGACCTAGTTTGGTGAGGGTGGTCATGTCTGAAGGACGTGGGAGACTGAGAGCTGAGATTATGAGGTGGAAGTTTGTTGTGGATATCGCAACAGAGATACGTGGGACTGTGTTTGCAGAGCCTGAGGTTGAAGGAGTGCATGAAGATATGTGAGCTGGACCTAGTCGGGTGAGGGTGGTCATGTCTGAAGGATCTGGAAGACTGAGAGCTGAGACTATGAGACACAAGTTTGTTGTAGATATCGCACACATAGATACGTGGGGCTGTGTTTGCAGGACCTGAGGTTGAAGGAGTGCATGAAGATATGTGAGCTGGACCTAGTTTGGTGAGGGTGGTCATGTCTGAAGGACGTGGGAGACTGAGAGCTGAGACTATGAGACGGGAGTTTGTTGTAGATATCGCAACAGAGATACGTGGGGCTGTGTTTGCAGGACCTGAGGTTGAAGGAGTGCATGAAGATATGTGAGCTGGACCTAGTTTGGTGAGGGTGGTCATGTCTGAGGGACGTGGGAGACTGAGAGCTGAGAGTATGAGACGGGAGTTTGTTGTAGATATCGCAACAAAGATACGTGGGGCTGTGTTTGCAGAACCTGAGCTTGAAGGAGTGCATGAAGATATGTGAGCCGGACCTAGTTTGGTGAGGGTGGTCATGTCTGAAGGACGTGGGAGACTGAGAGCTGAGAGTATGAGAGGGGAGTTTGTTGTATATATCGCAACAAAGATACGTGAGGCTGTGTTTGCAGAGCCTGAGGTTGAAGGAGTGCATGAAGATATGTGAGCTGGACCTAGTTTGGTGAGGGTGGTCATGTCTGAAGGACGTGGGAGACTGAGAGCTGAGAGTATGAGACGGGAGTTTGTTGTAGATATCGCAACAAAGATACGTGGGGCTGTGTTTGCAGAGCCTGAGGTTGAAGGAGTGCATGAAGATATGGGAGCTGGACCTAGTTTGGTGAGGGTGGTCATGTCTGAAGGACGTGGGAGACTGAGAGCTGAGAGTATGAGGCGGGAGTTTGTTGTAGATATCGCAACAAAGATACGTGATGCTGTGTTAGCAGAACCTGAGGTTGAAGGAGTGCATGGAGATATGTGAGCTGGACCTAGTTTGGTGAGGGTGGTCATGTCTGAAGGACGTGAGAGACTGAGAGCTGAGAGTATGAGACGGGAGTTTGTTGTAGATATCGCAACAAAGATACGTGGGGCTGTGTTTGCAGAGCCTGAGGTTGAAGGAGTGCTTGAAGATATGTGAGCTGGACCTAGTTTGGTGAGGGTGGTCATGTCTGAAGGACGTGGGAGACTGAGAGCTGAGATTATGAGACGGGAGTTTGTTGTAGATATCGCAACAAAGATACGTGGGGCTGTGTTTGCAGAACCTGAGGTTGAAGGAGTGCATGAAGATATGTGAGCCGGACCTAGTTTGGTGAGGGTGGTCATGTCTGAAGGACGTGGGAGACTGAGAGCTGAGAGTATGAGACGGGAGTTTGTTGTAGATATCGCAACAAAGATACGTGGGGCTGTGTTTGCAGAACCTGAGGTTGAAGGAGTGCTTGAAGATATGTGAGCCGGACCTAGTTTGGTGAGGGTGTTCATGTCTGAAGGACGTGGGAGACTGAGAGCTGAGAGTATGAGACGGGAGTTTGTTGTAGATATCGCAACAAAGATACGTGGGGCTGTGTTTGCAGAACCTGAGGTTGAAGGAGTGCATGAAGATATGTGAGCCGGACCTAGTTTGGTGAGGGTGGTCATGTCTGAAGGACGTGGGAGACTGAGAGCTGAGAGTATGAGACGGGAGTTTGTTGTAGATATCGCAACAAAGATACGTGGGGCTGTGTTTGCAGAACCTGAGGTTGAAGGAGTGCATGAAGATATGTGAGCCGGACCTAGTTTGGTGAGGGTGGTCATGTCTGAAGGACGTGGGTGACTGAGAGCTGAGAGTATGAGATGGGAGTTTGTTGTAGATATCGCAACAAAGATACGTGGGGCTGTGTTTGCAGAGCCTGAGGTTGAAGGAGTGCATGAAGATATGTGAGCTGGACCTAGTTTGGTGAGGGTGGTCATGTCTAAAGGACGTGGGAGACTGAGAGCTGAGAGTATGAGGCGGGAGTTTGTTGTAGATATCGCAACAAAGATACGTGGGGCTGTGTTTGCAGGACCTGAGGTTGAAGGAGTGCATGAAGATATGTGAGCTGGACCTAGTTTGGTGAGGGTGGTCATGTCTGAAGGACGTGGGAGACTGAGAGCTGAGATTATGAGGTGGAAGTTTGTTGTGGATATCGCAACAGAGATACGTGGGACTGTGTTTGCAGAGCCTGAGGTTGAAGGAGTGCATGAAGATATGTGAGCTGGACCTAGTCGGGTGAGGGTGGTCATGTCTGAAGGATCTGGAAGACTGAGAGCTGAGACTATGAGACACAAGTTTGTTTTAGATATCGCACACATAGATACGTGGGGCTGTGTTTGCAGGACCTGAGGTTGAAGGAGTGCATGAAGATATGTGAGCTGGACCTAGTTTGGTGAGGGTGGTCATGTCTGAAGGACGTGGGAGACTGAGAGCTGAGACTATGAGACGGGAGTTTGTTGTAGATATCGCAACAGAGATACGTGGGGCTGTGTTTGCAGGACCTGAGGTTGAAGGAGTGCATGAAGATATGTGAGCTGGACCTAGTTTGGTGAGGGTGGTCATGTCTGAGGGACGTGGGAGACTGAGAGCTGAGAGTATGAGACGGGAGTTTGTTGTAGATATCGCAACAAAGATACGTGGGGCTGTGTTTGCAGAACCTGAGCTTGAAGGAGTGCATGAAGATATGTGAGCCGGACCTAGTTTGGTGAGGGTGGTCATGTCTGAAGGACGTGGGAGACTGAGAGCTGAGAGTATGAGAGGGGAGTTTGTTGTAGATATCGCAACAAAGATACGTGAGGCTGTGTTTGCAGAGCCTGAGGTTGAAGGAGTGCATGAAGATATGTGAGCTGGACCTAGTTTGGTGAGGGTGGTCATGTCTGAAGGACGTGGGAGACTGAGAGCTGAGAGTATGAGACGGGAGTTTGTTGTAGATATCGCAACAAAGATACGTGGGGCTGTGTTTGCAGAGCCTGAGGTTGAAGGAGTACATGAAGATATGGGAGCTGGACCTAGTTTGGTGAGGGTGGTCATGTCTGAAGGACGTGGGAGACTGAGAGCTGAGAGTATGAGGCGGGAGTTTGTTGTAGATATCGCAACAAAGATACGTGATGCTGTGTTTGCAGAACCTGAGGTTGAAGGAGTGCATGGAGATATGTGAGCTGGACCTAGTTTGGTGAGGGTGGTCATGTCTGAAGGACGTGAGAGACTGAGAGCTGAGAGTATGAGACGGGAGTTTGTTGTAGATATCGCAACAAAGATACGTGGGGCTGTGTTTGCAGAGCCTGAGGTTGAAGGAGTGCTTGAAGATATGTGAGCTGGACCTAGTTTGGTGAGGGTGGTCATGTCTGAAGGACGTGGGAGACTGAGAGCTGAGATTATGAGACGGGAGTTTGTTGTAGATATCGCAACAAAGATACGTGGGGCTGTGTTTGCAGAACCTGAGGTTGAAGGAGTGCATGAAGATATGTGAGCCGGACCTAGTTTGGTGAGGGTGGTCATGTCTGAAGGACGTGGGAGACTGAGAGCTGAGAGTATGAGACGGGAGTTTGTTGTAGATATCGCAACAAAGATACGTGGGGCTGTGTTTGCAGAACCTGAGGTTGAAGGAGTGCTTGAAGATATGTGAGCCGGACCTAGTTTGGTGAGGGTGTTCATGTCTGAAGGACGTGGGAGACTGAGAGCTGAGAGTATGAGACGGGAGTTTGTTGTAGATATCGCAACAAAGATACGTGGGGCTGTGTTTGCAGAACCTGAGGTTGAAGGAGTGCATGAAGATATGTGAGCCGGACCTAGTTTGGTGAGGGTGGTCATGTCTGAAGGACGTGGGAGACTGAGAGCTGAGAGTATGAGACGGGAGTTTGTTGTAGATATCGCAACAAAGATACGTGGGGCTGTGTTTGCAGAACCTGAGGTTGAAGGAGTGCATGAAGATATGTGAGCCGGACCTAGTTTGGTGAGGGTGGTCATGTCTGAAGGACGTGGGAGACTGAGAGCTGAGAGTATGAGATGGGAGTTTGTTGTAGATATCGCAACAAAGATACGTGGGGCTGTGTTTGCAGAGCCTGAGGTTGAAGGAGTGCATGAAGATATGTGAGCTGGACCTAGTTTGGTGAGGGTGGTCATGTCTAAAGGACGTGGGAGACTGAGAGCTGAGAGTATGAGGCGGGAGTTTGTTGTAGATATCTTAACAAAGATACGTGGGGCTGTGTTTGCAGAACCTGAGGTTGAAGGAGTGCATGGAGATATGTGAGCTGGACCTAGTTTGGTGAGGGTGGTCATGTATGAAGGACGTGGAAGACTGAGAGCTGAGAGTATGAGAGGGGAGTTTGTTGTAGATATCGCAACAAAGATACGTGGGGCTGTGTTCGCAGAACCTGAGGTTGAAGGAGTGCATGAAGATATGTGAGCTGGACCTAGTTTGGTGAGGGTGCTCATGTCTGAAGGACGTGAAAGACTGAGAGCTGAGAGTATGAGAGGGGAGTTTGTTGTAGATATCGCAACAAAGATACGTGGGGCTGTGTTTGCAGAACCTGAGGTTGAAGGAGTGCATGAAGATATGCGAGCTGGACCTAGTTTGGTGAGGGTGGTCATGTCTGAAGTACGTGGGAGACTGAGAGCTGAGAGTATGAGAGGGGAGTTTGTTGTAGATATCGCAACAAAGATACGTGGGGCTGTGTCTGCAGAACCTGAGGTTGAAGGAGTGCGTGAGGATATGTGAGCTGGACCTAGTTTGGTGAGGGTGCTCATGTCTGAAGGACGTGGGAGACTGAGAGCTGAGAGTATGAGGCGGGAGTTTGTTGTAGATATCGCAAAAAAGATAAGTGAGGCTGTGTTTGCAGAGCCTGAGGTTGAAGGAGTGCATGAAGATATGTGAGGTGGACCTAGTTTGGTGAGGGTGGTCATGTCTGAAGGACGTGGGAGACTGAGAGCTGAGAGTATGAGACGGGAGTTTGTTGTAGATATCGCAAGAAAGATACGTGGGGCTGTGTCTGCAGAACCTGAGGTTGAGGGAGTGCATGAGGATATGTGAGCTGGACCTAGTTTGGTGAGGGTGCTCATGTCTGAAGGACGTGGGAGACTGAGAGCTGAGAGTATGAGACGGGAGTTTGTTGTAGATATCGCAACAAAGATACGTGGGGCTGTGTTTGCAGAACCTGAGATTGAAGGAGTGCATGAAGATATGTGAGCTGGACCTAGTTTGGTGAGGGTGGTCATGTCTGAAGGACGTGGAAGACTGAGAGCTGAGACTATGAGACACAAGTTTGTTGTCGATATCGCCACAGCGATACGTGGGGCTGTGTTTGCAGGACCTGAGGTTGAAGGAGTGCATGAAGATATGTGAGCTGGACCTAGTTTGGTGAGGGTGGTCATGTCTGAAGGACGTGGGAGAATGAGAGCTGAGACTATGAGACGGGAGTTTGTTGTAGATATCGCAACAGAGATACGTGGGGCTGTGTTTGCAGGACCTGAGGTTTGAAGGAGTGCATGAAGATATGTGAGCTGGACCTAGTTTGGTGAGGGTGGTCATGTCTGTAGGACGTGGGAGACTGAGAGCTGAGAGTATGATGTGGGAGTTTGTTGTAGATATCGCAACAAAGATACGTGGGGCTGTGTTTGCAGAACCTGAGGTTGAAGGAGTGCATGAAGATATGTGAGCTGGACCCAGTTTGGTGAGGGTGGTCATGTCAGAAGGACGTGGGAGACTGAGAGCTGAGATTATGAGGTGGAAATTTGTTGTAGATATCGCAACAAAGATACGTGGAGCTGTGTTTGCAGAACCTGAGGTTGAAGAAGGGCATGAAGATATGTGAGCTGGACCTAGTTTGGTGAGGGTGGTCATGTCTGGAGGACGTGAGAGACTGAGAGCTGAGAGTATGAGACGGGAGTTTGTTGTGGATATCGCAACAAAGATACGTGGGGCTGTGTTTGCAGAGCCTGAGCTTGAAGGAGTGCATGAAGATATACGAGCTGGACCTAGTTTGGTGAGGGTGTTCATGTCTGAAGGACGTGAGAGACTGAGAGCTGAGAGTATGAGACGGGAGTTTGTTGTGGATATCGCAACAAAGATACGTGGGGCTGTGTTTGCAGAGCCTGAGGTTGAAGGAGTGCATGAAGATATGAGAGCTGGACCTAGTTTGGTGAGGGTGGTCATGTCTGAAGGACGTGGGAGACTGAGAGCTGAGAGTATGGTGTGGGAGATTGTTGTAGATATCGCAACAAAGATACGTGGGGCTGTGTTTGCAGAGCCTGAGGTTGAAGGAGTGCATGAAGATATGTGAGCTGGACCTAGTTTGGTGAGGGTGGTCATGTCTGAAGGACGTGGGAGACTGAGAGCTGAGAGTATGGTGTGGGAGTTTGTTGTAGATATCGCAACAAAGATACGTGGGGCGTTGTTCGCAGAGCCTGAGGTTGAAGGAGTGCATGAAGATATGTGAGCTGGACCTAGTTTGGTGAGGGTGGTCATGTCTGAAGGACGTGGGAGACTAGGAGCTGAGAGTATGGTGTGGGAGTTTGTTGTAGATATCGCAACAAAGATACGTTGGGCTGTGTTTGCAGAGCCTGAGGTTGAAGGAGTGCATGAAGATATGTGAGCTGGACCTAGTTTGGTGAGGGTGGTCATGTCTGAAGGACGTGGGAGACTGAGAGCTGAGAGTATGAGGCGGGAGTTTGTTGTAGATATCGCAACAAAGATACGTGGGGCTGTGTCGGCAGAACCTGAGGTTGAAGGAGTGCATGAAGATATGTGAGCTGGACCTAGTTTGGTGAGGGTGGTCATGTCTGAAGGACGTGTGAGACTGAGAGCTGAGAGTATGAGGCGGGAGTTTGTTGTAGATATCGCAACAAACATAAGTGGGGCTGTGTTTGCAGGACCTGAGGTTGATGGAGTGCATGAAGATATGTGAGCTGGACCTAGTTTGGTGAGGGTGGTCATGTCTGAAGGACGTGGGAGACTGAGAGCTGAGACTATGAGACGGGAGTTTGTTGTGGATATCGCAACAAAGATACGTGGGGCTGTGTTTGCAGAGCCTGAGGTTGAAGGAGTGCATGAAGATATGAGAGCTGGACCTAGTTTGGTAAGGGTGGTCATGTCTGAAGGACGTGGGAGACTGAGAGCTGAGAGTATGAGGCGGGAGTTTGTTGTAGATATCGCAACAAACATACGTGGGGCTGTGTTTGCAGGACCCGAGGTTGATGGAGTGCATGAAGATATGTGAGCTGGACCTAGTTTGGTGAGGGTGGTCATGTCTGAAGGACGTGGGAGACTGTGAGCTGAGACTATGAGACGGGAGTTTGTTGTGGATATCGCAACAAAGATACGTGGGGCTGTGTTTGCAGAACCTGAGGTTGAAGGAGTGCATGAAGATATGAGAGCTGGACCTTGTTTGGTGAGGGTGGTCATGTCTGAAGGACGTGGGAGACTGAGAGCTGAGAGTATGGTGCGGGAGTTTGTTGTAGATATCGCAACAAAGATACGTGGGGCTGTGTCGGCAGAACCTGAGGTTGAAGGAGTGCATGAAGATATGTGAGCTGGACCTAGTTTGGTGAGGGTGGTCATGTCTGAAGGACGTGGGAGACTGAGAGCTGAGACTATGAGACGGGAGTTTGTTGTAGATATCGCAACAGAGATACGTGGGGCTGTGTTTGCAGAGCCTGAGGTTGAAGGAGTGCATGAAGATATGAGAGCTGGACCTAGTTTGGTGAGGGTGGTCATGTCTGAAGGACGTGGGAGACTGAGAGCTGAGAGTATGGTGTGGGAGATTGTTGTGGATATCGCAACAAAGATACGTGGGGCTGTGTTTGCAGAGCCTGAGGTTGAAGGAGTGCATGAAGATATGAGAGCTGGACCTAGTTTGGTGAGGGTGGTCATGTCTGAAGGACGTGGGAGACTGAGAGCTGAGAGTATGGTGTGGGAGATTGTTGTAGATATCGCAACAAAGATACGTGGGGCTGTGTCTGCAGAGCCTGAGGTTGAAGGAGTGCATGAAGATATGTGAGCTGGACCTAGTTTGGTGAGGGTGGTCATGTCTGAAGGACGTGGGAGACTGAGAGCTGAGAGTATGAAAGGGGAGTTTGTTGTAGATATCGCAACAAAGATACGTGGGGCTGTGTTTGCAGAACCTGAGGTTGAAGGAGTGCATGAAGATATGAGAGCTGGACCTTGTTTGGTGAGGGTGGTCATGTCTGAAGGACGTGGGAGACTGAGAGCTGAGAGTATGGTGCGGGAGTTTGTTGTAGATATCGCAACAAAGATACGTGGGGCTGTGTTTGCAGAACCTGAGGTTGAAAGAGTGCATGAAGATATGTGAGCTGGACCTAGTTTGGTGAGGGTGGTTCTGTCTGAAGGACGTGGGAGACTGAGAGCCTAGAGTATGGTGCGGGAGTTTGTTGTAGATATCGCAACAAAGATACGTGGGGCTGTGTTTGCAGAACCTGAGGTTGAAGGAGTGCATGAAGATATGAGAGCTGGACCTAGTTTGGTGAGGGTGGTCATGTCTGAAGGACGTGGGAGACTGAGAGCTGAGAGTATGGTGCGGGAGTTTGTTGTAGATAACGCAACGAAGATACGTGGGGCTGTGTTTGTAGAACCTGAGGTTGAAGGAGTGCATGAAGATATGAGAGCTGGACCTAGTTTGGTGAGGGTGGTCATGTCTGAAGGACGTGGGAGACTGAGAGCTGAGAGTATGAGACGGGAGTTTGTTGTAGATATCGCAACAAAGATACGTGGGGCTGTGTTTGCAGAGCCTGAGGTTGAAGGAGTGCATGAAGATATGTGAGCTGGACCTAGTTTGGTGAGGGTGGTCATGTCTAAAGGACGTGGGAGACTGAGAGCTGAGAGTATGAGGCGGGAGTTTGTTGTAGATATCTTAACAAAGATACGTGGGGCTGTGTTTGCAGAGCCTGAGGTTGAAGGAGTGCATGGAGATATGTGAGCTGGACCTAGTTTGGTGAGGGTGGTCATGTATGAAGGACGTGGAAGACTGAGAGCTGAGAGTATGAGAGGGGAGTTTGTTGTAGATATCGCAACAACGATACGTGGGGCTGTGTTTGCAGAACCTGAGGTTGAAGGAGTGCATGAAGATATGTGAGCTGGACCTAGTTTGGTGAGGGTGCTCATGTCTGAAGGACGTGAAAGACTGAGAGCTGAGAGTATGAGAGGGGAGTTTGTTGTAGATATCGCAACAAAGATACGTGGGGCTGTGTTTGCAGAACCTGAGGTTGAAGGAGTGGATGAAGATATGCGAGCTGGACCTAGTTTGGTGAGGGTGGTCATGTCTGAAGGACGTGGGAGACTGAGAGCTGAGAGTATGAGAGGGGAGTTTGTTGTAGATATCGCAACAAAGATACGTGGGGCTGTGTCTGCAGAACCTGAGGTTGAAGGAGTGCATGAGGATATGTGAGCTGGACCTAGTTTGGTGAGGGTGCTCATGTCTGAAGGACGTGGGAGACTGAGAGCTGAGAGTATTAGGCGGGAGTTTGTTGTAGATATCGCAACAAAGATGAGTGAGGCTGTGTTTGCAGAGCCTGAGGTTGAAGGAGTGCATGAAGATATGTGAGCTGGACCTAGTTTGGTGAGGGTGGTCATGTCTGAAGGACGTGGGAGACTGAGAGCTGAGAGTATGAGACGGGAGTTTGTTGTAGATATCGCAAGAAAGATACGTGGGGCTGTGTCTGCAGAACCTGAGGTTGAAGGAGTGCATGAGGATATGTGAGCTGGACCTAGTTTGGTGAGGGTGCTCATGTCTGAAAGACGTGGGAGACTGAGAGCTGAGAGTATGAGGCGGGAGTTTGTTGTAGATATCGCAACAAAGATAAGTGAGGCTGTGTTTGCAGAGCCTGAGGTTGAAGGAGTGCATGAAGATATGTGAGCTGGACCAAGTTTGGTGAGGGTGGTCTTGTCTGAAGGACGTGGGAGACTGAGAGCTGAGAGTATGAGACGGGAGTTTGTTGTAGATATCGCAACAAAGATACGTGGGGCTGTGTTTGCAGAACCTGAGGTTGAAGGAGTGCATGAAGATATGTGAGCTGGACCTAGTTTGGTGAGGGTGGTCATGTCTGAAGGACGTGGGAGACTGAGAGCTGAGATTATGAGGTGGAAGTTTGTTGTAGATATCGCAACAGAGATAGGTGGGGCTGTGATTGCAGAGCCTGAGGTTGAAGGAGTGCATGAAGATATGTGAGCTGGACCTAGTTTGGTGAGGGTGGTCATGTCTGAAGGACGTGGAAGACTGAGAGCTGAGACTATGAGACACAAGTTTGTTGTAGATATCGCAACAGAGATACGTGGGGCTGTGTTTGCAGGACCTGAGGTTGAAGGAGTGCATGAAGATATGTGAGCTGGACCTAGTTTGGTGAGGGTGGTCATGTCTGAAGGACGTGGGAGAATGAGAGCTGAGACTATGAGACGGGAGTTTGTTGTAGATATCGCAACAGAGATACGTGGGGCTGTGTTTGCAGGACCTGAGGTTGAAGGAGTGCATGAAGATATGTGAGCTGGACCTAGTTTGGTGAGGGTGGTCATGTCTGAAGGACGTGGGAGACTGAGAGCTGAGACTATGAGACGGGAGTTTGTTGTAGATATCGTTAAAAAGATACGTGGGGCTGTGTTTGCAGAGCCTGAGGTTGAAGGAGTGCATGAAGATATGTGAGCTGGACCTAGTTTGGTGAGGGTGGTCATGTCTGAAGGACGTGTGAGACTGAGAGCTGAGAGTATGAGGCGGGAGTTCGTTGTAGATATCGCAACAAACATACGTGGGGCTGTGTTTGCAGGACCTGAGGTTGATGGAGTGCATGAAGATATGTGAGCTGGACCTAGTTTGGTGAGGGTGGTCATGTCTGAAGGACGTGGGAGACTGAGAGCTGAGACTATGAGACGGGAGTTTGTTGTGGATATCGCAACAAAGATACGTGGGGCTGTGTTTGCAGAGCCTGAGGTTGAAGGAGTGCATGAAGATTTGAGAGCTGGACCTAGTTTGGTGAGGGTGGTCATGTCTGAAGTACGTGGGAGACTGAGAGCTGAGAGTATGAGGCGGGAGTTTGTTGTAGATATCGCAACAAACATACGTGGGGCTGTGTTTGCAGGACCCGAGGTTGATGAAGTGCATGAAGATATGTGAGCTGGACCTAGTTTGGTGAGGGTGGTCATGTCTGAAGGACGTGGGAGACTGTGAGCTGAGACTATGAGACGGGAGTTTGTTGTGGATATCGCAACAAAGATACGTGGGGCTGTGTTTGCAGAGCCTGAGGTTGATGGAGTGCATGAAGATATGTGAGCTGGACCTAGTTCGGTGAGGGTGGTCATGTCTGAAGGACGTGGGAGACTGAGAGCTGAGAGTATGAGGCGGGAGTTTGTTGTAGATATCGCAACAAACATACGTGGGGCTGTGTTTGCAGGACCTGAGGTTGATGGAGAGCATGAAGATATGTGAGCTGGACCTAGTTTGGTGAGGGTGGTCATGTCTGAAGGACGTGGGAGACTGAGAGCTGAGACTATGAGACGGGAGTTTGTTGTGGATATCGTAACAAAGATACGTGGGGCTGTGTTTACAGAGCCTGAGGTTGAAGGAGTGCATGAAGATATGAGAGCTGGACCTAGTTTGGTGAGGGTGGTCATGTCTGAAGGACGTGGGAGACTGAGAGCTGAGAATATGAGACGGGAGTTTGTTGTAGATATCGCAACAAAGATACGTGGGGCTGTGTTTGCAGAGCCTGAGGTTGAAGGAGTGCATGAAGATATGAGAGCTGGACCTAGTTTGGTGAGGGTGGTCATGTCTGAAGGACGTGGGAGAATGAGAGCTGAGAGTATGGTGTGGGAGATTGTTGTAGATATCGCAACAAAGATACGTGGGGCTGTGTCTGCAGAGCCTGAGGTTGAAGGAGTGCATGAAGATATGTGAGCTGGACCTAGTTTGGTGAGGGTGGTCATGTCTGAAGGACGTGGGAGACTGAGAGCTGAGAGTATGAAAGGGGAGTTTGTTGTAGATATCGCAACAAAGATACGTGGGGCTGTGTTTGCAGAACCTGAGGTTGAAGGAGTGCATGAAGATATGAGAGCTGGACCTTGTTTGGTGAGGGTGGTCATGTCTGAAGGACGTGGGAGACTGAGAGCTGAGAGTATGGTGCGGGAGTTTGTTGTAGATATCGCAACAAAGATACGTGGGGCTGTGTTTGCAGAACCTGAGGTTGAAAGAGTGCATGAAGATATGTGAGCTGGACCTAGTTTGGTGAGGGTGGTTCTGTCTGAAGGACGTGGGAGACTGAGAGCTGAGAGTATGAGACGGGAGTTTGTTGTAGATATCGCAACAAAGATACGTGGGGCTGTGTTTGCAGAGCCTGAGGTTGAAGGAGTGCATGAAGATATGTGAGCTGGACCTAGTTTGGTGAGGGTGGTCATGTCTGAAGGACGTGGGAGACTGAGAGCTGAGAGTATGGTGCGGGAGTTTGTTGTAGATATCGCAACAAAGATACGTGGGGCTGTGTTTGTAGAACCTGAGGTTGAAGGAGTGCATGAAGATATGAGAGCTGGACCTAGTTTGGTGAGGGTGGTCATGTCTGAAGGACGTGGGAGACTGAGAGCTGAGAGTATGAGACGGGAATTTTTTTTTGATATCGCAACAAAGATACGTGGGGCTGTGTTTGCAGAGCCTGAGGTTGAAGGAGTGCATGAAGATATGTGAGCTGGACCTAGTTTGGTGAGGGTGGTCATGTCTAAAGGACGTGGGAGACTGAGAGCTGAGAGTATGAGGCGGGAGTTTGTTGTAGATATCTTAACAAAGATACGTGGGGCTGTGTTTGCAGAACCTGAGGTTGAAGGAGTGCATGGAGATATGTGAGCTGTACCTGGTTTGGTGAGGGTGGTCATGTCTGAAGGACGTGGAAGACTGAGAGCTGAGAGTATGAGAGGGGAGTTTGTTGTAGATATCGCAACAAAGATACGTGGGGCTGTGTTTGCAGAACCTGAGGTTGAAGGAGTGCATGAAGATATGTGAGCTGGACCTAGTTTGGTGAGGGTGCTCATGTCTGAAGGACGTGAAAGACTGAGAGCTGAGAGTATGAGAGGGGAGTTTGTTGTAGATATCGCAACAAAGATACGTGGGGCTGTGTTTGCAGAACCTGAGGTTGAAGGAGTGTATGAAGATATGCGAGCTGGACCTAGTTTGGTGAGGGTGGTCATGTCTGAAGGACGTGGGAGACTGAGAGCTGAGAGTATGAGAGGGGAGTTTGTTGTAGATATCGCAATAAAGATACGTGGGGCTGTGTCTGCAGGACCTGAGGTTGAAGGAGTGCATGAGGATATGTGAGCTGGACCTAGTTTGGTGAGGGTGCTCATGTCTGAAGGACGTGGGAGACTGAGAGCTGAGAGTATGAGGCGGGAGTTTGTTGTAGATATCGCAACAAAGATAAGTGAGGCAGTGTTTGCAGAGCCTGAGGTTGAAGGAGTGCATGAAGATATGTGAGCTGGACCTAGTTTGGTGAGGGTGGTCATGTCTGAAGGACGTGGGAGACTGAGAGCTGAGAGTATGAGACGGGAGTTTGTTGTAGATATCGCAAGAAAGATACGTGGGGCTGTGTCTGCAGAACCTGAGGTTGAAGGAGTGCATGAGGATATGTGAGCTGGACCTAGTTTGGTGAGGGTGCTCATGTCTGAAGGACGTGTGAGTCTGAGAGCTGAGAGTATGAGGCGGGAGTTTGTTGTAGATATCGCAACAAAGATAAGTGAGGCTGTGTTTGCAGAGCCTGAGGTTGAAGGAGTGCATGAAGATATGTGAGCTGGACCAAGTTTGGTGAGGGTGGTCTTGTCTGAAGGACGTGGGAGACTGAGAGCTGAGAGTATGAGACGGGAGTTTGTTGTAGATATCGCAACAAAGATACGTGGGGCTGTGTTTGCAGAACCTGAGGTTGAAGGGGTGCATGAAGATATGTGAGCTGGACCTAGTTTGGTGAGGGTGGTCATGTCTGAAGGACGTGGGAGACTGAGAGCTGAGATTATGAGGTGGAAGTTTGTTGTAGATATCGCAACAGAGATAGGTGGGGCTGTGTTTGCAGAGCCTGAGGTTGAAGGAGTGCATGAAGATATGTGAGCTGGACCTAGTTTGGTGAGGGTGGTCATGTCTGAAGGACGTGGAAGACTGAGAGCTGAGACTATGAGACACAAGTTTGTTGTAGATATCGCAACAGAGATACGTGGGGCTGTGATTGCAGGACCTGAGGTTGAAGGAGTGCATGATGATATGTGAGCTGGACCTAGTTTGGTGAGGGTGGTCATGTCTGAAGGACGTGGGAGAATGAGAGCTGAGACTATGAGACGGGAGTTTGTTGTAGATATCGCAACAGAGATACGTGGGGCTGTGTTTGCAGGACCTGAGGTTGAAGGAGTGCATGAATATATGTGAGCTGGACCTAGTTTGGTAAGGGTGGTTCTGTCTGAAGGACGTGAGTAGACTGAGAGCTGAGAGTATGAGACGGGAGTTTGTTGTAGATATCGCAACAAAGATACGTGAGGCTGTGTCTGCAGAGCTCGAGGTTGAAGGAGTGCATGAAGATATGTGAGCTGGACCTAGTTTGGTGAGGGTGGTCATGTCTGAAGGACGTGGGAGACTGAGAGCTGAGACTATGAGACGGGAGTTTGTTGTAGATATCGTAAAAAAGATACGTGGGGCTGTGTTTGCAGAGCCTGAGGTTGAAGGAGTGCATGAAGATATGTGAGCTGGACCTAGTTTGGTGAGGGTGGTCATGTCTGAAGGACGTGGGAGACTGAGAGCTGAGAGTATGATGTGGGAGTTTGTTGTAGATATCGCAACAAAGATACGTGGGGCTGTGTTTGCAGAACCTGAGGTTGAAGGAGTGCATGAAGATATGTGAGCTGGACCCAGTTTGGTGAGGGTGGTCATGTCAGAAGGACGTGGGAGACTGAGAGCTGAGATTATGAGGTGGAAATATGTTGTAGATATCGCAACAAAGATACGTGGGGCTGTGTTTGCAGAACCTGAGGTTGAAGAAGGGCATGAAGATATGTGAGCTGGACCTAGTTTGGTGAGGGTGGTCATGTCTGAAGGACGTGAGAGACTGAGAGCTGAGAGTATGAGACGGGAGTTTGTTGTGGATATCGCAACAAAGATACGTGGGGCTGTGTTTGCAGAGCCTGAGGTTGAAGGAGTGCATGAAGATATGGGAGCTGGACCTAGTTTGGTGAGGGTGGTCATGTCTGAAGGACGTGAGAGACTGAGAGCTGAGAGTATGAGACGGGAGTTTGTTGTGAATATCGCAACAAAGATACGTGGGGCTGTGTTTGCAGAGCCTGAGGTTGAAGGAGTGCATGAAGATATGAGAGCTGGACCTAGTTTGGTGAGGGTGGTCATGTCTGAAGGACGTGGGAGACTGAGAGCTGAGAGTATGGTGTGGGAGATTGTTGTAGATATCGCAACAAAGATACGTGGGGCTGTGTTTGCAGAGCCTGAGGTTGAAGGAGTGCATGGAGATATGTGAGCTGGACCTAGTTTGGTGAGGGTGGTCATGTCTGAAGGACGTGGGAGACTGAGAGCTGAGAGTATGGTGTGGGAGTTTGTTGTAGATATCGCAACAAAGATACGTTGGGCTGTGTTTGCAGAGCCTGAGGTTGAAGGAGTGCATGAAGATATGTGAGCTGGACCTAGTTTGGTGAGTGTGGTCATGTCTGAAGGACGTGGGAGACTGAGAGCTGAGAGTATGAGGCGGGAGTTTGTTGTAGATATCGCAACAAAGATACGTGGGGCTGTGTCGGCAGAACCTGAGGTTGAAGGAGTGCATGAAGATATGTGAGCTGGACCTAGTTTGGTGAGGGTGGTCATGTCTGAAGGACGTGGGAGACTGAGAGCTGAGACTATGAGACGGGAGTTTGTTGTGGATATCGCAACAAAGATACGTGGGGCTGTGTTTGCAGAGCCTGAGGTTGAAGGAGTGCATGAAGATATGTGAGCTGGACCTAGTTTGGTGAGGGTGGTCATGTCTGAAGGACGTGGGAGACTGAGAGCTGAGAGTATGGTGTGGGAGTTTGTTGTAGATATCGCAACAAAGATACGTGGGGCTGTGTTTGCAGAACCTGAGGTTGAAGGAGTGCATGAAGATATGAGAGCTGGACCTTGTTTGGTGAGGGTGGTCATGTCTGAAGGACGTGTGAGACTGAGAGCTGAGAGTATGGTGCGGGAGTTTGTTGTAGATATCGCAACAAAGATACGTGGGGCTGTGTTTGCAGAACCTGAGGTTGAAAGAGTGCATGAAGATATGTGAGCTGGACCTAGTTTGGTGAGGGTGGTTCTGTCTGAAGGACGTGGGAGACTGAGAGCTGAGAGTATGAGACGGGAGTTTGTTGTAGATATCGCAACAAAGATACGTGGGGCTGTGTTTGCAGAGCCTGAGGTTGAAGGAGTGCATGAAGATATGTGAGCTGGACCTAGTTTGGTGAGGGTGGTCATGTCTGAAGGACGTGGGAGACTGAGAGCTGAGAGTATGGTGCGGGAGTTTGTTGTAGATATCGCAACAAAGATACGTGGGGCTGTGTTTGTAGAACCTGAGGTTGAAGGAGTGCATGAAGATATGAGAGCTGGACCTAGTTTGGTGAGGGTGGTCATGTCTGAAGGACGTGGGAGACTGAGAGCTGAGAGTATGAGACGGGAATTTTTTTTTGATATCGCAACAAAGATACGTGGGGCTGTGTTTGCAGAGCCTGAGGTTGAAGGAGTGCATGAAGATATGTGAGCTGGACCTAGTTTGGTGAGGGTGGTCATGTCTAAAGGACGTGGGAGACTGAGAGCTGAGAGTATGAGGCGGGAGTTTGTTGTAGATATCTTAACAAAGATACGTGGGGCTGTGTTTGCAGAACCTGAGGTTGAAGGAGTGCATGGAGATATGTGAGCTGTACCTGGTTTGGTGAGGGTGGTCATGTCTGAAGGACGTGGAAGACTGAGAGCTGAGAGTATGAGAGGGGAGTTTGTTGTAGATATCGCAACAAAGATACGTGGGGCTGTGTTTGCAGAACCTGAGGTTGAAGGAGTGCATGAAGATATGTGAGCTGGACCTAGTTTGGTGAGGGTGCTCATGTCTGAAGGACGTGAAAGACTGAGAGCTGAGAGTATGAGAGGGGAGTTTGTTGTAGATATCGCAACAAAGATACGTGGGGCTGTGTTTGCAGAACCTGAGGTTGAAGGAGTGTATGAAGATATGCGAGCTGGACCTAGTTTGGTGAGGGTGGTCATGTCTGAAGGACGTGGGAGACTGAGAGCTGAGAGTATGAGAGGGGAGTTTGTTGTAGATATCGCAATAAAGATACGTGGGGCTGTGTCTGCAGGACCTGAGGTTGAAGGAGTGCATGAGGATATGTGAGCTGGACCTAGTTTGGTGAGGGTGCTCATGTCTGAAGGACGTGGGAGACTGAGAGCTGAGAGTATGAGGCGGGAGTTTGTTGTAGATATCGCAACAAAGATAAGTGAGGCAGTGTTTGCAGAGCCTGAGGTTGAAGGAGTGCATGAAGATATGTGAGCTGGACCTAGTTTGGTGAGGGTGGTCATGTCTGAAGGACGTGGGAGACTGAGAGCTGAGAGTATGAGACGGGAGTTTGTTGTAGATATCGCAAGAAAGATACGTGGGGCTGTGTCTGCAGAACCTGAGGTTGAAGGAGTGCATGAGGATATGTGAGCTGGACCTAGTTTGGTGAGGGTGCTCATGTCTGAAGGACGTGTGAGTCTGAGAGCTGAGAGTATGAGGCGGGAGTTTGTTGTAGATATCGCAACAAAGATAAGTGAGGCTGTGTTTGCAGAGCCTGAGGTTGAAGGAGTGCATGAAGATATGTGAGCTGGACCAAGTTTGGTGAGGGTGGTCTTGTCTGAAGGACGTGGGAGACTGAGAGCTGAGAGTATGAGACGGGAGTTTGTTGTAGATATCGCAACAAAGATACGTGGGGCTGTGTTTGCAGAACCTGAGGTTGAAGGGGTGCATGAAGATATGTGAGCTGGACCTAGTTTGGTGAGGGTGGTCATGTCTGAAGGACGTGGGAGACTGAGAGCTGAGATTATGAGGTGGAAGTTTGTTGTAGATATCGCAACAGAGATAGGTGGGGCTGTGTTTGCAGAGCCTGAGGTTGAAGGAGTGCATGAAGATATGTGAGCTGGACCTAGTTTGGTGAGGGTGGTCATGTCTGAAGGACGTGGAAGACTGAGAGCTGAGACTATGAGACACAAGTTTGTTGTAGATATCGCAACAGAGATACGTGGGGCTGTGATTGCAGGACCTGAGGTTGAAGGAGTGCATGATGATATGTGAGCTGGACCTAGTTTGGTGAGGGTGGTCATGTCTGAAGGACGTGGGAGAATGAGAGCTGAGACTATGAGACGGGAGTTTGTTGTAGATATCGCAACAGAGATACGTGGGGCTGTGTTTGCAGGACCTGAGGTTGAAGGAGTGCATGAAGATATGTGAGCTGGACCTAGTTTGGTAAGGGTGGTTCTGTCTGAAGGACGTGAGTAGACTGAGAGCTGAGAGTATGAGACGGGAGTTTGTTGTAGATATCGCAACAAAGATACGTGAGGCTGTGTCTGCAGAGCTCGAGGTTGAAGGAGTGCATGAAGATATGTGAGCTGGACCTAGTTTGGTGAGGGTGGTCATGTCTGAAGGACGTGGGAGACTGAGAGCTGAGACTATGAGACGGGAGTTTGTTGTAGATATCGTAAAAAAGATACGTGGGGCTGTGTTTGCAGAGCCTGAGGTTGAAGGAGTGCATGAAGATATGTGAGCTGGACCTAGTTTGGTGAGGGTGGTCATGTCTGAAGGACGTGGGAGACTGAGAGCTGAGAGTATGATGTGGGAGTTTGTTGTAGATATCGCAACAAAGATACGTGGGGCTGTGTTTGCAGAACCTGAGGTTGAAGGAGTGCATGAAGATATGTGAGCTGGACCTAGTTTGTTGAGGGTGGTCATGTCAGAAGGACGTGGGAGACTGAGAGCTGAGATTATGAGGTGGAAATATGTTGTAGATATCGCAACAAAGATACGTGGGGCTGTGTTTGCAGAACCTGAGGTTGAAGAAGGGCATGAAGATATGTGAGCTGGACCTAGTTTGGTGAGGGTGGTCATGTCTGAAGGACGTGAGAGACTGAGAGCTGAGAGTATGAGACGGGAGTTTGTTGTGGATATCGCAACAAAGATACGTGGGGCTGTGTTTGCAGAGCCTGAGGTTGAAGGAGTGCATGAAGATATGGGAGCTGGACCTAGTTTGGTGAGGGTGGTCATGTCTGAAGGACGTGAGAGACTGAGAGCTGAGAGTATGAGACGGGAGTTTGTTGTGAATATCGCAACAAAGATACGTGGGGCTGTGTTTGCAGAGCCTGAGGTTGAAGGAGTGCATGAAGATATGAGAGCTGGACCTAGTTTGGTGAGGGTGGTCATGTCTGAAGGACGTGGGAGACTGAGAGCTGAGAGTATGGTGTGGGAGATTGTTGTAGATATCGCAACAAAGATACGTGGGGCTGTGTTTGCAGAGCCTGAGGTTGAAGGAGTGCATGGAGATATGTGAGCTGGACCTAGTTTGGTGAGGGTGGTCATGTCTGAAGGACGTGGGAGACTGAGAGCTGAGAGTATGGTGTGGGAGTTTGTTGTAGATATCGCAACAAAGATACGTTGGGCTGTGTTTGCAGAGCCTGAGGTTGAAGGAGTGCATGAAGATATGTGAGCTGGACCTAGTTTGGTGAGTGTGGTCATGTCTGAAGGACGTGGGAGACTGAGAGCTGAGAGTATGAGGCGGGAGTTTGTTGTAGATATCGCAACAAAGATACGTGGGGCTGTGTCGGCAGAACCTGAGGTTGAAGGAGTGCATGAAGATATGTGAGCTGGACCTAGTTTGGTGAGGGTGGTCATGTCTGAAGGACGTGGGAGACTGAGAGCTGAGACTATGAGACGGGAGTTTGTTGTGGATATCGCAACAAAGATACGTGGGGCTGTGTTTGCAGAGCCTGAGGTTGAAGGAGTGCATGAAGATATGAGAGCTGGACCTAGTTTGGTGAGGGTGGTCATGTCTGAAGGACGTGGGAGACTGAGAGCTGAGAGTATGAGGCGGGAGTTTGTTGTAGATATCGCAACAAACATACGTGGGGCTGTGTTTGCAGGACCCGAGGTTGATGGAGTGCATGAAGATATGTGAGCTGGACCTAGTTTGGTGAGGGTGGTCATGTCTGAAGGACGTGGGAGACTGTGAGCTGAGACTATGAGACGGGAGTTTGTTGTGGATATCGCAACAAAGATACGTGGGGCTGTGTTTGCAGAGCCTGAGGTTGATGGAGTGCATGAAGATATGTGAGCTGGACCTAGTTCGGTGAGGGTGGTCATGTCTGAAGGAAGTGGGAGACTGAGAGCTGAGAGTATGAGGCGGGAGTTTGTTGTAGATATCGCAACAAACATACGTGGGACTGTGTTTGCAGGACCTGAGGTTGATGGAGTGCATGAAGATATGTGAGCTGGACCTAGTTTGGTGAGGGTGGTCATGTCTGAAGGACGTGGGAGACTGAGAGCTGAGACTATGAGACGGGAGTTTGTTGTGGATATCGTAACAAAGATACGTGGGGCAGTGTTTGCAGAGCCTGAGGTTGAAGAAGTGCATGAAGATATGAGAGCTGGACCTAGTTTGGTGAGGGTGGTCATGTCTGAAGGACGTGGGAGACTGAGAGCTGAGACTATGGGACGGGAGTTTGTTGTAGATATCACAACAAAGATACGTGGGGCTGTGTTTGCAGAGCCTGAGGTTGAAGGAGTGCATGAAGATATGAGAGCTGGACCTAGTTTGGTGAGGGTGGTCATGTCTGAAGGACGTGGGAGACTGAGAGCTGAGAGTATGGTGTGGGAGATTGTTGTAGATATCGCAACAAAGGTACGTGGGGCTGTGTTCGCAGAACCTGAGGTTGAAGGAGTGCATGAAGATATGTGAGCTGGACCTAGTTTGGTGAGGGTGGTCATGTCTGAAGGACGTGGGAGACTGAGAGCTGAGAATATGAGACGGGAGTTTGTTGTAGATATCGCAACAAAGATACGTGGGGCTGTGTTTGCAGAGCCTGAGGTTGAAGGAGTGCATGAAGATATGTGAGCTGGACCTAGTTTGGTGAGGGTGGTCATGTCTGAAGGACGTGGGAGACTGAGAGCTGAGAATATGAGGCGGGAGTTTGTTGTAGATATCGCAACAAAGATACGTGGGGCTGTGTTTGCAGAGCCTGAGGTTGAAGGAGTGCATGAAGATATGTGAGCTAGACCTAGTTTGGTGAGGGTGGTCATGTCTGAAGGACGTGGGAGACTGAGAGCTGAGAATATGAGGCGAGAGTTTGTTGTAGATATCGCAACAAAGATACGTGGGGCTGTGTTTGCAGAACATGAGGTTGAAGGAGTGCATGAAGATATGTGAGCTGGACCTAGTTTGGTGAGGGTGGTCATGTCTGAAGGACGTGGGAGACTGAGAGCTGAGAATATGAGGCGAGAGTTTGTTGTGGATATCGTAACAAAGATACGTGGGGCTGTGTTTGCAGAACCCGAGGTTGAAGGAGTGCATGAAGATATGTGAGCTGGACCTAGTTTGGTGAGGGTGGTCATGTCTGAAGGACGTGGGAGACTGAGAGCTGAGACTATGAGACGGGAGTTTGTTGTGGATATCGTAACAAAGATACGTGGGGCTGTGTTTGCAGAGCCTGAGGTTGATGGAGTGCATGAAGATATGTGAGCTGGACCTAGTTTGGTGAGGGTGGTCATGTCTGAAGGACGTGGGAGACTGAGAGCTGAGGGTATGATGTGGGAGATTGTTGTAGATATCGCAACAAAGGTACGTGGGGCTGTGTTTGCAGAGCCTGAGGTTGAAGGAGTGCATGAAGATATGTGAGCTGGACCTAGTTTGGTGAGGGTGGTCATGTCTGAAGGACGTGGGAGACTGAGAGCTGAGAGTATGATGTGGGAGATTGTTGTAGATATCGCAACAAAGGTACGTGGGGCTGTGTTTGCAGAGCCTGAGGTTGAAGGAGTGCATGAAGATATGAGAGCTGGACCTAGTTTGGTGAGGGTGGTCATGTCTGAAGGACGTGGGAGACTGAGAGCTGAGTGTATGAGGCGGAAGTTTGTTGTAGATATCGCAACAAAGATACGTGGGGCTGTGTTTGCAGAACCTGAGGTTGAAGGAGTGCATGAAGATATGTGAGCTGGACCTAGTTTGGTGAGGGTGGTCATGTCTGAAGGACGTGGGAGACTGAGAGCTGAGATCATGAGGTGGAAGATTGTTGTAGATATCGCAACAGAGGTACGTGGGGCTGTGTCTGCAGAACCTGAGGTTGAAGGAGTGCATGAAGATATGAGAGCTGGACCTAGTTTGGTGAGGGTGGTCATGTCTGAAGGACGTGGGAGACTGAGAGCTGAGAGTATGAGACGGGAGTTCGTTGTAGATATCGCAACAAAGATACGTGGGGCTGTGTTTGCAGAACCTGAGGTTGAAGGAGTGCATGAAGATATGTGAGCTGGACCTAGTTTGGTGAGGGTGGTCATGTCTGAAGGATGTGGGAGACTGAGAGCTGAGAGTATGATGTGGGAGATTGTTGTAGATATCGCAACAAAGATACGTGGGGCTGTGTTTGCAGAACCTGAGGTTGAAGGAGTGCATGAAGATATGTGAGCTGGACCTAGTTTGGTGAGGGTGGTCATGTCTGAAGGAAGTGGGAGACTGAGAGCTGAGAGTATCAGACGGGAGTTTGTTGTAGATATCGCAACAAAGATACGTAGGGCTGTGTTTGCAGAACCTGAGGTTGAAGGAGTGCATGAAGATATGTGAGCTGGACCTAGTTTGGTGAGGGTGGTCATGTCTGAAGGACGTGGGAGACTGAGAGCTGAGAGTATGGTGTGGGAGATTGTTGTAGATATCGCAACAGAGATACGTGGGGCTGTGTTTGCAGAACCTGAGGTTGAAGGAGTGCATGAAGATATGTGAGCTGGACCTAGTTTGGTGAGGGTGGTCATGTCTGAAGGACGTGGGAGACTGAGAGCTGAGAGTATCAGACGGGAGTTTGTTGTAGATATCGCAACAAAGATACGTGGGGCTGTGTTTGCAGAACCTGAAGTTGAAGGAGTTCATGAAGATATGTGAGCTGGACCTAGTTTGGTGAGGGTGGTCATGTCTGAAGGACGTGGGAGACTGAGAGCTGAGAGTATGAGACGGGAGTTTGTTGTAGATATCGCAACAAAGATACGTGGGGCTGTGTTTGCAGAACCTGAGGTTGAAGGAGTGCATGAAGATATGTGAGCTGGACCTAGTTTGGTGAGGGTGGTCATGTCTGAAGGACGTGGGAGACTGAGAGCTGAGAGTATGATGTGGGAGATTGTTGTAGATATCGCAACAAAGATACGTGGGGCTGTGTTTGCTGAACCTGAGGTTGAAGGAGTGCATGAAGATATGTGAGCTGGACCTAGTTTGGTGAGGGTGGTCATGTCTGAAGGACGTGGGAGACTGAGAGCTGAGAGTATCAGACGGGAGTTTGTTGTAGATATCGCAACAGAGATACGTGGGGCTGTGTTTGCAGAACCTGAGGTTGAAGGAGTGCATGGAGATATGTGAGCTGGACCTAGTTTGGTGAGGGTAGTCATGTCTGAAGGACGTGGGAGACTGAGAGCTGAGAGTATGATGTGGGAGTTTGTTGTAGATATCGCCACAAAGATACGTGGGGCAGTGTTTGCAGAACCTGAGGTTGAAGGAGTGCATGGAGATATGTGAGCTGGACCTAGTTTGGTGAGGGTGGTCATGTCTGAAGGACGTGGGAGACTGAGAGCTGAGAGTATCAGACGGGAGTTTGTTGTAGATATCGCAACAAAGATACGTGGGGCTGTGTTTGCAGGACCTGAGGTTGAAGGAGTGCATGAAGATATGTGAGCTGGACCTAGTTTGGTGAGGGTGGTCATGTCTGAAGGACGTGGGAGACTGAGAGCTGGGAGTATGAGACGGGAGTTTGTTGTAGATATCGCAACAAAGATACGTGGGGCTGTGTTTGCAGGACCTGAGGTTGAAGGAGTGCATGAAGATATGTGAGCTGGACCTAGTTTGGTGAGGGTGGTCATGTCCGAAGGACGTGGGAGACTGAGAGCTGAGAGTATCAGACGGGAGTTTGTTGTAGATATCGCAACAAAGATACGTGGGGCTGTGTCTGCAGAGCCTGAGGTTGAAGGAGTGCATGAAGATATGTGAGCTGGACCTAGATTGGTGAGGGTGGTCATGTCTGAAGGACGTGGGAGACTGAGAGCTGAGAGTATGAGGCGGGAGTTTGTTGTAGATATCGCAACAAAGATACGTGGGGCTGTGTTTGCAGGACCTGAGGTTGAAGGAGTGCATGAAGATATGTGAGCTGGACCCAGTTTGGTGAGGGTGGTCATGTCTGAAGGACGTGAGAGACTGAGAGCTGAGAGTATGAGACGGGAGTTTGTTGTAGATATCGCAACAAAGATACGTGGGGCTGTGTTTGCAGGACCTGAGGTTGAAGGAGTGCATGGAGATATGTGAGCTGGACCTAGTTTGGTGAGGGTGGTCATGTCTGAAGGACGTGGGAGACTGAGAGCTGAGAGTATCAGACGGGAGTTTGTTGTAGATATCGCAACAAAGATACGTGGGGCTGTGTTTGCAGAACCTGAGGTTGAAGGAGTGCATGAAGATATGTGAGCTGGACCTAGTTTGGTGAGGGTGGTCATGTCTGAAGGACGTGGGAGACTGAGAGCTGAGAGTATCAGACGGGAGTTTGTTGTAGATATCGCAACAAAGATACGTGGGGCTGTGTTTGCAGGACCTGAGGTTGAAGGAGTGCATGAAGATATGTGAGCTGGACCTAGTTTGGTGAGGGTGGTCATGTCTGAAGGACGTGGGAGACTGAGAGCTGAGACTATGAGACGGGAGTTTGTTGTAGATATCGCAACAAAGATACGTGGGGATGTGTTTGCAGAACCTGAGGTTGAAGGAGTGCATGAAGATATGTGAGCTGGACCTAGTTTGGTGAGGGTGGTCATGTCTGAAGGACGTGGGAGACTGAGAGCTGAGAGTATCAGACGGGAGTTTGTTGTAGATATCGCAACGAAGATACGTGGGGCTGTGTTTGCAGAACCTGAGGTTGAAGGAGTGCATGAAGATATGTGAGCTGGACCTAGTTTGTTGAGGGTGGTCATGTCTGAAGGACGTGGGAGACTGAGAGCTGAGAGTATCAGACGGGAGTTTGTTGTAGATATCGCAACAAAGATACGTGGGGCTGTGTTTGCAGAACCTGAGGTTGAAGGAGTGCATGGAGATATGTGAGCTGGACCTAGTTTGGTGAGGGTGGTCATGTCTGAAGGACGTGGGAGACTGAGAGCTGAGAGTATGAGAGGGGAGTTTGTTGTAGATATCGCAACAAAGATACGTGGGGCTGTGTTTGCAGAACCTGAGGTTGAAGGAGAGCATGAAGATATGTGAGCTGGACCTAGTTTGGTGAGGGTGGTCATGTCTGAAGGACGTGGGAGACTGAGAGCTAAGAGTATGAGAGGGAAGTTTGTTGTAGATATCGCAACAAAGATACGTGGGGCTGTGTTTGCAGAACCTGAGGTTGATGGAGTGCATGAAGATATGTGAGCTGGACCTAGTTTGGTGAGGGTGGTCATGTCTGAACGACGTGGGAGACTGAGAGCTGAGAGTATGAGGCGGGAGTTTGTTGTAGATATCGCAACAAAGATACGTGGGGCAGTGTTTGCAGGACCTGAGGTTGAAGGAGTGCATGAAGATATGTGAGCTGGACCTAGTTTGGTGAGGGTGGTCATGTCTGAAGGACGTGGGAGACTGAGAGCTGAGAGTATCAGACGGGAGTTTGTTGTAGATATCGCAACAAAGATACGTGGGGCTGTGTTTGCAGGACCTGAGGTTGAAGGAGTGCATGAAGATATGTGAGCTGGACCTAGTTTGGTGAGGGTGGTCATGTCTGAAGGACGTGGGAGACTGAGAGCTGAGAGTATGAGACGGGAGTTTGTTGTAGATATCGCAACAAAGATACGTGGGGCTGTGTTTGCAGGACCTGAGGTTGAAGGAGTGCATGAAGATATGTGAGCTGGACCTAGTTTGGTGAGGGTGGTCATGTCTGAAGGACGTGGAAGACTGAGAGCTGAGAGTATGATGTGGGAGTTTGTTGTAGATATCGCAACAAAGATACGTGGGGCTGTGTTTGCAGGACCTGAGGTTGAAGGAGTGCATGAAGATATGTGAGCTGGACCTAGTTTGGTGAGGGTGGTCATGTCTGAAGGACGTGGGAGACTGAGAGCTGAGAGTATGATGTGGGAGTTTGTTGTAGATATCGCCACAAAGATACGTGGGGCTGTGTTTGCAGGACCTGAGGTTGAAGGAGTGCATGAAGATATGTGAGCTGGACCTAGTTTGGTGAGGGTGGTCATGTCTGAAGGACGTGGGAGACCGAGAGCTGAGAGTATCAGACGGGAGTTTGTTGTAGATATCGCAACAAAGATACGTGGGGCTGTGTTTGCAGAGCCTGAGGTTGAAGGAGTGCATGAAGATATGTGAGCTGGACCTAGTTTGGTGAGGGTGGTCATGTCTGAAGGACGTGGAAGACTGAGAGCTGAGAGTATGAGACGGGAGTTTGTTGTAGATATCGCAACAAAGATACGTGGGGCTGTGTTTGCAGGACCTGAGGTTGAAGGAGTGCATGAAGATATGTGAGCTGGACCTAGTTTGGTGAGGGTGGTCATGTCTGAAGGACGTGGGAGACTGAGAGCTGAGAGTATCAGACGGGAGTTTGTTGTAGATATCGCAACAAAGATACGTGGGGCTGTGTTTGCAGAACCTGAGGTTGAAGGAGTGCATGAAGATATGTGAGCTGGACCTAGTTTGGTGAGGGTGGTCATGTCTGAAGGACGAGGGAGACTGAGAGCTGAGAGTATGAGACGGGAGTTTGTTGTAGATATCACAACAGAGATACGTGGGGCTGTGTTTGCAGGACCTGAGGTTGAAGGAGTGCATGAAGATATGTGAGCTGGACCTAGTTTGGTGAGGGTGGTCATGTCTGAAGGACGTGGGAGACTGAGAGCTGAGAGTATGAGACGGGAGTTTGTTGTAGATATCGCAACAAAGATACGTGGGGCTGTGTTTGCAGGACCTGAGGTTGAAGGAGTGCATGAAGATATGTGAGCTGGACCTAGTTTGGTGAGGGTGGTCATGTCTGAAGGACGTGGAAGACTGAGAGCTGAGAGTATGAGAGGGGAGTTTGTTGTAGATATCGCAACAGAGATACGTGGGGCTGTGTTTGCAGAACCTGAGGTTGAAGGAGTGCATGAAGATATGAGAGCTGGACCTAATTTGGTGAGGGTGGTTCTGTCTGAAGTACGTGGAAGACTGAGAGCTGAGAGTATGAGAGGGGAGTTTGTTGTAGATATCGCCACAAAGATACGTGGGGCTGTGTTTGCAGAACCTGAGGTTGAAGGAGTGCATGAAGATATGTGAGCTGGACCTAGTTTGGTGAGGGTGGTCATGTCTGAAGGACGTGGGAGACTGAGAGCTGAGAGTATCAGACGGGAGTTTGTTGTAGATATCGCAACAGAGATACGTGGGGCTGTGTTTGCAGAACCTGAGGTTGAAGGAGTGCATGAAGATATGTGAGCTGGACCTAGTTTGGTGAGGGTGGTCATGTCTGGAGGACGTGGGAGACTGAGAGCTGAGAGTATGGTGTGGGAGATTGTTGTAGATATCGCAACAAAGATACGTGGGGCTGTGTTTGCAGAGCCTGAGGTTGAAGGAGTGCATGAAGATATGTGAGCTGGACCTAGTTTGGTGAGGGTGGTCATGTCTGAAGGACGTGGGAGACTGAGAGCTGAGAGTATCAGACGGGAGTTTGTTGTAGATATCGCAACAGAGATACGTGGGGCTGTGTTTGCAGGACCTGAGGTTGATGGAGTGCATGAAGATATGTGAGCTGGACCTAGTTTGGTGAGGGTGGTCATGTCTGAAGGACGTGGGAGACTGAGAGCTGAGAGTATCAGACGGGAGTTTGTTGTAGATATCGCAACAAAGATACGTGGGGCTGTGTTTGCAGGACCTGAGGTTGAAGGAGTGCATGAAGATATGTGAGCTGGACCTAGTTTGGTGAGGGTGGTCATGTCTGAAGGACGTGGGAGACTGAGAGCTGAGAGTATCAGACGGGAGTTTGTTGTAGATATCGCAACAGAGATACGTGGGGCTGTGTTTGCAGGACCTGAGGTTGAAGGAGTGCATGAAGATATGTGAGCTGGACCTAGTTTGGTGAGGGTGGTCATGTCTGAAGGACGTGGGAGACTGAGAGCTGAGAGTATGAGGCGGGAGTTTGTTGTAGATATCGCCACAAAGATACGTGGGGCTGTGTTTGCAGAACCTGAGGTTGAAGGAGTGCATGAAGATATGTGAGCTGGACCTAGTTTGGTGAGGGTGGTCATGTCTGAAGGACGTGGGAGACTGAGAGCTGAGAGTATCTGACGGGAGTTTGTTGTAGATATCGCAACAAAGATACGTGGGGCTGTGTTTGCAGGACCTGAGGTTGAAGGAGTGCATGGAGATATGTGAGCTGGACCTAGTTTGGTGAGGGTGGTCATGTCTGAAGGACCTGGGAGACTGAGAGCTGAGAGTATCAGACGGGAGTTTGTTGTAGATATCGCAACAAAGATACGTGGGGCTGTGTTTGCAGAACCTGAGGTTGAAGGAGTGCATGAAGATATGTGAGCTGGACCTAGTTTGGTGAGGGTGGTCATGTCTGAAGGACGTGGGAGACTGAGAGCTGAGAGTATCAGACGGGAGTTTGTTGTAGATATCGCAACAAAGATACGTGGGGCTGTGTTTGCAGAACCTGAGGTTGAAGGAGTGCATGAAGATATGTGAGCTGGACCTAGTTTGGTGAGTGTGGTCATGTCTGAAGGACGTGGGAGACTGAGAGCTGAGAGTATCAGACGGGAGTTTGTTGTAGATATCGCAACAAAGATACGTGGGGCAGTGTTTGCAGGACCTGAGGTTGAAGGAGTGCATGAAGATATGTGAGCTGGACCTAGTTTGGTGAGGGTGGTCATGTCTGAAGGACGTGGGAGACTGAGAGCTGAGAGTATCAGACGGGAGTTTGTTGTAGATATCGCAACAAAGATACGTGGGGCTGTGTTTGCAGAACCTGAGGTTGAAGGAGTGCATGAAGATATGTGAGCTGGACCTAGTTTGGTGAGGGTGGTCATGTCTGAAGGACGTGGGAGAATGAGAGCTGAGACTATGAGACGGGAGTTTGTTGTAGATATCGCAACAAAGATACGTGGGGCTGTGTTTGCAGAACCTGAGGTTGAAGGAGTGCATGAAGATATGTGAGCTGGACCTAGTTTGGTGAGGGTGGTCATGTCTGAAGGACGTGGGAGACTGAGAGCTGAGAGTATCAGACGGGAGTTTGTTGTAGATATCGCAACAAAGATACGTGGGGCTGTGTTTGCAGAACCTGAGGTTGAAGGAGTGCATGAAGATATGTGAGCTGGACCTAGTTTGGTGAGGGTGGTCATGTCTGAAGGACGTGTGAGACTGAGAGCTGAGAGTATCAGACGGGAGTTTGCTGTAGATATCGCAACAAAGATACGTGGGGCAGTGTTTGCAGGACCTGACGTTGAAGGAGTGCATGAAGATATGTGAGCTGGACCTAGTTTGGTGAGGGTGGTCATGTCTGAAGGACGTGGGAGACTGAGAGCAGAGAGTATGAGAGGGGAGTTTGTTGTAGATATCGCAACAGAGATACGTGGGTCTGTGTTTGCAGAACCTGAGGTTGAAGGAGTGCATGAAGATATGTGAGCTGGACCTAGTTTGGTGAGGGTGGTCATGTCTGAAGGACGTGGAAGACTGAGAGCTGAGAGTATCAGACGGGAGTTTGTTGTAGATATCGCAACAGAGATACGTGGGGCTGTGTTTGCAGGACCTGAGGTTGAAGGAGTGCATGAAGATATGGGAGCTGGACCTAGTTTGGTGAGGGTGGTCATGTCTGAAGGACGTGGGAGACTGAGAGCTGAGAGTATGAGGCGGGAGTTTGTTGTAGATATCGCAACAAAGATACGTGGGGCTGTGTTTGCAGAGCCTGAGGTTGAAGGAGTGCATGAAGATATGTGAGCTGGACCTAGTTTGGTGAGGGTGGTCATGTCTGAAGGACGTGGGAGACTGAGAGCTGAGAGTATGATGTGGGAGATTGTTGTAGATATCGCAACAGAGATACGTGGGGCTGTGTTTGCAGAGCCTGAGGTTGAAGGAGTGCATGAAGATATGTGAGCTGGACCTAGTTTGGTGAGGGTGGTCATGTCTGAAGGACGTGGGAGACTGAGAGCTGAGAGTATCAGACGGGAGTTTGTTGTAGATATCGCAACAAAGATACGTGGGGCTGTGTTTGCAGGACCTGGGGTTGAAGGAGTGCATGAAGATATGGGAGCTGGACCTAGTTTGGTGAGGGTGGTCATGTCTGAAGGACGTGGGAGACTGAGAGCTGAGAGTATGAGGCGGGAGTTTGTTGTAGATATCGCAACAAAGATACGTGGGGCTGTGTTTGCAGAGCCTGAGGTTGAAGGAGTGCATGAAGATATGTGAGCTGGACCTAGTTTGGTGAGGGTGGTCATGTCTGAAGGACGTGGGAGACTGAGAGCTGGGACTATGATGTGGGAGTTTGTTGTAGATATCGTAACAAAGATACGTGGGGCTGTGTTTGCAGAACCTGAGGTTGAAGGAGTGCATGGAGATATGTGAGCTGGACCTAGTTTGGTGAGGGTGGTCATGTCTGAAGGACGTGGGAGACTGAGAGCTGGGACTATGATGTGGGAGTTTGTTGTAGATATCGTAACAAAGATACGTGGGGCTGTGTTTGCAGAGCCTGAGGTTGAAGGAGTGCATGAAGATATGTGAGCTGGACCTAGATTGGTGAGGGTGGTCATGTCTGAAGGACGTGGGAGACTGAGAGCTGGGACTATGATGTGGGAGTTTGTTGTAGATATCGTAACAAAGATACGTGGGGCTGTGTTTGCAGAACCTGAGGTTGAAGGAGTGCATGAAGATATGTGAGCTGGACCTAGTTTGGTGAGGGTGGTCATGTCTGAAGGACGTGGGAGACTGAGAGCTGGGACTATGATGTGGGAGTTTGTTGTAGATATCGTAACAAAGATACGTGGGGCTGTGTTTGCAGAACCTGAGGTTGAAGGAGTGCATGGAGATATGTGAGCTGGACCTAGTTTGGTGAGGGTGGTCATGTCTGAAGGACGTGGGAGACTGAGAGCTGAGAGTATCAGACGGGAGTTTGTTGTAGATATCGCAACAAAGATACGTGGGGCTGTGTTTGCAGAACCTGAGGTTGAAGGAGTGCATAAAGATATGTGAGCTGGACCTAGTTTGGTGAGGGTGGTCATGTCTGAAGGACGTGGGAGACTGAGAGCTGAGAGTATCAGACGGGAGTTTGTTGTAGATATCGCAACAAAGATACGTGGGGCTGTGTTTGCAGAACCTGAGGTTGAAGGAGTGCATGAAGATATGTGAGCTGGACCTAGTTTGGTGAGGGTGGTCATGTCTGAAGGACGTGGGAGACTGAGAGCTGAGAGTATCAGACGGGAGTTTGTTGTAGATATCGCAACAAAGATACGTGGGGCTGTGTTTGCAGAACCTGAGGTTGAAGGAGTGCATGAAGATATGTGAGCTGGACCTAGTTTGGTGAGGGTGGTCATGTCTGGAGGACGTGGGAGACTGAGAGCTGAGAGTATCAGACGGGAGTTTGTTGTAGATATCGCAACAGAGATACGTGGGGCTGTGTTTGCAGAACCTGAGGTTGAAGGAGTGCATGAAGATATGCGAGCTGGACCTAGTTTGGTGAGGGTGGTTCTGTCTGAAGGACGTGGGAGACTGAGAGCTGAGAGTATGAGAGGGGAGTTTGTTGTAGATATCGCAACAGAGATACGTGGGGCTGTGTTTGCAGAACCTGAGGTTGAAGGAGTGCATGAAGATATGTGAGCTGGACCTAGTTTGGTGAGGGTGGTCATGTCTGAAGGACGTGGGGGACTGAGAGCAGAGAGTATGAGAGGGGAGTTTGTTGTAGATATCGCAACAGAGATACGTGGGGCTGTGTTTGCAGAACCTGAGGTTGAAGGAGTGCATGGAGATATGTGAGCTGGACCTAGTTTGGTGAGGGTGGTCATGTCTGAAGGACGTGGGAGACTGAGAGCTGAGAGTATCAGACGGGAGTTTGTTGTAGATATCGCAACAAAGATACGTGGGGCTGTGTTTGCAGAACCTGAGGTTGAAGGAGTGCATGAAGATATGTGAGCTGGACCTAGTTTGGTGAGGGTGGTCATGTCTGTAGGACGTGGGAGACTGAGAGCTGAGAGTATGATGTGGGAGTTTGTTGTAGATATCGCAACAAAGATACGTGGGGCTGTGTTTGCAGAACCTGAGGTTGAAGGAGTGCATGAAGATATGCGAGCTGGACCTAGTTTGGTGAGGGTGGTCATGTCTGAAGGACGTGGGAGACTGAGAGCTGAGAGTATCAGACGGGAGTTTGTTGTAGATATCGCAACAAAGATACGTGGGGCTGTGTTTGCAGAACCTGAGGTTGAAGGAGTGCATGAAGATATGTGAGCTGGACCTAGTTTGGTGAGGGTGGTCATGTCTGAAGGACGTGGGAGACTGAGAGCTGAGAGTATCAGACGGGAGTTTGTTGTAGATATCGCAACAAAGATACGTGGGGCTGTGTTTGCAGGACCTGAGGTTGAAGGAGTGCATGAAGATATGTGAGCTGGACCTAGTTTGGTGAGGGTGGTCATGTCTGAAGGACGTGGGAGACTGAGAGCTGAGAGTATCAGACGGGAGTTTGTTGTAGATATCGCAACAAAGATACGTGGGGCTGTGTTTGCAGGACCTAAGGTTGAAGGAGTGCATGGAGATATGTGAGCTGGACCTAGTTTGGTGAGGGTGGTCATGTCTGAAGGACGTGGGAGACTGAGAGCTGAGAGTATCAGACGGGAGTTTGTTGTAGATATCGCAACAAAGATACGTGGGGCTGTGTTTGCAGAACCTGAGGTTGAAGGAGTGCATGAAGATATGTGAGCTGGACCTAGTTTGGTGAGGGTGGTCATGTCTGAAGGACGTGGGAGACTGAGAGCTGAGAGTATCAGACGGGAGTTTGTTGTAGATATCGCAACAAAGATACGTGGGGCTGTGTTTGCAGAACCTGAGGTTGAAGGAGTGCATGAAGATATGTGAGCTGGACCTAGTTTGGTGAGTGTGGTCATGTCTGAAGGACGTGGGAGACTGAGAGCTGAGAGTATCAGACGGGAGTTTGTTGTAGATATCGCAACAAAGATACGTGGGGCAGTGTTTGCAGGACCTGAGGTTGAAGGAGTGCATGAAGATATGTGAGCTGGACCTAGTTTGGTGAGGGTGGTCATGTCTGAAGGACGTGGGAGACTGAGAGCTGAGAGTATCAGACGGGAGTTTGTTGTAGATATCGCAACAAAGATACGTGGGGCTGTGTTTGCAGAACCTGAGGTTGAAGGAGTGCATGAAGATATGTGAGCTGGACCTAGTTTGGTGAGGGTGGTCATGTCTGAAAGACGTGGGAGAATGAGAGCTGAGACTATGAGACGGGAGTTTGTTGTAGATATCGCAACAAAGATACGTGGGGCTGTGTTTGCAGAACCTGAGGTTGAAGGAGTGCATGAAGATATGTGAGCTGGACCTAGTTTGGTGAGGGTGGTCATGTCTGAAGGACGTGGGAGACTGAGAGCTGAGAGTATCAGACGGGAGTTTGTTGTAGATATCGCAACAAAGATACGTGGGGCTGTGTTTGCAGAACCTGAGGTTGAAGGAGTGCATGAAGATATGTGAGCTGGACCTAGTTTGGTGAGGGTGGTCATGTCTGAAGGACGTGGGAGACTGAGAGCTGAGAGTATCAGACGGGAGTTTGTTGTAGATATCGCAACAAAGATACGTGGGGCAGTGTTTGCAGGACCTGAGGTTGAAGGAGTGCATGAAGATATGTGAGCTGGAACTAGTTTGGTGAGGGTGGTCATGTCTGAAGGACGTGGGAGACTGAGAGCAGAGAGTATGAGAGGGGAGTTTGTTGTAGATATCGCAACAGAGATACGTGGGGCTGTGTTTGCAGAACCTGAGGTTGAAGGAGTGCATGAAGATATGTGAGCTGGACCTAGTTTGGTGAGGGTGGTCATGTCTGAAGGACGTGGAAGACTGAGAGCTGAGAGTATCAGACGGGAGTTTGTTGTAGATTTCGCAACAGAGATACGTGGGGCTGTGTTTGCAGGACCTGAGGTTGAAGGAGTGCATGAAGATATGGGAGCTGGACCTAGTTTGGTGAGGGTGGTCATGTCTGAAGGACGTGGGAGACTGAGAGCTGAGAGTATGAGGCGGGAGTTTGTTGTAGATATCGCAACAAAGATACGTGGGGCTGTGTTTGCAGAGCCTGAGGTTGAAGGAGTGCATGAAGATATGTGAGCTGGACCTAGTTTGGTGAGGGTGGTCATGTCTGAAGGACGTGGGAGACTGAGAGCTGAGAGTATGATGTGGGAGATTGTTGTAGATATCGCAACAGAGATACGTGGGGCTGTGTTTGCAGAGCCTGAGGTTGAAGGAGTGCATGAAGATATGTGAGCTGGACCTAGTTTGGTGAGGGTGGTCATGTCTGAAGGACGTGGGAGACTGAGAGCTGAGAGTATCAGACGGGAGTTTGTTGTAGATATCGCAACAAAGATACGTGGGGCTGTGTTTGCAGGACCTGGGGTTGAAGGAGTGCATGAAGATATGGGAGCTGGACCTAGTTTGGTGAGGGTGGTCATGTCTGAAGGACGTGTGAGACTGAGAGCTGAGAGTATGAGGCGGGAGTTTGTTGTAGATATCGCAACAAAGATACGTGGGGCTGTGTTTGCAGAGCCTGAGGTTGAAGGAGTGCATGAAGATATGTGAGCTTGACCTAGTTTGGTGAGGGTGGTCATGTCTGAAGGACGTGGGAGACTGAGAGCTGGGACTATGATGTGGGAGTTTGTTGTAGATATCGTAACAAAGATACGTGGGGCTGTGTTTGCAGAACCTGAGGTTGAAGGAGTGCATGGAGATATGTGAGCTGGACCTAGTTTGGTGAGGGTGGTCATGTCTGAAGGACGTGGGAGACTGAGAGCTGGGACTATGATGTGGGAGTTTGTTGTAGATATCGTAACAAAGATACGTGGGGCTGTGTTTGCAGAGCCTGAGGTTGAAGGAGTGCATGAAGATATGTGAGCTGGACCTAGTTTGGTGAGGGTGGTCATGTCTGAAGGACGTGGGAGACTGAGAGCTGGGACTATGATGTGGGAGTTTGTTGTAGATATCGTAACAAAGATACGTGGGGCTGTGTTTGCAGAACCTGAGGTTGAAGGAGTGCATGAAGATATGTGAGCTGGACCTAGTTTGGTGAGGGTGGTCATGTCTGAAGGACGTGGGAGACTGAGAGCTGGGACTATGATGTGGGAGTTTGTTGTAGATATCGTAACAAAGATACGTGGGGCTGTGTTTGCAGAACCTGAGGTTGAAGGAGTGCATGGAGATATGTGAGCTGGACCTAGTTTGGTGAGGGTGGTCATGTCTGAAGGACGTGGGAGACTGAGAGCTGAGAGTATCAGACGGGAGTTTGTTGTAGATATCGCAACAAAGATACGTGGGGCTGTGTTTGCAGAACCTGAGGTTGAAGGAGTGCATGAAGATATGTGAGCTGGACCTAGTTTGGTGAGGGTGGTCATGTCTGAAGGACGTGGGAGACTGAGAGCTGAGAGTATCAGACGGGAGTTTGTTGTAGATATCGCAACAAAGATACGTGGGGCTGTGTTTGCAGAACCTGAGGTTGAAGGAGTGCATGAAGATATGTGAGCTGGACCTAGTTTGGTGAGGGTGGTCATGTCTGAAGGACGTGGGAGACTGAGAGCTGAGAGTATCAGACGGGAGTTTGTTGTAGATATCGCAACAAAGATACGTGGGGCTGTGTTTGCAGAACCTGAGGTTGAAGGAGTGCATGAAGATATGTGAGCTGGACCTAGTTTGGTGAGGGTGGTCATGTCTGGAGGACGTGGGAGACTGAGAGCTGAGAGTATCAGACGGGAGTTTGTTGTAGATATCGCAACAGAGATACGTGGGGCTGTGTTTGCAGAACCTGAGGTTGAAGGAGTGCATGAAGATATGCGAGCTGGACCTAGTTTGGTGAGGGTGGTTCTGTCTGAAGGACGTGGGAGACTGAGAGCTGAGAGTATGAGAGGGGAGTTTGTTGTAGATATCGCAACAGAGATACGTGGGGCTGTGTTTGCAGAACCTGAGGTTGAAGGAGTGCATGAAGATATGTGAGCTGGACCTAGTTTGGTGAGGGTGGTCATGTCTGAAGGACGTGGGGGACTGAGAGCAGAGAGTATGAGAGGGGAGTTTGTTGTAAATATCGCAACAGAGATACGTGGGGCTGTGTTTGCAGAACCTGAGGTTGAAGGAGTGCATGGAGATATGTGAGCTGGACCTAGTTTGGTGAGGGTGGTCATGTCTGAAGGACGTGGGAGACTGAGAGCAGAGAGTATGAGACGGGAGTTTGTTGTAGATATCGCAACAAAGATACGTGGGGCTGTGTATGCAGAACCTGAGGTTGAAGGAGTGCATGAAGATATGGGAGCTGGACCTAGTTTGGTGAGGGTGGTCATGTCTGAAGGACGTGGGAGACTGAGAGCTGAGAGTATCAGACGGGAGTTTGTTGTAGATATCGCAACAAAGATACTTGGGGCTGTGTTTGCAGGACCTGAGGTTGAAGGAGTGCATGAAGATATGTGAGCTGGACCTACTTTGGTGAGGGTGGTCATGTCTGAAGGACGTGGGAGACTGAGAGCTGAGAGTATCAGACGGGAGTTTGTTGTAGATATCGCAACAGAGATACGTGGGGCTGTGTTTGCAGGACCTGAGGTTGAAGGAGTGCATGAAGATATGTGAGCTGGACCTAGTTTGGTGAGGGTGGTCATGTCTGAAGGACGTGGGAGACTGAGAGCTGAGAGTATCAGACGGGAGTGTGTTGTAGATATCGCAACAGAGATACGTGGGGCTGTGTTTGCAGAACCTAGGTTGAAGGAGTGCATGAAGATATGTGAGCTGGACCTAGTTTGGTGAGGGTGGTCATGTCTGAAGGACGTGGAAGACTGAGAGCTGAGAGTATCAGACGGGAGTTCGTTGTGGATATCGCAACAAAGATACGTGGGGCTGTGTTTGCAGGACCTGAGGTTGAAGGAGTGCATGAAGATATGTGAGCTGGACCTAGTTTGGTGAGGGTGGTCATGTCTGAAGGACGTGGGAGAATGAGAGCTGAGACTATGAGACGGGAGTTTGTTGTAGATATCGCAACAGAGATACGTGGGGCTGTGTTTGCAGAACCTGAGGTTGAAGGAGTGCATGAAGATATGTGAGCTGGACCTAGTTTGGTGAGGGTGGTCATGTCTGAAGGACGTGGAAGACTGAGAGCTGAGAGTATCAGACGGGAGTTTGTTGTAGATATCGCAACAAAGATACGTGGGGCTGTGTTTGCAGGACCTGAGGTTGAAGGAGTGCATGAAGATATGTGAGCTGGACCTAGTTTGGTGAGGGTGGTCATGTCTGAAGGACGTGGAAGACTGAGAGCTGAGAGTATCAGACGGGAGTTTGTTGTAGATATCGCAACAAAGATACGTGGGGCTGTGATTGCAGGACCTGAGGTTGAAGGAGTGCATGAAGATATGTGAGCTGGACCTAGTTTGGTGAGGGTGGTCATGTCTGAAGGACGTGGGAGAATGAGAGCTGAGACTATGAGACGGGAGTTTGTTGTAGATATCGCAACAGAGATACGTGGGGCTGTGTTTGCAGAACCTGAGGTTGAAGGAGTGCATGAAGATATGTGAGCTGGACCTAGTTTGGTGAGGGTGGTCATGTCTGAAGGACGTGGAAGACTGAGAGCTGAGAGTATCAGACGGGAGTTTGTTGTAGATATCGCTACAAAGATACGTGGGGCTGTGTTTGCAGGACCTGAGGTTGAAGGAGTGCATGAAGATATGTGAGCTGGACCTAGTTTGGTGAGGGTGGTCATGTCTGAAGGACGTGGGAGACTGAGAGCTGAGAGTATCAGACGGGAGTTTGTTGTAGATATCGCAACAGAGATACGTGGGGCTGTGTTTGCAGAACCTGAGGTTGAAGGAGTGCATGAAGATATGTGAGCTGGACCTAGTTTGGTGAGGGTGGTCATGTCTGAAGGACGTGGGAGACTGAGAGATGAGAGTATCAGACGGGAGTTTGTTGTAGATATCGCAACAGAGATACGTGGGGCTGTGTTTGCAGGACCTGAGGTTGAAGGAGTGCATGAATATATGTGAGCCGGACCTAGTTTGGTGAGGGTGGTCATGTCTGAAGGACGTGGGAGACTGAGAGCTGAGAGTATCAGACGGGAGTTTGTTGTAGATATCGCAACAAAGATACGTGGGGCTGTGTTTGCAGAGCCTGAGGTTGAAGGAGTGCATGAAGATATGTGAGCTGGACCTAGTTTGGTGAGGGTGGTCATGTCTGAAGGACGTGGGAGACTGAGAGCTGAGAGTATCAGACGGGAGTTCGTTGTGGATATCGCAACAAAGATACGTGGGGCTGTGTTTGCAGAACCTGAGGTTGAAGGAGTGCATGAAGATATGTGAGCTGGACCTAGTTTGGTGAGGGTGGTCATGTCTGAAGGACGTGGGAGACTGAGAGCTGAGAGTATCAGACGGGAGTTTGTTGTAGATATCGCAACAAAGATACGTGGGGCAGTGTTTGCAGAACCTGAGGTTGAAGGAGTGCATGGAGATATGTGAGCTGGACCTAGTTTGGTGAGGGTGGTCATGTCTGAAGGACGTGGGAGACTGAGAGCTGAGAGTATCAGACGGGAGTTTGTTGTAGATATCGCAACAAAGATACGTGGGGCTGTGTTTGCAGAACCTGAGGTTGAAGGAGTGCATGAAGATATGTGAGCTGGACCTAGTTTGGTGAGGGTGGTCATGTCTGAAGGACGTGGGAGACTGAGAGCTGAGAGTATCAGACGGGAGTTTGTTGTAGATATCGCAACAGAGATACGTGGGGCTGTGTTTGCAGAACCTGAGGTTGAAGGAGTGCATGAAGATATGCGAGCTGGACCTAGTTTGGTTAGGGTGGTCATGTCTGAAGGACGTGGGAGACTGAGAGCTGAGAGTATGAGACGGGAGTTTGTTGTAGATATCGCAACAAAGATACGTGGGGCTGTGTTTGCAGAACCTGAGGTTGAAGGAGTGCATGAAAATATGTGAGCTGGACCTAGTTTGGTGAGGGTGGTCATGTCTGAAGGACGTGGGAGACTGAGAGCTGAGAGTATGAGACGGGAGTTTGTTGTAGATATCGCAACAGAGATACGTGGGGCTGTGTTTGCAGAACCTGAGGTTGAAGGAGTGCATGAAGATATGTGAGCTGGACCTAGTTTGGTGAGGGTGGTCATGTCTGAAGGACGTGGGAGACTGAGAGCTGAGAGTATGAGACGGGAGTTTGTTGTAGATATCGCAACAAAGATACGTGGGGCTGTGTTTGCAGAACCTGAGGTTGAAGGAGTGCATGAAGATATGTGAGCTGGACCTAGTTTGGTGAGGGTGGTCATGTCTGAAGGACGTGGGAGACTGAGAGCTGAGAGTATCAGACGGGAGTTTGTTGTAGATATCGCAACAAAGATACGTGGGGCAGTGTTTGCAGGACCTGAGGTTGAAGGAGTGCATGGAGATATGTGAGCTGGACCTAGTTTGGTGAGGGTGGTCATGTCTGAAGGACGTGGAAGACTGAGAGCTGAGAGTATGAGGCGGGAGTTTGTTGTAGATATCGCAACAAAGATACGTGGGGCTGTGTTTGCAGGACCTGAGGTTGAAGGAGTGCATGAAGATATGTGAGCTGGACCTAGTTTGGTGAGGGTGGTCATGTCTGAAGGACGTGGGAGACTGAGAGCTGGGACTATGATGTGGGAGTTTGTTGTAGATATCGTAACAAAGATACGTGGGGCTGTGTTTGCAGAACCTGAGGTTGAAGGAGTGCATGGAGATATGTGAGCTGGACCTAGTTTGGTGAGGGTGGTCATGTCTGAAGGACGTGGGAGACTGAGAGCTGGGACTATGATGTGGGAGTTTGTTGTAGATATAGTAACAAAGATACGTGGGGCTGTGTTTGCAGAGCCTGAGGTTGAAGGAGTGCATGAAGATATGTGAGCTGGACCTAGTTTGGTGAGGGTGGTCATGTCTGAAGGACGTGGGAGACTGAGAGCTGGGACTATGATGTGGGAGTTTGTTGTAGATATCGTAACAAAGATACGTGGGGCTGTGTTTGCAGAACCTGAGGTTGAAGGAGTGCATGAAGATATGTGAGCTGGACCTAGTTTGGTGAGGGTGGTCATGTCTGAAGGACGTGGGAGACTGAGAGCTGGGACTATGATGTGGGAGTTTGTTGTAGATATCGTAACAAAGATACGTGGGGCTGTGTTTGCAGAACCTGAGGTTGAAGGAGTGCATGGAGATATGTGAGCTGGACCTAGTTTGGTGAGGGTGGTCATGTCTGAAGGACGTGGGAGACTGAGAGCTGAGAGTATCAGACGGGAGTTTGTTGTAGATATCGCAACAAAGATACGTGGGGCTGTGTTTGCAGAACCTGAGGTTGAAGGAGTGCATGAAGATATGTGAGCTGGACCTAGTTTGGTGAGGGTGGTCATGTCTGAAGGACGTGGGAGACTGAGAGCTGAGAGTATCAGACGGGAGTTTGTTGTAGATATCGCAACAAAGATACGTGGGGCTGTGTTTGCAGAACCTGAGGTTGAAGGAGTGCATGAAGATATGTGAGCTGGACCTAGTTTGGTGAGGGTGGTCATGTCTGAAGGACGTGGGAGACTGAGAGCTGAGAGTATCAGACGGGAGTTTGTTGTAGATATCGCAACAAAGATACGTGGGGCTGTGTTTGCAGAACCTGAGGTTGAAGGAGTGCATGAAGATATGTGAGCTGGACCTAGTTTGGTGAGGGTGGTCATGTCTGGAGGACGTGGGAGACTGAGAGCTGAGAGTATCAGACGGGAGTTTGTTGTAGATATCGCAACAGAGATACGTGGGGCTGTGTTTGCAGAACCTGAGGTTGAAGGAGTGCATGAAGATATGCGAGCTGGACCTAGTTTGGTGAGGGTGGTTCTGTCTGAAGGACGTGGGAGACTGAGAGCTGAGAGTATGAGAGGGGAGTTTGTTGTAGATATCGCAACAGAGATACGTGGGGCTGTGTTTGCAGAACCTGAGGTTGAAGGAGTGCATGAAGATATGTGAGCTGGACCTAGTTTGGTGAGGGTGGTCATGTCTGAAGGACGTGGGGGACTGAGAGCAGAGAGTATGAGAGGGGAGTTTGTTGTAAATATCGCAACAGAGATACGTGGGGCTGTGTTTGCAGAACCTGAGGTTGAAGGAGTGCATGGAGATATGTGAGCTGGACCTAGTTTGGTGAGGGTGGTCATGTCTGAAGGACGTGGGAGACTGAGAGCAGAGAGTATGAGACGGGAGTTTGTTGTAGATATCGCAACAAAGATACGTGGGGCTGTGTATGCAGAACCTGAGGTTGAAGGAGTGCATGAAGATATGGGAGCTGGACCTAGTTTGGTGAGGGTGGTCATGTCTGAAGGACGTGGGAGACTGAGAGCTGAGAGTATCAGACGGGAGTTTGTTGTAGATATCGCAACAAAGATACTTGGGGCTGTGTTTGCAGGACCTGAGGTTGAAGGAGTGCATGAAGATATGTGAGCTGGACCTACTTTGGTGAGGGTGGTCATGTCTGAAGGACGTGGGAGACTGAGAGCTGAGAGTATCAGACGGGAGTTTGTTGTAGATATCGCAACAGAGATACGTGGGGCTGTGTTTGCAGGACCTGAGGTTGAAGGAGTGCATGAAGATATGTGAGCTGGACCTAGTTTGGTGAGGGTGGTCATGTCTGAAGGACGTGGGAGACTGAGAGCTGAGAGTATCAGACGGGAGTGTGTTGTAGATATCGCAACAGAGATACGTGGGGCTGTGTTTGCAGAACCTAGGTTGAAGGAGTGCATGAAGATATGTGAGCTGGACCTAGTTTGGTGAGGGTGGTCATGTCTGAAGGACGTGGAAGACTGAGAGCTGAGAGTATCAGACGGGAGTTCGTTGTGGATATCGCAACAAAGATACGTGGGGCTGTGTTTGCAGGACCTGAGGTTGAAGGAGTGCATGAAGATATGTGAGCTGGACCTAGTTTGGTGAGGGTGGTCATGTCTGAAGGACGTGGGAGAATGAGAGCTGAGACTATGAGACGGGAGTTTGTTGTAGATATCGCAACAGAGATACGTGGGGCTGTGTTTGCAGAACCTGAGGTTGAAGGAGTGCATGAAGATATGTGAGCTGGACCTAGTTTGGTGAGGGTGGTCATGTCTGAAGGACGTGGAAGACTGAGAGCTGAGAGTATCAGACGGGAGTTTGTTGTAGATATCGCAACAAAGATACGTGGGGCTGTGTTTGCAGGACCTGAGGTTGAAGGAGTGCATGAAGATATGTGAGCTGGACCTAGTTTGGTGAGGTTGGTCATGTCTGAAGGACGTGGAAGACTGAGAGCTGAGAGTATCAGACGGGAGTTTGTTGTAGATATCGCAACAAAGATACGTGGGGCTGTGATTGCAGGACCTGAGGTTGAAGGAGTGCATGAAGATATGTGAGCTGGACCTAGTTTGGTGAGGGTGGTCATGTCTGAAGGACGTGGGAGAATGAGAGCTGAGACTATGAGACGGGAGTTTGTTGTAGATATCGCAACAGAGATACGTGGGGCTGTGTTTGCAGAACCTGAGGTTGAAGGAGTGCATGAAGATATGTGAGCTGGACCTAGTTTGGTGAGGGTGGTCATGTCTGAAGGACGTGGAAGACTGAGAGCTGAGAGTATCAGACGGGAGTTTGTTGTAGATATCGCTACAAAGATACGTGGGGCTGTGTTTGCAGGACCTGAGGTTGAAGGAGTGCATGAAGATATGTGAGCTGGACCTAGTTTGGTGAGGGTGGTCATGTCTGAAGGACGTGGGAGACTGAGAGCTGAGAGTATCAGACGGGAGTTTGTTGTAGATATCGCAACAGAGATACGTGGGGCTGTGTTTGCAGAACCTGAGGTTGAAGGAGTGCATGAAGATATGTGAGCTGGACCTAGTTTGGTGAGGGTGGTCATGTCTGAAGGACGTGGGAGACTGAGAGCTGAGAGTATCAGACGGGAGTTTGTTGTAGATATCGCAACAGAGATACGTGGGGCTGTGTTTGCAGGACCTGAGGTTGAAGGAGTGCATGAATATATGTGAGCCGGACCTAGTTTGGTGAGGGTGGTCATGTCTGAAGGACGTGGGAGACTGAGAGCTGAGAGTATCAGACGGGAGTTTGTTGTAGATATCGCAACAAAGATACGTGGGGCTGTGTTTGCAGAGCCTGAGGTTGAAGGAGTGCATGAAGATATGTGAGCTGGACCTAGTTTGGTGAGGGTGGTCATGTCTGAAGGACGTGGGAGACTGAGAGCTGAGAGTATCAGACGGGAGTTCGTTGTGGATATCGCAACAAAGATACGTGGGGCTGTGTTTGCAGAACCTGAGGTTGAAGGAGTGCATGAAGATATGTGAGCTGGACCTAGTTTGGTGAGGGTGGTCATGTCTGAAGGACGTGGGAGACTGAGAGCTGAGAGTATCAGACGGGAGTTTGTTGTAGATATCGCAACAAAGATACGTGGGGCAGTGTTTGCAGAACCTGAGGTTGAAGGAGTGCATGGAGATATGTGAGCTGGACCTAGTTTGGTGAGGGTGGTCATGTCTGAAGGACGTGGGAGACTGAGAGCTGAGAGTATCAGACGGGAGTTTGTTGTAGATATCGCAACAAAGATACGTGTGGCTGTGTTTGCAGAACCTGAGGTTGAAGGAGTGCATGAAGATATGTGAGCTGGACCTAGTTTGGTGAGGGTGGTCATGTCTGAAGGACGTGGGAGACTGAGAGCTGAGAGTATCAGACGGGAGTTTGTTGTAGATATCGCAACAGAGATACGTGGGGCTGTGTTTGCAGAACCTGAGGTTGAAGGAGTGCATGAAGATATGCGAGCTGGACCTAGTTTGGTTAGGGTGGTCATGTCTGAAGGACGTGGGAGACTGAGAGCTGAGAGTATGAGACGGGAGTTTGTTGTAGATATCGCAACAAAGATACGTGGGGCTGTGTTTGCAGAACCTGAGGTTGAAGGAGTGCATGAAAATATGTGAGCTGGACCTAGTTTGGTGAGGGTGGTCATGTCTGAAGGACGTGGGAGACTGAGAGCTGAGAGTATGAGACGGGAGTTTGTTGTAGATATCGCAACAGAGATACGTGGGGCTGTGTTTGCAGAACCTGAGGTTGAAGGAGTGCATGAAGATATGTGAGCTGGACCTAGTTTGGTGAGGGTGGTCATGTCTGAAGGACGTGGGAGACTGAGAGCTGAGAGTATGAGACGGGAGTTTGTTGTAGATATCGCAACAAAGATACGTGGGGCTGTGTTTGCAGAACCTGAGGTTGAAGGAGTGCATGAAGATATGTGAGCTGGACCTAGTTTGGTGAGGGTGGTCATGTCTGAAGGACGTGGGAGACTGAGAGCTGAGAGTATCAGACGGGAGTTTGTTGTAGATATCGCAACAAAGATACGTGGGGCAGTGTTTGCAGGACCTGAGGTTGAAGGAGTGCATGGAGATATGTGAGCTGGACCTAGTTTGGTGAGGGTGGTCATGTCTGAAGGACGTGGAAGACTGAGAGCTGAGAGTATGAGGCGGGAGTTTGTTGTAGATATCGCAACAAAGATACGTGGGGCTGTGTTTGCAGGACCTGAGGTTGAAGGAGTGCATGAAGATATGTGAGCTGGACCTAGTTTGGTGAGGGTGGTCATGTCTGAAGGACGTGGGAGACTGAGAGCTGAGAGTATCAGACGGGAGTTCGTTGTGGATATCGCAACAAAGATACGTGGGGCTGTGTTTGCAAGACCTGAGGTTGAAGGAGTGCATGGAGATATGTGAGCTGGACCTAGTTTGGTGAGGGTGGTCATGTCTGAAGGACGTGGGAGAATGAGAGCTGAGACTATGAGACGGGAGTTTGTTGTAGATATCGCAACAGAGATACGTGGGGCTGTGTTTGCAGAACCTGAGGTTGAAGGAGTGCATGAAGATATGTGAGCTGGACCTAGTTTGGTGAGGGTGGTCATGTCTGAAGGACGTGGGAGAATGAGAGCTGAGACTATGAGACGGGAGTTTGTTGTAGATATCGCAACAGAGATACGTGGGGCTGTGTTTGCAGAACCTGAAGTTTAAGGAGTGCATGAAAATATGTGAGCTGGACCTAGTTTGGTGAGGGTGGTCATGTCTGAAGGACGTGGGAGACTGAGAGCTGAGAGTATCAGACGGGAGTTTGTTGTAGATATCGCAACAAAGATACGTGGGGCTGTGTTTGCAGAGCCTGAGGTTGAAGGAGTGCATGAAGATATGTGAGCTGGACCTAGTTTGGTGAGGGTGGTCATGTCTGAAGGACGTGGGAGACTGAGAGCTGAGAGTATGAGACGGGAGTTTGTTGTAGATATCGCAACAGAGATACGTGGGGCTGTGTTTGCAGAACCTGAGGTTGAAGGAGTGCATGGAGATATGTGAGCTGGACCTAGTTTGGTGAGGGTGGTCATGTCTGAAGGACGTGGGAGACTGAGAGCTGAGAGTATGATGTGGAAGTAGGTTGTAGATATCGCAACAGAGATACGTGGGGCTGTGTTTGCAGGACCTGAGGTTGAAGGAGTGCATGGAGATATGTGAGCTGGACCTAGTTTGGTGAGGGTGGTCATGTCTGAAGGACGTGGGAGACTGAGAGCTGAGAGTATGAGACGGGAGTTTGTTGTAGATATCGCAACAGAGATACGTGGGGCTGTGTTTGCAGAACCTGAGGTTGAAGGAGTGCATGAAGATATGTGAGCTGGACCTAGTTTGGTGAGGGTGGTCATGTCTGAAGGACGTGGGAGACTGAGAGCTGAGAGTATGATGTGGAAGTAGGTTGTAGATATCGCAACAGAGATACGTGGGGCTGTGTTTGCAGGACCTGAGGTGAAGGAGTGCATGGAGATATGTGAGCTGGACCTAGTTTGGTGAGGGTGGTCATGTCTGAAGGACGTGGGAGACTGAGAGCTGAGAGTATGAGACGGGAGTTTGTTGTAGATATCGCAACAGAGATACATGGGGCTGTGTTTGCAGAACCTGAGGTTGAAGGAGTGCATGAAGATATGTGAGCTGGACCTAGTTTGGTGAGGGTGGTCATGTCTGAAGGACGTGGGAGACTGAGAGCTGAGAGTATCAGACGGGAGTTTGTTGTAGATATCGCAACAGAGATACGTGGGGCTGTGTTTGCAGAACCTGAGGTTGAAGGAGTGCATGAAGATATGTGAGCTGGACCTAGTTTGGTGAGGGTGGTCATGTCTGAAGGACGTGGGAGACTGAGAGCTGAGAGTATCAGACGGGAGTTTGTTGTAGATATCGCAACAAAGATACGTGGGGCTGTGTTTGCAGGACCTGAGGTTGAAGGAGTGCATGAAGATATGTGAGCTGGACCTAGTTTGGTGAGGGTGGTTCTGTCTGAAGGACGTGGAAGACTGAGAGCTGAGAGTATGAGACGGGAGTTTGTTGTAGATATCGCAACAGAGATACGTGAGGCTGTGTTTGCAGAACCTGAGGTTGAAGGAGTGCATGAAGATATGTGAGCTGGACCTAGTTTGGTGAGGGTGGTCATGTCTGAAGGACGTGGGAGAATGAGAGCTGAGACTATGAGACGGGAGTTTGTTGTAGATATCGCAACAGAGATACGTGGGGCTGTGTTTGCAGAGCCTGAGGTTGAAGGAGTGCATGAAGATATGTGAGCTGGACCTAGTTTGGTGAGGGTGGTCATGTCTGAAGGACGTGGGAGAATGAGAGCTGAGACTATGAGACGGGAGTTTGTTGTAGATATCGCAACAGAGATACGTGGGGCTGTGTTTGCAGAACCTGAGGTTGAAGGAGTGCATGAAGATATGTGAGCTGGACCTAGTTTGGTGAGGGTGGTCATGTCTGAAGGACGTGGAAGACTGAGAGCTGAGAGTATGAGACGGGAGTTTGTTGTAGATATCGCAACAGAGATACGTGGGGCTGTGTTTGCAGAACCTGAGGTTGAAGGAGTGCATGAAGATATGTGAGCTGGACCTAGTTTGATGAGGGTGGTCATGTCTGAAGGACGTGGAAGACTGAGAGCTGAGAGTATGAGACGGGAGTTTGTTGTAGATATCGCAACAGAGATACGTGGGGCTGTGTTTGCAGAACCTGAGGTTGAAGGAGTGCATGAAGATATGTGAGCTGGACCTAGTTTGGTGAGGGTGGTTCTGTCTGAAGGACGTGGAAGACTGAGAGCTGAGAGTATGAGACGGGAGTTTGTTGTGGATATCGCAACAGAGATACGTGGGGCTGTGTTTGCAGAACCTGAGGTTGAAGGAGTGCATGAAGATATGTGAGCTGGACCTAGTTTGGTGAGGGTGGTCATGTCTGAAGGACGTGGGAGACTGAGAGCTGAGAGTATGAGAGGGGAGATTGTTGTAGATATCGCAACAAAGATACGTGGGGCTGTGTTTGCAGAACCTGAGGTTGAAGGAGTGCATGAAGATATGTGAGCTGGACCTAGTTTGGTGAGGGTGGTCATGTCTGAAGGACGTGGGAGACTGAGAGCTGAGAGTATCAGACGGGAGATTGTTGTAGATATCGCAACAAAGATACGTGGGGCTATGTCTGCAGAACCTGAGGTTGAAGGAGTGCATGAAGATATGTGAGCTGGACCTAGTTTGGTGAGGGTGGTCATGTCTGAAGGACGTGGGAGACTGAGAGCAGAGAGTATGAGGCGGGAGTTCGTTGTAGATATCGCAACAAAGATACGTGGGGCTGTGTTTGCAGGACCTGAGGTTGAAGGAGTGCATGAAGATATGTGAGCTGGACCTAGTTTGGTGAGGGTGGTCATGTCTGAAGGACGTGGGAGACTGAGAGCTGAGAGTATGATGTGGAAGTAGGTTGTAGATATCGCAACAGAGATACGTGGGGCTGTGTTTGCAGGACCTGAGGTTGAAGGAGTGCATGAAGATATGTGAGCTGGACCTAGTTTGGTGAGGGTGGTTATGTCTGAAGGACGTGGGAGACTGAGAGCTGAGAGTATGAGAGGGGAGTTTGTTGTAGATATCGCAACAGAGATACGTGGGGTTGTGTTTGCAGAACCTGAGGTTGAAGGAGTGCATGGAGATATGTGAGCTGGACCTAGTTTGGTGAGGGTGGTCATGTCTGAAGGACGTGGGAGACTGAGAGCTGAGAGTATCAGACGGGAGTTTGTTGTAGATATCGCAACAAAGATACGTGGGGCTGTGTTTGCAGAACCTGAGGTTGAAGGAGTGCATGAAGATATGTGAGCTGGACCTAGTTTGGTGAGGGTGGTCATGTCTGAAGGACGTGGGAGACTGAGAGCTGAGAGTATCAGACGGGAGTTTGTTGTAGATATCGCAACAGAGATACGTGGGGCTGTGTTTGCAGGACCTGAGGTTGAAGGAGTGCATGAAGATATGTGAGCTGGACCTAGTTTGGTGAGGGTGGTCATGTCTGAAGGACGTGGGAGACTGAGAGCTGAGAGTATCAGACGGGAGTTTGTTGTAGATATCGCAACAGAGATACGTGGGGCTGTGTTTGCAGGACCTGAGGTTGAAGGAGTGCATGAAGATATGTGAGCTGGACCTAGTTTGGTGAGGGTGGTCATGTATGAAGGACGTGGGAGACTGAGAGCTGAGAGTATCAGACGGGAGTTTGTTGTAGATATCGCAACAGAGATACGTGGGGCAGTGTTTGCAGAACCTGAGGTTGAAGGAGTGCATGAAGATATGTGAGCTGGACCTAGTTTGGTGAGGGTGGTCATGTCTGAAGGACGTGGGAGACTGAGAGCTGAGAGTATGATGTGGGAGATTGTTGTAGATATCGCAACAAAGATACGTGGGGCTGTGTTTGCAGGACCTGAGGTTGAAGTAGTGCATGGAGATATGTGAGCTTGACCTAGTTCGGTGAGGCTGGTGTGTAGAGTTTTGAGGACATATATCAGACTATTATTCACTATTGTATTCTATCTTATAGTAAACCCATGTAATCATATCAAATCATCATATTTTACTCATTATCAAATAAATCTGAAGTAATATTATCATGTGAGTCCCTCCAAGTCTACCTCTTGAGTTGATATTCACATAATTCGTAATAACTCATACTAAATTTCATCCGAATTGAAATGTCATTTTGTTAATTTTTCGAAAGTTGAAGTTTTTCGAACCCAACATCACATGAATTCGAATCTGATATTCCCAATCACTGGACTTATATTTTATAGCTTTTAGTTTTTCAATTCATCCCTGTCCGTACATCCCAACGAACACGCATGATTTACCCTATTGACCCTCTTATTGTGAAGTTGCTCATTTATAACTGTTCCACTGATGCCATGAACCTCGCCATAAGTATAAATATAGATAACTTTAAATGGAAACAATAATTTGAGGTTCAATTACCTCCCCTATTCAAGGGTGATTTTAATATATTTATGACAGTATATCTTCATCCCCTCCCTCTACCCAGATTGTTTTCCCCCCCTGGTTTACCCTACAGTTGTAAACCTCCCTTCCTTCCCCTAGGTGAATGATACGGGGGCAGATAATAGGACAAAACCACCAGAGTATATGTTTCATATTCAGACTTATGCCGTTATACAAGTACAATCTACAAACTGAGACGTGTGTTCGAGTGACTAGCACACTGAACCGTCATTCAGGAGACCGGAGTTCGATCCTCCCATGGTCAACCTAGTCGTCACCCTCTGTCGTTCAAGTTGATGATGGGAAGAGATCGCGGAAAGGTCATGAGCTATGTATATACATAGCAGAATATGTGGCTATTCCTAATACGCAGAATATTCCCTGAAAGATGGCTGAGATATTCGAGTAGATAATCAGAGTCGATAAAGTAGTTCTACCTTTTGTAGACTCTGGTTCAATCGAAAACTCCACACACCTTGACTCTATTGAATATACCTCATCCGGTGAATATTGGATCCAAGAAGCCGAGAGTGTCGTCACCATCAAGCCACGATGTAGTAATAACAAGTACCAACATATTCCATCATAAAATTAGGGAGATGCTTCAACTCGGGTCTTGAAAATGAAATATTTCCGGGTTCACTTCCCGAGTCCAGCGTCCCGATTGCCTGTAGCGCAACTATCGCTCTCATATTGAACTATTCAAGACAACGATGGTCAACAATGCTATACACGGCCCAGTAGATCACGAGAATTATAGCTTTTGTTAGCTCAACAATGTCACCGGCACCGTAGACACTCTTATTTACATCTAGTTCACAAGGGAATCCGCTGAATCGCGACAGGCAATCGGGACCTTTGGCTCTGAACTGACTGCAAGGAACCACAAATGCCTTCCATGTTATCAGTGTGTGAGTTGAAGCACCCTCGTTATATCATGATGAAATGGGTTGGTGTCACACATCGGCTTCATTCGGTGAATATCGGATCTAGGAAGCCGTGATCTCGCCAACATGATTCTCTGAGCATCTATCTGATGGATGAAACACATTGTTTACATTGCTCTGATTGAAACGGCTGATCCGAATTTCATACACATCGAATTAAAAATTGAATGTCATACAAATTGAATTTGAATTGTTTTGAAGAGATTTTTCGCATCGTCTTGCTCAGCCTGATCTCTTGGAGTTCTCAGAGAGTTTGGAGTGTGTTGCTCAAACCCGGTTCAACCGATTTAACCCCAGAACTATTCAGTTCTTAGTTGAGCGAATTTGCGTGTACACAAAATGTTTCATGTCGATCAGTTGAACGATTAAAACTACATTACTATATGGTTGAACCAAGCGACCTGCAGTGGGTACGGACCCCCCCCCCCCCCCTCCGACACACACACACACACATGGACAATTAGATCCGTTAGTGTGGGATGGAAGTTTTCGCTTTCACTCATCCAATCAGTTCAACACGTTCCAAATTCAAAATATACGTTGGTGAAAAAGAGAGTGGTCCCATGATATGATATCAGTCATTGTGCCAACCATGTAAAACAAACTCCTATCTCATGCATGCAGTACAAGGTGGTGAATGATATGGTGTTCGGTTGGCACAACTACATTTCTCATCCGTAACCAAGAAAAACCTAATATAAAAACATATCAGTATATGTAAAGACTATATGTACCCGAGTGGTTTCAACTATGGGGAGGAACTATTTAGGATAGCCGATTCATCTTTCCCATTCTTCCTCTCTCTCTCTCTTTCTCTCTCTCTCTCTCTCTCTCTCTCTCTCTCTCTATTTCCCCCCACCTCTATCTCTCTCCCCCCACCACTATCTCTCTCCCCCTCCCCTCTCTCTCTCTCTCTCTGTCTCTGTCTCTCTCTCTCTCTCTCAGTCTCTCTCTCTCTCTCTCTCTCTCTCTCTCTCTCTCTCTTCTCTCTCTTTCTCTCTATCTCTCTCCCCCCCTCCCCCTCTCTCCTCTCTGTCTCGCACTCTATAAACAGTAATGGGATTATCGTTTTCTAGGAGACCGAACGAGAAGGGTGGGGCACCAATTTCCATCATCGACTGCTTGGGTTTGGGTGGGCGGGGGGTGAGGGGGGGGGTAGTTGGTCCCTGAGGGGTGAGAAGCTGGAGGGGGGAAAACCCCTCAGTGATTCTTGAACCAGTTTCCTATAAAAGAAACCCCGGGATGATTCATGAGTGTTGCTCATAAATATTTATTTCTCCTCTCCTCGTTAATTGAATCACCCAATCGTGATGTGGTACTTCACAATCGTTCAGTATTACAGCTTTTCTTCTTCCTCTTTTCGAACTCGAATTGGAATCAACGAAGCACCGAATTGAAGTCCAAGATATATTGGCGTCGGTGAATGATCGAATGGGATGATAAATGATCGAATGGGATGATGGATGATTGAATAAGATGGTGGGATAATGGATGGAAGGTTATATTCTATCGATATTGTGTTTTTGATGGGAATGAGTCGGCCGTCCCGATGAGGCAATGACAGGGGAAAAACACAATGCATCTCCGTCGGGATGGTGAACATTGGCGGGGATCAAACCCCGCACATTCATTCATCCACGAATGCAATCGTTTGAGAGAAGTCATTTCTTTATTCACGAATGAATATAAGTTGTTACCATAGATCTTCGATACTTTGCCGAGATACGTTACTCCTGCAGCCGATAACGACATATGCTCGTTCCAATCTCGGCAGCCATATTGGACATTCACAAATAGAATCCAAGCAAGGCATTCTATATTACCTCACCGGGACACGTTACTCCTGCAGCCGATAGTGACATGTGCTCGTTCCAATCTCGGGGACCATATTGGGCATTTACAAATAGAATCCAAGCAAGGCATTCTATATTATCACTAATATATGTCTAATATGTGGGAAACTTCCCGGCTTGCAAAGCGGTGTGAAGCTACTGCCGAGACACAGATATGTACGCCTTCTTGACGTTGAGTCACGTGTCTCGGTCATATAGCTATGTTCTTACCATTTCCAATGAAGAAGTACGTTAGCTCTATAAGAGTCAGGTGGAGTCTTCACTTACGTTCATCCAACGATTCTCACTGACTATTTGCTATACAGAACATATAATTGTGTACGTGCTCTTACAACCTCAGGCACTAGTAAAAAGTCGAGTGGGCGGAAGAAAATGAAAAAACTTTTTTTTTTTTGAGTAAGTGAGTAGAGTGAGAACATAAAAGCTGATCTTGATTAATTAATTTCGAGTCCAGCATAGCTGGCAACCCAACAAGGCAAATATTCCTGAATGACTTTTCTTTCACAGCCAGTCGTACCAAATAAGTTATTAAAAAACAAATTCGAGTTAATTTGAAAAGACGCGAGGCAAAAGCCAATATCTAGATCTGGGTAATTAATGTTTTAATTAGACTTTTTCACCCTCCCTCCCCCTCCCCCCCCCCCCCTCCCCCTTCCCTCTAGACATGAAGTACGCTCACTTCCTTCTCCAAAACATCGTTACACGTAAACACTCGCAGCTTCTCCGGATGGGCTTGTTGGGGTTTGAACAGAAATGCACCCACACTTTATTCTTTCCTATGTTCACGAATTGCATGGCGTAATTGAATTGTCTGTTTCTCATTGGTCACATACACTTATACAGGAAGATGAACACAACCACAAAAAAAAAAACATTCACAAAGCCCTTCAAAAAAGGCTCAACTGTGGGTTAGAATAGTGAATTAAAAGTAAAATTCAAATTCGGACGTATTTCTCAAACATTAAAAGTAATAAAGTATAGTTGAAGTAAAGAGAAAAAAGCGAAACATTGAGTGATTTGTCACATTCTACTTACCAAGTGTGAGGTATCTTTGATCACTATTAATTTCAAGCAACCAAGTCACATCAAGTGGCGAGAAAAGTGCATCACTTCCGGAACAATGTTATGCTGTTCAATCAATATTACATTGATTGTGAATCCAATCAGTTTCACGATGAAACATCAAAGCATTCCATCACATTCTTGGTATTCAGTCACGTATCATATGGAAGCAGATTGGACTCACAGCAATGGAATGTCATATACTTGGAGAGAGAATACAATCAAGTTGGAGTCTCATCACTTGTATCAACTGCATTGGAAACAAGTGATGTAAATGGATATCTTCTATTTGCATGCTGTTTTTTTTTAATTGGGTTTTAACAGCGCACTATACTGATGGCTACGATCTATTGGCGTCTGTGGATGATAAATGAGATGATGGGATGATGAAGTGAAAGGTTATTTTATAAGGTGTTTTGGATGGTGGGAAGGAGTCGGTCGTGGCCTATGTTGTAAAGGAACCATCTCAGTATCAACCTGAACGACAGAGGGAAACCACAAAAAAACCCTGTCAGGATGGTCGACCATGGTGGGAATCGAACCCCGGTCTCAAATGACGGTTCAGTGTATTAACCACTTGGCCACACGTCTCAGTTTTCATAAGTACCAAGCATTCACCTCCTTGGAGACTGAAGATCGCGACTTTGAAGGCGGAGTTTTTAAACGTAATTTCACTTATCATCACTGCATGGTCTCATCACTACACGCTTAGTCGTACCCCCGTATGACCTGACTAATGGTGGGGTCGTTAGGTGAAACCCACACACAGTAGTATATGGAATTTTTAGTTATACATCGATCTTGCAATGTTGAAATAGTATATGAAAAATTCCGAATGGAGAAGAAATGAAAATTTCCCGAGAAAATTTGAAAAGAATAATTTGAAAATAAGTTGAACCCTTACAAAGACGAAAACCAGTGGATGACCATGAAGATGCCACCTGATACATTGGCTGAGTGAATCTTCCTCTATTGGAAGAAATGGATCTCATCAGTATGCCTCTAACCGTTCTGATGAGAATGAACAGTTTCTGTTAGCTTGATGCACAACGAAACATGGCGTGAGTTCCTTGGCCTTATGCGTCAGTGCATAAGGCTTGAAGTTTAGTTTCTGGCTAAGCCCAGACGCCATTGTTCCACAAACACATCAATATCATACACAATAGAATATCTCAAGGAGTAATCAAACGGTGTATGTAGCACGAGATGAAAGTATTGTTACCATTATCAGTGTCAACTAAAGCATAAACGATCGTAGTTGCCTCACGGATGAACGTATTGTTATGAAACTGCTTCACACCGTGTGGAGAAGTGCCTTATGGAATATTGTCGATATTATATATTGTATATTTGTATATTTGTATATTGTATATTTCATATTTGATATTGATATTTTTGATATTTGAAATATTGTCGATTATTTGAACAATATTCTCACAAAAACTCACCCTGGTGGAAACTTTTGTCCCTATAGAGACTGGGGACGCCTTGAGTCAACAACAATCAGTGACCACAGATCGCCTCAAGGCAAGTGGGTCCCGAACACATACCGAAGTCCAGTCTGTCGGGTGCCGAGTAGACAGAACACGAGTAAGAGAGAGAGAAAACTCTGAGCGAAGGCAGAGTGTTAATTGACTCGCGAGGAAAAACTGGCCATTACATAATCTGTATGATAGCACGTCATTCGTCATGTACCGGCACAGGTAGCTCAGCGGTTGACGAACTCGCGTCGCGTGATCCAGGAGGTAAGAAGCATAATAGACCTGGTTCGATGCCCGCCACTGTTAACCTTGAGAGTGGCGCTGAGGTGCCTGCCAACTTACCTGAAACAAACAAACAAACAAACAAACGCGTTAGAATTGTGACAGGGTTGTTGTATACATGATCGCACAATACTGGTGGCTGCGTCGTACAAGCGAACACCTGTTACAGGTCCATACGATCTGCTTTACTAACTCTAGTCTGCTATACACATCCACTGGCGTTGGAATAGGGGGTGGCGGGAGATCAAGGGGGGGGAGATCAGGGGTGGCGGGAGATCAAGGGGGGGGGGGGAAGAAAAAGGTCTTGCAAGACTCAATTTGTCTCGTTTTTTTTTTTGAAACCCAATTTGTTAAAATTAGCCATCATTTTTTCCACTTTTATTTGTTCATGGATTTGAAGTTCATGAGTAATTGCCGCCCCTTGATCCCAAGTCGATCACTCATGCTCATAATAATTGAATGTATTGTATAACCCAGTGAGAACGAACCCAACCAAATCGTAGCTTCCTAGTTCCCTGATATCTCTAGTATTTCTCCCTTCTGTCCCACAGGTCAAACTGTTTGACTGATCAGTGATCAACATAAAACTTCCCCACCCCATTCAACACTCAACCTATGGTTGTATAGTTTCTAGGCACAATGGATCGGAGATTGAACATTTTTCTGTAGAAAGCACGAGAGGAAGATCCAGATACCATGCAAGGAGAAAGTTGTACTAAATAAATAAAAATGGAATTAAATAAAAGTTTGTATTAAATAATTTGGTTTTGAAGCACCATAACCAAACGGTCGATTGCGATAACAATTCTCAGTGAATGAGCGGATTTCACCGTACTCGAGAACACGAACCTGTTTTCGCTTCGCGCTCCACTCGTCGAACGAACCTGTTTTCGCTTCGCGCTCCACTCGTCGAACGAACCTGTGTCCCCACGCCAACTCGATACTGAGACGTGATTGGTCGAACCACAATCTCAAGATGAAACATTTCAAAATGTTTAAAAACCTCGTGAAAATAACTCAAGGGGAGAAAATTTCTGAGAAAAGTTTGCTTCGAATTAATTTAACTTCACACAGAATTGAAACATAATAATGATACACATTATTCCGAATTTTGATATGGTCGGATCAGTCATTTGTTGGAAATGATTATAATGTAGTTTTTTCAGATCAATTAGAAAAAGCTATCAGGATCGAGAGGCAAAACCAATTGAATCTGAATCGTTTGATGAATGTACACCACGTGGATACGAGGAAGCTGGGACGTCGTTAGGGGGGTCCAAGGGGGAAAAGAGGGGGGAACCCCTTCAATCGACATTTGCGCCCCCCAATAACTTGTCCTCCTTTTGAAATATATAATGTTGACCTACGAATAAACACACAAAATATGACGCATTAATATGACTTGTTTCGGTAGGCCTACACTCGTCTACCGAACTTTGAGCTTTTTTTTCTCTTTGATAATGATTCAATCATTAGTTTCCGAAAGTGCTCGTGAATCGCGA
>CAXFZR010000091.1:105000-113000 GCA_964007535.1 Brachyptera risi
CCCTCAGAGAGAGGTCGATTGTCATCCTACTGCCCAGCTGGAAGAATCCCACCCTCACAATGACGCTACGTGTCATCAACAGGTTGTGTTCAATGAGTGTGTGTGTGTGTGTGTGTGTGTGTGTGTGTGTGTGTGTGCATGTGATGTATAAAATGGGTTCAACTTCAATGGGAGCTAGCCGCAACATTAGTGAATCACTCTGCGTTGTCAATGATTGTGTACTGTTTACTGAAATCACGCATATTATCATCAAAATTCAAAATTCAGATGTCCAATGTTTTTCTTCTGCTGGTACTTGTTTGTTTTGTTATTAAAGTTCCATTTCAAGGTTCCAAATGATTATTCATACATTTCTTCGAATTGACACATCTGTTTGATTTGTATTTGATATTGAATGTTCCACATATGAGCCTCTGGCTTTGTGGGAATTACTTATGGTGTCAATTGTTAACCTTTTATACTCTGAATAAATCACCTTGAAACAAAACAGGGCTGTATATCAGGATACATTGCGCCCCCAGGCCTGACATTCTTTCCCCCTCCCAAACTTCCCTTCCCCTTCCCACAAGTACAGTAATCCATTTTGATAGCACATTATCTCGTGAATATGATCAGCAACAGGTTTTCATTTGGAAGCAAATTTGTAATCAATTTGATGAGCCTATCAATGAGAGGAATAATTGTATGAACTCTGACCTTTACATTTGAATCAATTTAAATCACTTCAAAAAGCACCTCACAGTTAATAGTTTATATTCTGTGCAAAAGTTTGTTGATGCTGGATTCAAGTGGATTCATATTACTTATTAAGTTTACTTGTCTGAGTATTGACATATTCGGTCATTTTTTTATTATTATTGAACTGATTATCTATATATCATCCAGCCATCTATATCTCTGTATCAACGTGTCTATATTGTAGTACAATTTCTATTGATTTATCTCAATTCCGTATCGATCAATCTGAAATCTTGTGATGTATCATTATTTGTTGTATTATTTGCTTGATATACTAGAATCACTCATTCTTTGTTGAAGCATGAATGATGGCTCACTGCCATACTCAATTGTAATGCTATTAACAAGTTATATTGTAAAATATGTAGATCGTGAACCGATATCCTCAGAAGAAGGTCGAATAAATTAACACTACTACTGAATAATATAATGTTGTAATAATTATATTTAATTTTTAAAACGGCAAGACAAAAATGACACAGATACTAAATTGTACACTGGAAGAAGAACGTAGCAACACAGAACATTGTGTTTAATGCTCTCTATGCATTAGTTGGAATCTCAATTCTCAACACGTGAATATATATAATATGAAAAGGTACGATGGCTTAGAATATATTTACCTATCATTTGATTTTTGAGTGGCTGCCGCCTCTTGACGATGTGCCACCCTAGGACTTGATACGGTCCTGGTCATGATTCAGAGGTCAAAGGTCAGATGATCAGAACGATCCATTAGAGGTTTTCACTAAATTCCTATTCGTGAAAATAGAAACGGAAGAAGAAAACTGAACTAAATCATTCCTGAACATCTCAACAATTGACCATCTCTTTTAGGAGTTCGAGTTGCCATCCTTATGTCAAACAAAAGTTGAAAACTTTCCTCACAAATAAGATAAATCATAAGTGTAACTGTTTTTTGAGGCAGAATAGATATTTCTTCCATCTCTTCCAAATTATCTCTTGATTCTACTTCCAGTCTATTTTCATGATTGAAATTTCGCTATGAATGAATGTATTCGGGTATCTGGAACTAACCAAACCTGTATAGCACTTACTTTCATGACCTGTCACGATGTATTGACCTTCCTCCCGTTGGATCCACACGGGAGCCGCCTGCTGTCATTCTATGGGAATTGTCAAGCCTGGATTTTGTTTTGTGTGATCAGGACAATAATTGGATGAGCGAAGTGAAGAATCATTTTCACCATAGCCGAAAAAGAGTGCCTGTTTTTTTTTGTTTTTTTTGTTCGCGCTTCACAGGTCAAACGAGGATTTAAAATCAGTTGAAACTTGGCATACACAATTGTGTCATTATCTAATTTGATACTGTATAGTTTTGAGGCGCAATCGGGTGAACCACTTCTGAGAAAACTCATTTCAAAGTTTTCAAAAATCTCATAAGAATAACCCAGAGGAAAAAAATCGTGAAACAAATTTCATCCGAGAGAATTCAAATTCTCAGGAAATTGTAATATAATGATGATACACATTATTCCGAACTTTCAATCGAATCAAATCAGCCGTTTTGATGTAAAAAAATATATAGTGTAATTTTTGTAAATCACTCAAAGCTATCAAGATACCAACTAGGCAAACCAAGGCCTTGTATATTATTACATAATATAGAATAATATAATATAGATAGAAAATAGAATAATTGATGAGCGTAGCGAAGTCTCCATCCCACTCTTATAGGGCTTTGTCTGTGTGTTTTTTTTTTTTTTTTTTTTTTTTTTTTTTTTTTGTTTGTAAGCACTCCACAGGTCGCAAGGGTTGACTAATCAACATGAAACTTTTTTTGTACACGCAAACTCATCCAACTTAGAACTGTATAGTTTTTGGGATGAATCGGTCGGACCGATTTTGAGAATCATCATCTCAAAGTTTCTAAAAACCCCATAAGATTTGGCTGGGCAGAAAATGTTGAAAAATAAAATCTCTCCAAATGGAATGAAATTCTCTCTAAATGTGTATACATGGATTTTACACATTATTACGATTTTTAAGCAATTCTGATCAGTCGTTTTGAAGAAAAAAAATAAAATGACTGATAATATTCATAAAATATATCATAAAAATTGTGGCAGAATTAAGTTGTCGAGATTCACTGCTTTCTAGATTCAAGAGTTGACCAACAATGAAGTATTTTTTATATGCGTCAAGGTGTGTAGAACACCAGAGTCAATGAAGTGGCAAGAGTAGAACTACTTTAACGACTTTAATAGCTTATTCAGATATCAAGGTGTGTAGAATACCAGAGTCGATAAAGTAGCAAGGGTAGAACTACTTTAAGGACTTTTATACCTTATTGAGATATCTCGCTCATCTTACAACGCATATTTCGCGTTTGACTAGTATATCATATCTATGACTATCAATAAAGTAACGGGATAAGCAACATGGCGGTTTCCTTTCACACCATGCGTACATCAAAGGGATGCCGCCTCACAAATGTTATGATGATTTGCTGGTATTATTGTATGTTGATCTATACAAGTAATAGATGTAATGCAATCTGTGAATCCAGCTCTTTCCAACTGCATTAAATAATATTGGGATAAATTTCATTTGAATTAGCCAATCTAAATTTAAAATACGTCTGTAAAAGCATTTAGTCCCCTAGTCAAGAGCCCTACTGCTATATTTACCATTTGATAACTGGATAATTACTCATCATCTACGAGAAAGATTAAAATCAATGCAATTGTACAACTATGTACTATATATTGAAATACGAGCCTAATACGTACAATTTGATTTGAAATTGCGAATCTCACAAATGTACACGAAAGCGCGCTGATTCCATCATGGTGAAAACGGCCTAATGTTAAAAGGATGGGACTTATGCCGTGTTGCTTATCCCGTTACGTTATTGTTAGTCATAGTTTATAGTAATATAGAAGGCCTTGGGCAAACGCGCCATGTGTTGCCCCGTTGATGGATGAGCTGGAATATATCGACTTATCTTTGAATTAGTTATTATATATATATACACCTTGAGATCCAAACCATTACTTCACTGCCATCTTATTCTTCCTCATCAATTTCTATGATAGTAAAGAATTGGCTTTGTTTAAATCGTTCACAGTTGAGTGGTGACACCTGTGGCTTGGATTTAATTGGTATCTCAATAGCTTTGTTGATTTCCAAAAATTACATTATATATTTTTTACATCAAAACGGCTGATTCGATTTGAGTGAAAGTTAGGAATAAAGTGTATTATTATTATATTAGAATTCCCTGAGAATTTGAATTGTCTCAGATGAAAATGTTCCCACGAATTGTTTTCCTGTGGGTTATTCTAATGGGATTTTTGAAAAGTTTGAAATGAGTTTTCTCAGAAGTGGTTTGACCAATTGACCGGAAACTATACAGTATCAAATCAGACAAGGAAACTTGTGTTTGCCAAGTTTCAACTGATCTCAAATTTTTGTTTGACCTGTGGAGCACGGAAAAAAGGCATTTTTTTTCGGGTATGTTGAAATTGAGTCTTCGCTACGCTCATCCAATTAAATCCAAGCCACAGGTGTCACCACTCAATTGTAAACGATTGAAACAAAGCCTTCTTCATCAACATAGAAATTAATGAGGACAAATAAGATGGCAGTGAAGTAATGGTTTGGATCTCAAGGTGTATATAATATAATAACCAATCCAAAGATAAGTTGATATGTTCCAGCTCATCCATCAACGCGACAACACATAACGCGTTTGCCCAGTGATAATATATTTGTCCTGCTTTCTATGTTTATGTTAATCCTGTCATATTCTTGTCATTTGATTTGTTATACGTGTTATTTTGTATGTATTATTGCCATACCAATGGAATGGACTTCTGGACTCGAGTAAACGTCCTGTAATGGCAACAGCGTGTTCGCTATAGACAATGACAGATGATCGATTGATAAACCAGAAACAAGGATCTAGGTCACCTCCTGCAGGGCCGTATCAAGCCCTAGGCCCACGTGGCCCTGGCCTGGGGCGACTGAGGGGTGCAGGTCAGCCACTCAAAAATCAAATAATCAGTGAATATATTTAAGAAAATCGTATTTATTATATATATATATATATATATATATATATATATATATATATATATATATATATATATATATATATATATATATGTACATATATATATATATATATATATATAATATATATATATATATATATATATATATATATATATATATATATATATATATATATATATATATATATATATATATATATATATATATATATATATATATATATATATATATATATATATATATATGTATATATATATAAATATATATATATATATATATATATAATAATGATATATATTTAATAGGAAGATTAAAGTCGTGTATGAAATTGTGAAATATTTTTAATATCTCTACGTTTCAACCATTATGTTATGGCCTTTTTCAAGAGAATTATTGAATAATATGACAAAAATTGTAATCGATTATTTCTTAACATATGCACTTGGATACCACTACTTTTTTAACAGAGTCAATATATGGATGGAACCCTGGCTCATTAAACACAAATACGAAAATTGTTCGAATATCAGTGAAAAAATATAGAAGCGAGCATGAAAATAGTGAGAATAAAAATAAAAATATAAATACAAATAAAAATAAAAATAAAAAATAATGAAAATAAAAATAAAAAGTGGCTGACTCGATACAAGACTTTTCGATTCATCTTGGCCGCAGATCGTAGGAATATCTTTTTGGTCCTCTTGTTTCGATATCTTCATTTACTTGTTGAGGGGCACTGCACTCAAGTTGTGGCCTTCTTCCCATTCTTTTCAAAGATGCGAGAGCTGTGGACCAACTGGGGGACATGATGTATCCGCTGTCTTCACCGTTGAAATTGTGAGGGTGTTTTCTTATTTCGATGGCCTCGCTTATTGCCCTTGGCCATCGTTTCACTTGACGATCCACAACTTTTGCATCTTCATAAAGAATACGATGCTTTTCTTCAATAGCATGCTTTGCTATGGCTGAATTATGTACATTGCCGACCCTCTCATTATATTTGTGCTGTTTAAGCCTGGCAGACACTGGTTTCATCGTTTGCCCAATATATGATAACCCACATTCGCATGGAACCTCATATACCCCACAGTTCTCCAAGGGAATCCTATCTTTGACCGTCACATAGTGGTCTCTCAGCACGTTATTCGCGGTGAACAATGTTTGGATTTTATTCTTTTTTAACATTCTACTGATTTTGTCAGTGACGCCACTTATGTATGGTAGTGAAGCCAATGCGATTGACTTATCAACGTCATTTTCTTCCGCTCTGTCTCTCGGTATAAAAGCCATGGATTTTTCGATTTGTTGATGTGAGTAGCCGTTATATTTGAATATTGTTTTAAGGTGGGTCAACTCTGGTAACAAATGGTCTTTATCCGACAATCTCTTCGATCTTGTCACCAGTGAATTCAGTACTGATTGTTTCTGAGCCGGGTGATGATTGGAGCTTCCGTGAAGATATCTATTTGTATGAGTTTCTTTTCTATAAACCGAATGCCCAATTGAACCGTCTTCTTTTCTTTCCAGAAGAATGTCAAGAAATGGTAATTTACAATTTACTTCTTTTTCCATTGTGAATTTAATTCTCCTGTTTATCGAATTCATAAAATTTAGAAATTTGTCGAGTTCCTCTTCCCCATGTGACCAAATCATGAAGCAATCATCGATGTAGCGATAGAAGCATGAAGGCTTCAATTTTGCATTCTTCAAGGCGTATTCCTCCAAGTTTTCCATGTAAATGTTCGCTACAAATGGTGAAAGTGGAGATCCCATTGCCAGTCCCTCTTTCTGTCTATACATTCTCTGTTCGTACATAAAATAACTACATTCCAGGCATCCCTGAATCAAATCACACCATGGCTTGGCAAACTTCTTCTTGTATCTCAACAAATCCATAGCTTCATTCACCGGTACGTTACTAAATAATGACACTACGTCCAGGCTCACTAGCATATCATTTGAATTTAAAGTTTTATTTTTTATCGCTGTGAGAAATTGTACTGAATTTTTAATATAGCTTCTAACTGATTCGTTTTCAATTTTGAAAAGCTTTGCCAATGTTCTAGATATTTCATGTGCTGGGGATTTTATAGCGCTCACTATAGGCCTTAATGGCACCCCTTCTTTGTGGTATTTTGGAAGTCCGTATATTTTTGGTATTACGCTATCTTGTGGTGTTAATTCCTTTTTGAGTTCTTTAGTGAACGGTACATCTTGTAACAAGTTGGTTAGCTTATTCTCATAAGTACTTGTTGGGTTTCTTTTTAACTCTACATAATTATTAGCGTCATTCAGTAGAGCTCTCATTTTGCTTGAATATTCATCTTTATACATGACAACAGTTGCGTTGCCTTTATCTGCCTTAAGTATAACAATTTCCGAGTTATTTCTTAACTCTTTCAATGCCTTCGTCTCGTCATAGGTAATATTTTTACGTGGTAGCTTTGAATCTCACAAAATTCTGGACGTATCCTGTCGAATTTGCTCGGCCAAGTCCTTGGGTAATTTTCTATCAGCCACTTCTACTCCAATAATTATCTTCTCAATAGGCATAGTACGAGGCGTGGCAGAATAATTGAACCCCTTACCAAGAACACTATACTGTACAGCAGTGAGTTGAATGTCCGTCAAGTTTATCACAAATTTAGAACTTACTAATTCATTCGAAGAATTAGTAGTATATGTTGATATATTATTGCGAATGGGTGTTGTTTATTGAAAAGATTTTCGAACTTTCTAACGTGAATAGCTCTGGTTGAGAGTCTCACTGCTTCAGCCTTTTCTTGAGTTAAACGTAGTAACGTACAATATATATCTCGACTCAAAATATAGGACAATTTTGTTTCCAAATCAGAAATGTCACGTGATAAAAAGCTCGGAGATTTTCTCGTTTTATGAATATGATACCTTAGAATTTGTCTGTTGAATCTTCTAAACATGTGGGCATTGAATTTCGTCTCAGATGCGTGTTTAATCTTGATCCATGTTGGTATTACATCCTTATCTCGACAGCGTAGAAGAAATATCAAAGTGCATAGCAGTTTTACCTTTTTGATGGCAAGCGACGAAAACCATCTGGTCATATGAAATGTATCCATCCCATGTTGGTTAATTATTGAAACTTTTAAACTTTCACGACTCATTTTATAATAATGATATATATTTAATAGGAAGATTAAAGTCGTGTATGAAATTGTGAAATATTTTTAATATCTCTACGT
>CAXFZR010000092.1:2500-30000 GCA_964007535.1 Brachyptera risi
TCAATTTACCTATCCCACAAAACTTGATCAGGGGACTTGGAAACACAGATAGGCATTTGGGCCTAAGCCACATTTTTGCCACAATTTTGTTGTTTACATGATAAGTAACACAGATATACATAAAATAATCATATGATGAATGAGATAAAATAAATGGTTCAATATACATCATCACAAGCATCATTTTACATGAAAATAGCATTCTGTGGATCGTTTTCTGTTCTTGTAAATAGTTTTCTATGCCTACTGAACAATTCACTTTTTGTGGGTTAGGCCCTTCTTCCCGGACACCTTCGAATATATATATATATATATATATATATATATATATATATATATATATATATATATATATATATATATATATATATATATATATATATATATATATATATATATATATATATATATATATATATATATATATGTATGTATATATATATATATTGGGTTTCAACGACGCACTATGATGATAAATAAGATCGTTCGGCGTCGAATGAATGATTGATGAGATGATGGGATGATGAGATGATGGGATGATGAGATGTAGGTTTCTTTGGTATCGGGAAGGATAATAGTGGGAGGGAAGCGGTCGTGACTTGTGTTGTCAGAACCATCCCGGCATTAGCCTATAGACTTAATGGGGAAACCACGAAAAACACCTGTAAAGATGGACGGTGGCGGGGATCGAACCGGGTCCGATATGTCCCTTCACCTTCCGGGTCACACGAAGCAAGTGCGCTAACCACTCAGCTACTGTGCCGGTTCATAATAGCTTCGAGATGATATAAGTTATAACTATTCAAGTCACGTCGCATAACTGTCAAGCGTTTACAGATGGAAAATGTGTTTTTCAGCTGTATACGCTTGACAACTATGTGCTTCGATTGAAATAGTTTCAGACTATACCATCTCGAAGTTATTATAATGATTTGTGTTCCACTCATAATGGAATTTTGATATCTCATACCGTTCAAAAATTATCAACAAAAACTGATCTATTGCTAAATCGACTACCGCGGACTCTTAACGTATCTCACGCACTATTACCCAACCTGTCGCACTCTCACGCACTATTAGTCAACCCAACGCACTCTCACGCACTATTGTACCCTAACCAACGCGCCTCCAATCCCTCCACTGGCTACCACTGGGGCAGGATACAGTGCACTGATTTATATGGCAGTGCCATAATAACAATCCAGCAGAAGTGTCTCTTTGGTAATCTTATCGACTGTCGGTTCTGTTGTTGTTATCTCTCTTATCTCTCCCTTTTTACATTTCACTTAGCCATCAGATTCAGTAGAGGGACTGCCTATAACGTGAGACTAGCCTAACTGTCAGTTATAACTATTGTACCTTACATTTATCTGTGTTCATGTTCTTGTTTGTGTTATGTTCATTATATATTTTTATTGTTGTTTTCATGTATGTGTTGTCCTTTTATTAAATCAGCACTAGTTGGAATGTATTTTTCTGTTGCTAATAAAGACTAAATCAATCAATCAAACGTTCATGTATTCACATTGCGTTCAACAACGTACTCCACTGATGGCTACGATCTATTGGCGTCGGTGGATGATATATGAGATGATAGGTTGATGAGATGGAAGATTATTTTATTTTGTGTTTTTGGATGGTAAGAAGGAGTCGATCGTGGCCTGTTGTTAAGGAACCATCCCAGTATCAACCTGAACGACAGAGGGAAACCACGATACACCCCTGTCAGGATGGTCGACCATGGCGGGAATCGAACCCCGGTCTCCTGAATGACAGAGGGAAACCACGATACACCCCTGTCAGGATGGTCGACCATGGCGGGAATCGAACCCCGGTCTCCTGAATGACAGAGGGAAACCACGATACACCCCTGTCAGGATGGTCGACCATGGCGGGAATCGAACCCCGGTCTCCTGAATGACAGAGGGAAACCACGATACACCCCTGTCAGGATGGTCGACCATGGCGGGAATCGAACCCCGGTCTCCTGAATGACAGAGGGAAACCACGATACACCCCTGTCAGGATGGTCGACCATGGCGAGAATCAAACCCCGGTCTCCTGAATGACAGAGGGAAACCACGATACACCCCTGTCAGGATGGTCGACCATGGCGGGAACCGAACCCCGGTCTCCTGAACGACAGAGGGAAACCACGATACACCCCTGTCAGGATGGTCGACCATGGCGGGAACCGAACCCCGGTCTCCTGAACGACAGAGGGAAACCACGATACACCCCTGTCAGGATGGTCGACCATGGCGGGAACCGAACCCCGGTCTCCTGAATGACAGAGGGAAACCACGATGCACTCCTGTCAGGATGGTCGACCATGGCGGGAATCAAACCCCGGTCTCCTGAATGACAGAGGGAAACCACGATACACCCCTGTCAGGATGGTCGACCATGGCGGGAATCAAACCCCGGTCTCCTGAATGACAGAGGGAAACCACGATACACCCCTGTCAGGATGGTCGACCATGGCGGGAACCGAACCCCGGTCTCCTGAATGACAGAGGGAAACCACGATACACCCCTGTCAGGATGGTCGACCATGGCGGAAACCGAACCCCGGTCTCCTGAATGACAGAGGGAAACCACGATACACCCCTGTCAGGATGGTCGACCATGGCGGGAATCGAACCCCGGTCTCCCGAATGACAGAGGGAAACCACGATACACCCCTGTCAGGATGGTCGACCATGGCGGGAATCAAACCCCGGTCTCCTGAATTACAGAGGGAAACCACGATACACCCCTGTCAGGATGGTCGACCATGGCGGGAATCAAACCCCGGTCTCCTGAACGACAGAGGGAAACCACGATACACCCCTGTCAGGATGGTCGACCATGGCGGGAATCAAACCCCGGTCTCCTGAATGACAGAGGGAAACCACGATACACCCCTGTCAGGATGGTCGACCATGGCGGGAATCAAACCCCGGTCTCCTGAATGACAGAGGGAAACCACGATACACCCCTGTCAGGATGGTCGACCATGGCGGGAATCAAACCCCGGTCTCCTGAACGACAGAGGGAAACCACGATACACCCCTGTCAGGATGGTCGACCATGGCGGGAATAGAACCCCAGTCTCCTGAATGACAGAGGGAAACCACGATGCACCTCTGTCAGGATGGTCGACCATGGCGGGAATCGAACCCCGGTCTCCTGAACGACAGAGGGAAACCACGAGACACCCCTGTCAGGATGGTCGACCATGGCGGGAATCAAACCCCGGTCTCCTGAATGACAGAGGGAAACCACGATGCACCCCTGTCAGCATGGTCGACCATGGCGGGAATCGAACCCCGGTCTCCTGAACGACAGAGGGAAACCACGATACACCCCTGTCAGGATGGTCGACCATGGCGGGAATCAAACCCCGGTCTCCTGAATGACAGAGGGAAACCACGATGCACCCCTGTCAGGATGGTCGACCATGTCGGGAATCGAACCCCGGTCTCCTGAATGACAGAGGGAAACCACGATGCACCCCTGTCAGGATGGTCGACCATGGCGGGAATCGAACCCCGGTCTCCTGAATGACGGTTCAGAGTTTGAAGTTGTTATCACCATGTCTGTATTTGTTCTTATATGAAGCTACAAATGATCTGAAATGATGAGAAAGGTCTCAGTTCGATATTTGGTGTTCAAATAATCCACAATAAAGAATCAATTCGATTCAGAAATTGCACCAATTTGAAAGATGACAACAATTCACTTCCAAGAAATTGCCAGTGTGACGTTTGATTTCATTGTCGGCAGTCAATTGTACAATATATTGGATCCTGTGAATAGGATCCTTGGTGTGACCTGTGGAGCGCGAACAGAAAAACAAGCACTTTTATTTCGAGTATAGTGAAATTAGGTCTTATCTTCGCTCATCCAATAATGATAAAGGAGACCTGATACCAATCGTTTCCGATTGATTGGTGATACCTGTTGCTTGGAATCTCAATTCCACCATCATATACCATTATTCACCATCATATACCATTATTCACCATCATATACCATTATTCACCATCATATACCATTATTCATCATCATATACCATTATTCACCATCATATACCATTATTCCACCATCATATACCATTATTCACCATCATATACCATTATTCATCATCATATACCATTATTCACCATCATGTACCATTATTCATCATCATATACCATTATTCACCATCATGTACCATTATTCATCATCATATACCATTATTCACCATCATGTACCATTATTCATCATCATATACCATTATTCACCATCATGTACCATTATTCATCATCATATACCATTATTCACCATCATGTACCATTATTCATCATCATATACCATTATTCACCATCATGTACCATTATTCATCATCATATACCATTATTCACCATCATGTACCATTATTCATCATCATATACCATTATTCACCATCATGTACCATTATTCATCATCATATACCATTATTCACCATCATATACCATTATTCATCATTCGAATTATCATTGGAGAGAATTTTGTTGGATGAATGAATATTGTCGTTTCACGGCGCGTCAACGGCTGGGTTATATTGCGCTGACATGATACTAAGTTGAGACAAAATGTTTTCATAAACTAGGAAAACGTGAGAGTTGCGTTGTGAGATGAGCTCAGAAGTATGGAAATCTAGAATGAAAAATATTCTGTCAGCTCAATCCACATTCACGCACCTTGGATAACTTCAAACGTTCAAAAACCTCACCTGCAACTTGTTGATATGCATAGTGTTGCAACCTGTCGCATAAACACTTTGAAAAACCATTTGCTCCCAATATTCAATCAAATGGATACTTTTATTGCGTTTTCTTCATTATTTCTCATCCGATTGATGCAAAAATCTCTGAAGAGGTGTATAGTGGTATTGTTCATATTCGGTGAAAATTTGAGAGCTTTTAAAAAATTCTTGTTTTTCAAGTATTTTTCCTCTGGGTTATTCTTACGAGGATTTCTCAAACAATCCCAAATTTTACGGAAAAACCTTCCGACTGATTTTTCTGAAGAACAATCCAAGCCTATTCCGGTATGACAGAAATATGTGGAAGAAGTTTCAAGTTGATTGATTCATTTCTCTGACCTGTATGCCACGTACAAAATTACAAAAAAAAATCATAAAAACGAAGCTTATTTTTTTCGGCATGAGAAATGGATTTTTTCGCTATGCTCATCTGAAAACAACACAATACTCACTTCGTTCTGCGATGATTCAACACGTTCAAAGATGAAACGTGCAAACTGGCAACACATCTAGAAGATCAATCAAAGTGTGAAACAACACACAAATAACACTGGGTGGACATTCTAAAACTGGGAGCACATGCTTTTTTTCACTGACATCACTTTTGTAAATACAGAATGAATACACTGAAAGTCAAATACGATCCACAAAGTCTCCAAGGGAGACTTGAATGTGTGAGAAACAAAATAATATCTTAATCTGTATATTGGTTAGTTCTGGATTTTATATATTGGTTCATGTATGGAGATTGAGAAAATATGAACATGATTGATAAATTGACTGGCAATAAAGAATATGAGTGGGATAAAAAGAAGAATGATCCACACGATAGTCTGACTAACAGATTACACTGATTGATATATTGACTATAATATATATTTTTTTTCATATTGGGTTTTAACGACGCACTATAATGATGACTGAGATCTATTGGCGTCGGATGAATGATTATTGAGATGATGGGATGATGAGATGAAGGTTTTTATGGGTAATGGCAAGGATAGTGGGAAGGAAGCGGTCGTGGCCTATATTGTAGGAACCATCCCGGCATTAGCCCAGACTACAGAGGGAAACCACAAAAAAAAACCTGTAAAGACGGACGGTGGCGTGGATCGAACCGGGTCCGATATGTCCCTTCACCTCCCGGGTCACACGAAGCAAGTGCGCTAACCACCCAGCTACTGTGCCGGTGACTATAATATCACAAAAGATACAATAACCAAAATACCGATGAAAAATGTAGATGTGATCTTCCAATACATAGAATGCTAATGTGAGAGATTTACACTAGGAAAACGCGGGATGCGCGTTGTGAGATGAGCTTGGAAGTATGGCAATCAAGAATGAAAAATAGCTTGTCAGCTCAATTCACATCTACACACCTTGACTTACTTCAAACGTTCAAAAACCTCACCTGCAACTTGTTGATATCTATAGTAACCTGCAACCTGTCGCATAAACACTTTGCAAAACTAATTGATCCAAATATTCAATAAAATGTACACGTTTATTGCGTTTTCTTCATTATTTCTCATTTGATTGTTGTAAAAATCTTTGAAAAGGTGTAAAAGGTGTATTTTTCACATTCAGTGTGAATTTGAGACCTTTTGAAAAATCCTTGTTTTTCAAGTATTTTTCCTCCGGGTTATTCTTATGAGGATTTTCCAATCTTTCCGATTATTTTCCGAAAAAACCTTCCGACCGATCCCTCTGAATAACAATCCCAACATATTCTGGTATGACACCAACGTTCAGAAAAAGTTTCAAGTTGATTGATTCATTTCTCTGACCTGTATGCCGCGTACATAATTACAAAAAAAAAAAAAAACATAAGAACGAAGCCCATTTTTTTCAGGGTGTGAAATGGAAAGCTTCGCTTCGCTCATCTAATAACCTTGAGATGGCTTGGCCGGTGCATCATGGATCGGAAAATATAAATACAGTGGATGACACAATAAAGCATAATACAAAATGAGGAGCAACATTGTCAACAGCATGAATGTCAAAAAAAAAAAAAAAAAAAAACTATTTTTCAAAGTCCTAATTATCACTACACCAAGATACGAAGCATCACATCTAATTCAGCAATATCAATTGAGACTGATAGAAGACCAAAGGTGCTAAAAACGTATAGAAGTTACAACAGAGAAAAAACCATAATGAAAAGTTGACTTCTATAAAACTCTCAACACGTAATAAATAACACAGATACTATATCTTACTTGAAATATAATAAAACAGAGTGACTGGATCAGGTTTTAGAGATCAGCTTGTCTGAAGAAGTTCAAGTGACGGTCAACAGTCTTCTGGTCGTCACCAAGGACCAGTGACAGGTCCTCCGGAATGCGCAGGCGCCGGCGCAGATCCCGGAACCTGTAACAGTCCATCAGGGTCCAAGCAGTGTTGGGGAAGTTAATTCACTCATAAAAGGAACTTTCGATGATTTTAGTTTATGTCAAATGAATCGATCTTTTGAAAAGTTCAAAGTTCGTTTTCGTGACTTTGCTGTAAAAGTTCAAGTTCGAATCCAGAAAAACTTAAGTTCGTTCAAAAATTCTCCTTGAAAATTATATGAAAAGAAGGTTCAAAAATGATATATGTGCACACACATTTTCTACAGTGAATGTTTCAAGTTTAATAGTGATTCAATACTCGAAATGCGCGTAGCTTCCAGACAGTGTAGGCCTGCACAGTCAACAGAAGCCTACAACTCAAGTCCCAACACGTCAACCTTGACCACACATGGCTGACGGCTCGCCTGGTGACAAGTGATCACATGATGAAATCCCGAACAGGGAATATTAAACATTCGGGATAGACCGTGAAGTAGTCGATCTCATTCGGAATTTGGTCGGGAAAGTACGGATAGTGCGATCGTGTCGAATAGGATTATGAGTGATCTAAAATTATGAGCTTTCAAATGAATGTTTCATTCCGTTAAAGATCACCGAAAAGTCGAACGTGAAGAAAGTTCAAGATTGTCGACTGTGAATGTGACGCGTGCACTGAAAAGTTCAGAAAATACAAACGCCTTCATTTTAGAAGTTCATTACCCAACACTGGGTCCAAGCACTCCTCGCACTCGGGAGGCTCTTCACGCTCAAGTAAGAAACAATGTGTGAGACAGCAATGACCTACTATTCGCAATCATGACAGTACGACTTCTTCTCTGCGGCAAATTCTGGACGATGAGCTCCATGGTCACACAGAAGTTTTTATACCGTAGTCTTCAGTTTATTATCATATTCATTTATTTCATTCTCATTATACAAGTATATGGAAACATTTATCACACCACGGGTAAATAAATTACATACGTAGCATTCATAATTAATCATTGTGATACACTTAACACTTTCCAAACTATTCTAGATGTCTCTGATAAAACTGAACGTTGAATTTTGTGAATTGTACTAAAGGTATGTTCATTTTCTTCATGCATTCCGCCTGTTCCTTATGTACCAGCCCATTGACCGTCACCACGACGGGGAAGATGAGGACTTGCTTTAATTTCCACATTGTTGCGATTTCAGTGGCCAGTTCCTGATACTTGGTTTTCTTGGTTACAAAAGCTTGATTAATGTTATGATCGTTTGGATGTGTCATATCTACGAGATGAGCGATTCTAGTGTCTTTGTAAACAATTATTAAATCAGGACGGTTATGAGGAATGATTAAATCAGTTATGACAGAAATATCGTAGAAAAGTTTAATTCGTTCGTTCTCAAGAACAGGCTCTGGTTGATAGTCATAATACCTAGACTGAGATGTAAGAAGACCGTGAGCTTGGGCAAGATGCTGATGTAAAATCTTACAAGATAGATTGTGTCTGTGAAGATATTCAGTATTGACAATACTCGAACAGCCCGAAGTAATATGTTGAATAGTCTCTGGCTTCGTATGACATAATCTGCATGAGTCATTATAAATAGTCAATTTCTGAATGTATTTTTGATGATTTTTTGTTGATATAACTTCGTCTTGTATAGCAATAATGAAACCTTCGGTTTCACTCAAGCTTCCTTCTTGCAGCCACTTCATTGAAGATAACTTATCAGCCATATCTAAATTTTTCGTAGATCTTCCATGTGGCGATTTCGCCCTCCATGTTGAAATGAAATCTTTCTCCTCTATTTGCTTGGTTACACATTCGGTGTTATACAAATCTAGACGCGAAAGATTCAGGTCTAACTTGACGATGGCATCATGAAGTAAGGATTCTTGTTGTTATTTTTATTATCATCATCATTACTATTCAATACTTCATCATGAATAATTATTTTTCAAATGAACACAAAAATAAAGCTGAACATTGCCACATAACTAGATATGAGGACAAATTTGTACCACCAATTTGTATTAATTCGTATGGAGAACAGGAAGAACAATATCTAATACTGACCCTCTTTAACAAACTTCCACCTGATTTGTTAAATTTACAAAAACTATCCGTTGTAAAAATTGAGATGAAAAGATGGATTTGGCAAAGTTGTATCTCATAGTAAATTACCATCTTAAAATTCAGAAAATTTAATGGTAATATCGGAGCATATCTTTTATGACAAGATTAATATGTCTTATTCATTATCAAAAGAGAAGTGAAGAAGTATTTTATTTGTTTATGTAATATTGAGTTGAGCTGCTATCCAGACATTTCTGGTGTGTGTATTTATGTTTGACAACATGATTAGTTGATCCACAAACCCACAGACCCACAGACCCACAGACCCACAGACCCACAGACCCACAGACCCACGGACCCACAGACCCACAGACCCACAGACCCACAGACCCACAGACCCACAGACCCACAGACCCACAGACCCACAGACCCACAGACCCACAGACCCACTGACCCACAGACCCACAGACAAACAGACCCACAGACAGACCCACAGACAGACCCACAGACCCACAGACCCACAGACCCACAGACCCACAGACCCACAGACCAAACAGACAGACACACAGACCCACAGACCCACAGACCCACAGACCCACAGACCCACAGACCCACAGACCCACAGACCCACAGACCCACAGACCCACAGACCCACAGACCCACAGACCCACAGACAGACCCACAGACCCACAGACCCACAGACCCACAGACCCACAGACCCACAGACCCACAGACAGACCCACAGACCCACAGACCCAAAGACCCACAGACAGACCCACAGACAGACCCACAGACCCACAGACCCACAGACCCACAGACCCACAGACAGACCCACAGACCCACAGACCCACAGACCCACAGACCCACAGACCCACAGACCCACAGACCCACAGACCCACAGACAGACCCACGGACAGACCCACAGACCCACAGACCCACAGACCCACAGACCCACAGACCCACAGACACACAGACACACAGACCCACAGACCCACAGACCCACAGACCCACAGACCCACAGACCCACAGACCCACAGACCCACAGACCCACAGACCCACAGACACACAGACCCACAGACACACAGACCCACAGACAAGTCTGGTGTGTGTTTATGTATGACAACATGATCAGTAGACCCACAGACCCACAGACCCACTGACCCACAGACCCACAGACCCACAGACCCACAGACCCACAGACCCACAGACCCACAGACAGACCCACAGACCCACAGACCCACAGACCCACAGACCCACAGACTCACAGACCCACAGACCCACAGACTCACAGACCCACAGACCCACAGACCAACAGACCCACAGACCCACAGACCCACAGACCCACAGACCCACAGACTCACAGACCCACAGACCCACAGACCCACAGACCCACAGACCCACAGACCCACAGACCCACAGACCCACAGACCCACAGACCCACAGACCCACAGACTCACAGACCCACAGACCCACAGACCCACAGACCCACAGACCCACAGACAAGTCTGGTGTGTGTTTATGTATGACAACATGAACAGTAGACCCACAGACCCACAGACCCACTGACCCACAGACCCACAGACCCACAGACCCACAGACCCACAGACTCACAGACCCACAGACAGACCCACAGACCCACAGACCCACAGACCCACAGACCCACAGACTCACAGACCCACAGACCCACAGACTCACAGACCCACAGACCCACAGACCCACAGACCCACAGACCCACAGACCCACAGACTCACAGACCCACAGACCCACAGACCCACAGACCCACAGACCCACAGACCCACAGACCCACAGACCCACAGACCCACAGACCCACAGACCCACAGACCCACAGACCCAAAGACCCACAGACCCACAGACCCACAGACCCACAGACCCACAGACCCACAGACCCACAGACCCACAGACCCACAGACCCACAGACCCACAGACCCACAGACAGACCCACAGACCCACAGATCCACAGACCCACAGACCCACAGACCCACAGACCCACAGACCCACAGACAGACCCACAGACCCACAGACCCACAGACCCACAGACCCATAGACCCACAGAACCACAGACCCACAGACCCACAGACCCACAGACCCACAGACCCACAGACTCACAGACCCACAGACCCACAGACCCACAGACCCACAGACCCACAGAACCACAGACCCACAGACCCACAGACCCACAGACCCACAGACCCACAGACCCACAGACAAGTCTGGTGTGTGTTTATGTATGACAACATGATCAGTAGACCCACAGACCCACAGACCCACTGACCCACAGACCCACAGACCCACAGACCCACAGACCCACAGACCCACAGACCCACAGACAGACCCACAGACCCACAGACCCACAGACCCACAGACTCACAGACCCACAGACCCACAGACTCACAGACCCACAGACCCACAGACCCACAGACCCACAGACCCACAGACCCACAGACCCACAGACCCACAGACTCACAGACCCACAGACCCACAGACCCACAGACCCACAGACCCACAGACCCACAGACCCACAGACCCACAGACCCACAGACCCACAGACCCACAGACCCACATACCCAAAGACCCACAGACCCACAGACCCACAGACCCACAGACCCACAGACCCACAGACCCACAGACCCACAGACCCACAGACCCACAGACCCACAGACCCACAGACCCACAGACCCACAGACAGACCCACAGACCCACAGATCCACAGACCCACAGACCCACAGACCCACAGACCCACAGACCCACGGACAGACCCACAGACCCACAGACCCACAGACCCACAGACCCATAGACCCACAGACCCACAGACCCACAGACCCACAGACCCACAGACCCACAGACAGACCCACAGACCCACAGACCCACAGACCCAAAGACCCACAGACCCACAGACCCACAGACCCACAGACCCACAGACCCACAGACAGACCCACAGACCCACAGACCCACAGACCCACAGACCCACGGACCCACAGACCCACAGACCCACAGACCCACAGACAGACCCACAGACCCACAGACCCACAGACCCACAGACCCACAGACCCACAGACCCACAGACCCACAGACCCACAGACCCACAGACCCACAGACAGACCCACAGACCCACAGACCCAAAGACCCACAGACCCACAGACCCACAGACCCACAGACCCACAGACAGACCCACAGACAGACCCACAGACACACAGACCCACAGACCCACAGACCCACAGACCCACAGACCCACAGACAGACCCACAGACCCACAGACCCACATACCCACAGACCCACAGACCCACAGACCCACAGACCCACAGACAGACCCACAGACCCACAGACCCACAGACCCACAGACCCACAGACCCACAGACTCACAGACCCACAGACCCACAGACCCACAGACCCACAGACCCACAGACCCACAGACCCACAGACCCACAGACCCACAGACCCACAGACACACAGACCCACAGACAAGTCTGGTGTGTGTTTATGTATGACAACATGATCAGTAGACCCACAGACCCACAGACCCACTGACCCACAGACCCACAGACCCACAGACCCACAGACCCACAGACCCACAGAAAGACCCACAGACCCACAGACCCACAGACCCACAGACCCACAGACCCACAGACTCACAGACCCACAGACCCACAGACTCACAGACCCACAGACCCACAGACCAACAGACCCACAGACCCACAGACCCACAGACCCACAGACTCACAGACCCACAGACCCACAGACCCACAGACCCACAGACCCACAGACCCACAGACCCACAGACAGACCCACAGACCCACAGACCCACAGACCCACAGACCCACAGACCCACAGACCCACAGAACCACAGACCCACAGACCCACAGACCCACAGACCCACAGACCCACAGACCCACAGACAAGTCTGGTGTGTGTTTATGTATGACAACATGATCAGTAGACCCACAGACCCACAGACCCACTGACCCACAGACCCACAGACCCACAGACCCACAGACCCACAGAACCACAGACCCACAGACAGACCCACAGACCCACAGACCCACAGACCCACAGACTCACAGACCCACAGACCCACAGACTCACAGACCCACAGACCCACAGACCCACAGACCCACAGACCCACAGACCCACAGACCCACAGACTCACAGACCCACAGACCCACAGACCCACAGACCCACAGACCCACAGACCCACAGACCCACAGACCCACAGACCCACAGACCCACAGACCCACAGACCCACAGACCCAAAGACCCACAGACCCACAGACCCACAGACCCACAGACCCACAGACCCACAGACCCACAGACCCACAGACCCACAGACCCACAGACCCACAGACCCACAGACCCACAGACCCACAGACCCACAGACAGACCCACAGACCCACAGATCCACAGACCCACAGACCCACAGACCCACAGACCCACAGACCCACAGACAGACCCACAGACCCACAGACCCACAGACCCACAGACCCATAGACCCACAGAACCACAGACCCACAGACCCACAGACCCACAGACCCACAGACTCACAGACCCACAGACCCACAGACCCACAGACCCACAGACCCACAGAACCACAGACCCACAGACCCACAGACCCACAGACCCACAGACCCACAGACCCACAGACAAGTCTGGTGTGTGTGTTCATGTATGACAACATGATCAGTAGACCCACAGACCCACAGACCCACTGACCCACAGACCCACAGACCCACAGACCCACAGACCCACAGACCCACAGACCCACAGACAGACCCACAGACCCACAGACCCACAGACCCACAGACTCACAGACCCACAGACCCACAGACTCACAGACCCACAGACCCACAGACCCACAGACCCACAGACCCACAGACCCACAGACCCACAGACTCACAGACCCACAGACCCACAGACCCACAGACCCACAGACCCACAGACCCACAGACCCACAGACCCACAGACCCACAGACCCACAGACCCACAGACCCAAAGACCCACAGACCCACAGACCCACAGACCCACAGACCCACAGACCCACAGACCCACAGACCCACAGACCCACAGACCCACAGACCCACAGACCCACAGACCCACAGACAGACCCACAGACCCACAGATCCACAGACCCACAGACCCACAGACCCACAGACCCACAGACAGACCCACAGACCCACAGACCCACAGACCCACAGACCCATAGACCCACAGACCCACAGACCCACAGACCCACAGACCCACAGACCCACAGACCCACAGACAGACCCACAGACCCACAGACCCACAGACCCAAAGACCCACAGACCCACAGACCCACAGACCCACAGACCCACAGACCCACAGACAGACCCACAGACCCACAGACCCACAGACCCACAGACCCACGGACCCACAGACCCACAGACCCACAGACCCACAGACAGACCCACAGACCCACAGACCCACAGACCCACAGACCCACAGACCCACAGACCCACAGACCCACAGACAGACCCACAGACCCACAGACCCAAAGACCCACAGACCCACAGACCCACAGACCCACAGACCCACAGACCCACAGACCCACAGACAGACCCACAGACAGACCCACAGACCCACAGACCCACAGACCCACAGACCCACAGACCCACAGACCCACAGACCCACAGACCCACATACCCACAGACCCACAGACCCACAGACCCACAGACCCACAGACAGACCCACAGACCCACAGACCCACAGACCCACAGACCCACAGACCCACAGACCCACAGACCCACAGACCCACAGACTCACAGACCCACAGACCCACAGACCCACAGACCCACAGACCCACAGACCCACAGACCCACAGACCCACAGACCCACAGACAGACCCACAGACCCACAGACCCACAAACCCACAGACCCACAGACCCACAGACCCACAGACAGACCCACAGACAGACCCACAGACCCACAGACCCACAGACCCACAGACCCACAGACCCACAGACCCACAGACCCACAGACTCACAGACCCACAGACCCACAGACCCACAGACCCACAGACCCACAGACCCACAGACCCACAGACCCACAGACCCACAGACCCACAGACAGACCCACAGACCCACAGACCCACGGACCCACAGACCCACAGACAGACCCACAGACAGACCCACAGACCCACAGACCCACAGACCCACAGACCCACAGACCCACAGACCCACAGACCCACAGACCCACAGACCAACAGACCCACAGACCCACAGACAGACCCACAGACCCACAGACCCACAGACCCACAGACCCACAGACCCACACACCCACAGACCCACAGACCCACAGACCCACAGACACACAGACCCACAGACCCACAGACCCACAGACCCACAGACCCACAGACCCACAGACCCACAGACCCACAGACAGACCCATAGACCCACAGACCCACAGACCCACAGACCCACAGACAGACCCACAGACAGACCCACAGACCCACAGACCCACAGACCCACAGACCCACAGACCCACAGACCCACAGACCCACAGACCCACAGACCCACAGACCCACAGACAAGTCTGTTAGGACTTCGTGGGTCTACGAGATTTGTAATAATTCATATTTTGGTGGTACAAAATCATCTGGAAAAAAATGTGTCTTTATATACAACTAAACTCGTGAATGTGTCATATGAATTGCTTATTTCTACTATGTTTTATTGCATAATTGGGTATTTTATTCACTCCCTCGAGTTCTCTCTTCCTATGTTGATTATATTTTTCTCTAGGCCTACTCACTACAACTGCAATTCAAATATAATTCTGTTGGTTCATCCTATTTTGTTCATTCTCATACGTTCTCGTCATCGTGCTTCATTTGTATTGTTATTATATTTTATAATCAGAGATGTATTTCATTTTTTATTGTATTATATTTAAGTGAATTGTCATTATATATCTCCACAGATAAACCCCATTAGGGTTTCGTGGAACGTCACAATATAGTTATTATTATGATTGAGAAGACACCAGCGATGTCATCAAAATTATAGCAAACAGTCAACGAACTTGAGTCATGCCACGAAAAGCGCGGGACACTATAGACACGCCCATGTCTTTGACATACTTGCTTGAATTGCTACTAGGCAGCAGCAGTGTTGTCTAATCGCGACGCACCGCACCGCAACCGCATGCGGCAGCGATATCTCTCCCGCAACCGCATGCGGCAGCGATATCGCATCAACAATGTCCATGTAAGGCCAGCTTCAACAGGAATTGTGACATGGCCTGGAATCCAGCAGAAGACTGCCCTGGAAGCAAGCGTATTGAGCTCGTGAAAACAAAACTGTATTTCTTGAAAGAGGTGCTCTGTAGGGTGAGAGTTATTTATCGTCTCCAAAGAGCTCAGGGATGTTCGAACTCCATTCGATAATCAACGACTTGTGATTGACCCGCCCACAGACGTCACAAAACAAAACATCCAATCAAATGGGCTGTTTGTTATGTGGGAAAATTGACATTACCTTTCAGAGTATCTCTAAATTCACAGATGAAGTATAGATCTAGGTGGCCTGCCAATAAGCCACGCCTATCACTAGTGGTCAATACTCATGGTAGACAAGAGAAATGATTCCTAATTCCAAAATTATTTGAGGAAATTCCGGCTGAATTAAGAAAACTATCTAGAATATCGCAAGTGACGACTATTTTGAAGCAATGGATCTCTGAAAATATGCAATTGACTTGTCAAAAGATGAGGAAATCGGATCATGCGAATAATCAGATGAGCGTAGCGAAGATTCCATCCCACTCTTAAGGAGCTCTGTCTGTGTTTTTTTTTTTTTTTTTTTTTTTTTTGTAAGCACTGCACAGGTCACATGGGAACACTGATCAACATGAAACTTTTTTGTACGGGCCAACTTTTACAACTCAGAACTGTAATAATCGGTTGGATAGATTTTGAGAAATATCATGTCAAAGTTTTTAAAAACCCATAAGATTAGGCTGAGTGAGAAAATTTGAAAAAATGAACCTCTCCGAAAAAAAAATTTATTCGAGTGTTCAAACATGAATGATACACATAACCACCATTTTGTAAGCAATTCGAATCAGCCGTTTCGTAGAAAAAAATTCAAATAACTGTTTTTATACATCAAATATATGGAAATGAGCCAAGATTCACTGCTTCCTAGATTCGATATTTGCTCAAGAATTCTTTATATTTGTCAAGGTGTGTAGAATACCAGAGAAGATAAAGTAGCAATTAAATGAGGGACAGAGTGTGTAGAATACCAGAGTCGATAAAGTAGCAAATGTAGGACTGTTATTATACCTTATTCAGATATCTTCCTCATCTTACAACGCATATTTCGCGTTTGCCTAGTGAGATGAGCGTAGCGAAGATTCCATCCCACTCTTATGGAGCTTTGTATGTGTGTTTTTTTTTAAGCACTGCACAGGTCACATGGGTACACTGATCAAAATGAAACTTTTTCTACGGGCCAACTTTCACAACTTAGAACTGTATAGTTTTTGGGATGGATCGGTTGGATGGATTTTGAGAAATATCATGTCAAGTTTTCAAAAACCCCATAAGACTAGGCTGGGTGAGAAAATGCGAAAAAATGAAACCTCTTCGAAAAAAATAAAAAGTTCTCTCAGTGTTCAAACATGAATGATACACATAACCACCATTTTGTGAGCAATTCGAACTAGTCGTTTCGAAAAAAAATTCAAATAACTGTTTTCATACACTAGGCACACGCGAAATATGCGTTGTAAGATGAGCGAGATATCTGAATAAGGTATAAAAGTCCTTGAAATAGTTCTACCCTTGCTACTTCATCGACTCTGGCATTATACACACTTTGTCCTTCATTTAATTGCTACTTTATCTTCTCTGGTATTCTACACACCTTGACGAATATAAAGAATCTGTCATTCTTGAGCAAATACCGAATCTAGGACGCAGTGAATCTTGGATCATTTCCATATATTTGATGAATGGAAACAGTTATTTGATTTTTTTTTCTTCGAAACGGCTGGTGCGAATTGCTTACACAATGGTGGTTATGTGTATCATTCGTGGTTGAACACTCAGAGGAAATTTCATTTTTCTCGGAGAGGTTTCATTTTTTGGAATTCTCTTACCCGGCCTAGTCTTATAGGGTTTTTGAAAAATTTGACATGATATTTCTCAAAATCTATCCAACCGATTCATTCCCAAAACTATACAGTCCCAAGTTGTAAAAGTTGGCCCGTACAAAAAAAGTTTCATGTTGATCAGTTCACCCATGTGACCTGTGCAGCGCTTACAAAAAAACAGACAAAAAGCACACATACAATTAGAAAGCTCCATAAGAGTGGGATGGAATCTCTTCGATTCGAATTTCTTCGAAAAATTGTATTTTTGATTTTTTTTACCCAGCCTAATCTCTTTGAGTTCTTATCGAGACAATTTGAAATGATATTTTTCAAAAATGATTCAGCCGATATGACCCAGAAACTATACAGTTATAATTTTGATAAGTCCACGATTTTTTTTTTTCATTTTGAACATCATTTCATTCTTGTTTTCATACAGAAAATATGAATACATTTCATACATATCAAAAATATAATACAAGAAGCCCATGTAGGGAAAAGAGTCCCTGGGTATGGGCTGAGTTTTGTCAATTTACATACCCATACAAGATGGCAGAAACAAATTTAAATGTTGGAAAAATTATATAAATGTATATTTGAGAAGCAAATGATAATGAACAATAAAGGTGATATAAAATGGATTCAAAGAGTTTCATGTTGATCAGTCAAACCGTGTGACCTGTGCAGTGGGTGGAAAAAACAGAACCAAAAGCTCCAATTGAGTGGGATGGAAGTCTTCTCATTCGCTCATCTAATGATTATACTGATTGTTATTGGTTATCAGCGGAGATAAGGCAAAGTCGGCACGGACTGTCAGCTGAATGACTAATAGCAGACCGGCCGATTGTCCTTGGGAGTTTCCATGAGGCGCATGCGCGGACAGCTTCTTGGTTGGTGCTGCGATCTCGGAGAAAACCACTCAACTTCTGAAGTGAGTTGCACAGAGGTGTATTGAGGGTTGCGTTGGTTGCCAGGTCCACCATGGCTAAACTCCCTACCCCACCCTCTTTATAATATGAATCAATTTACCAGATTGAATTTCTCAATTTGAACGGTATTGAAAATAACCTGATCGTCCTGAGATTTTTCAATCAATTCATCAATTCAAGGGTTTCTCATTGCTCATTTCATCGAAATGGTATTTTATTTGTTTCGTAGTTCTTAGTGATCTCAAACTAAGTGGCGCCCACACCATCTTTATTAGATTTTTCGCGAGATTTATTATGCTAATTATTATTTTGCCTTTATAAGTATGGTAGTAACCCGACAAAGGAAAGAGACCACCATTAATAACGTCAATATGGAAGACGTAGAAACGAACACTGCTGCTAATCAGGAAAACGCTCCAGCTGCTACGGCAAGCCAGGACCCAACGATGTTAGCTGTGTTAACCATGTTGAATAGCATTCAGGAACGCCTAAAGGCAATCGAAACTAGGCCTTCTAGTTCAACTGCTAGTGTTGTCAGTTGAGCGCAACAATACTACTATGGCAGAAACCATGCAGAACGCGTCATTGCCCGCATCACAAGTTCGAGATACTGCTGCGTTAGATAATACGTAGTCTAAAAACGATCAGCTATCAGTTGCAACTCGAAGACATTAGATTTAGTGGTAATTATGATGGCATCCATCCAATGTCATTTATTGAAATGTTAGATGACACCTTTGAAATGTTTGGCGTTAGTGACAGGGACAGGTTACTCTTGGCACGACAATGTTTCAATCAACCAGCCCTAGACTGGATCAAACATAACCGTTTCCGTACACACGCGGAATTCAAAACGGAGTTCAATAACAAATATTGGAATCATGAACAGCAAAGTAAAGTATATCGCGATGTTTACAGCGGAAAGTATACCAACGAATGCTCGATTAGCATGTCAGCGTATTTCAGACGCATAGTTCAATCCGCGGGGTATTTGGACACCCCTATTCCCGACAATAGTTTAGCGAGAGCGTTAATAAGTCATTTTCCCGAACGCACAAAAAATGTTTTGCTTCCGGTTTGCAAATCGACGGCAGCAGTGTTAGATTTGCTGAAGCTGTATGAGAGCGAAAACTCTAGCATTACGCGAATGGATTTCCAGTCCCGTAACAGCAATAGGCAAGCGGGTGTGCAAGTTCAGACCCAGGCGGGCGCGAGCAACAATAGCTCGACGAGAAATAACAATAATCGCGGGCAGGGTGGTAATAATTCCAATCAAGGACCACATGAATCATGGCGTCAAGCTAACGTCAACGCGTTACAAACTAGGACCACCACAAACGATCAAGACCGTATTCAATCGGAAAACTAGATGGCGGCGAACTGAATAGCGAACAGATTTCCATAAACGCCGTCAAAGACGCTAAAATGATTATGAGATCGGCCGATCCGAGATTTCTCATTGAAGAAAAAGAAGAAAAAGAGATTGTAACGGTTAAATGCCCGGAAGCAATAGTAGAGATAAATGGGCTTAAGTTCAATGCACTAATCGATACGGGTAGCGAAATCAATGCAATTTCAGAATCTATATATAATTACCTGTTAAATGAAGGGGCGGTATTAAACACTCTACCCGTCATTGGCGTAACTGTTTTAGGTGCTACAAGTAAACGTAGTAAGCGAGTTACGAAACAAGTGCTACTGAATATATTTGTTGACGGTATAGACACTGAAGTTGTCTGCCTTGTAGTTCCAGATTTAGTTGAAGACGTGATATTAGGTGTTGATTGGCTAGCCGACAACGATGCGATTTTGAGATTCGATGTAGGCTCTTTCTCATTGAAAAACAAAACTGTTAATCCACAAATTATAGTTATGCCAAATTCGAAGAGAGTAGACGAAAACATGGATCAACAGCCGGATTACGAGAATGACATTACGTTTGAATTGAACGCTTTCATGATCAACAGCCCAACAGACGACGAGGATGGTAATTTAACATCACTAGACACGATAACAGAAATCGTAGGTCAACAACATTTGCTAAGTAGTTATCAGAAAGACGCCCTTATTAAACTGCTATCAAAACACCACAATCTGTTTTCATCGAGGCCTGGACTCGTACGCGATTATGAACACGTTATCGAAATAAAAACAAATAGTAAGTTTTTCGAAAAGAACTATCCTGTTCCCTTTGCCTACAGAGAGGAAGTTCAAAGACAACTCGATTTAATGGAAGAAAATGGGATCATTGAGAGATCAAGTAGTCCATACATAAATACTTTGGTCGTCGTCATAAAAAAAGATAAATCGGTAAGATTGTGTCTCGACGCGCGAGAATTAAACACAATATTAATTCCTGAACGAGAATTTCCGAACAGTCCCGACGAAATCATACACGGTTTTCACAACACTAAATGGCTTTCAACACTAGATTTAGTATCTTCGTTCTGGCAGGTTCCTTTATCGGAAAATAGTGAAAAATTGTGTTCATTCAAGTTTTGTGGAAAAATATACTCCTTCAAAGTTCTACCTTTCGGGCTTAGTATATCAACGGGAGCTTTCGAACAATGTATTCAACACGTTTTGGGTGACGAAGTACGCGAGTTCACTACTAATTACGTAGACGATCTATTAATTACGTCACAGGATTTTGAAACACATATAGACCATTTAGACAAGGTTTTAGGTAAGCTCTCAAACGCTGGTATGACAGTTAACTTCAAGAAGTCACTGTTTTGTATGGATGAAGTACCATTTCTCGGTTACGTTCTAACTTCACATGGGGTGTCGCCAGACATGAAAAAGCTGAATGTCATACATAACTGGCCACCGCCACGAAATCAAAAACAACTAAAAGGTTTCTTAGGGCTGTGCAGTTATTATAGAAAGTTCGCAAATGATTATGCAAAACACACAGTACCACTGCAGCAATTGTTAAAAAAAACCGTGAAGTGGAAATGGACGAGTGAGTTAAACGAAGCGTTTGAGCGCGTTAAAACATTATTTGTGGACTCAATATTATTGACACATCCCGATTACACAAACACAATTTATCTCAGTTGTGATGCAAGTGAGTTTGGCTTAGGTGCGCAACTCTATCAGTTGGATGAGGAAGGCGAGATCAGAGTCATTTCTATGGCATCGCGTATTTTGAAAGGATCTGAACTTAACTATACAGTTTCAGAAAAAGGAGCTTTTAAGCATAATATGGGCTCTAGATGAATTTCGAATTTTCATTTTGGGGGTGCACGACTTTGTTATCGTCACTGATCACAAAGCGCTACAGTTTATTATGAAATGCAGACTTCTTTTTGGCCGTTTAAAACGCTGGAGCCTTTGGTTGACTCAATTTTATTGCACTATCAAATACTCTCCTGGTAGATTAAACGTAGTAGCGGACACTCTCAGTAGATTTCCAAGAAAAGATGACGGCTCTATAATTGAGAGCAATAGACTAGAAAGAGACGTCCTGGTTGCGCCGGTAATTCATTCAATAGATCCCGATCTTAAAAGGGAATTAAAACGAATGGATGAGTTGCAGCGTGGCGATGACAAACTTCGCGTTATTATCTAGGAGGATTTAACTATATTTCATCTGGAGTGGATATGAGCTGGTACGGTTGAAGCCACTTTCACTTTCTAGATTTCCCCTCGATCCCTTCCGCCGCCATCTTGACGCTGGCAAGAAATGTAAACAGCTGAGTTCACGAATGGAGCACAGCATAGGTTTTATTATTTTTTATTATTATTTCGTATCTTTCATAGATAGCTATTGTCCTAGGCCATATGTAGGACTATTTTATTTAATCTAATTCATTGACTGATAATTATTTTATTGTGATACACCAGTCCTAGAATTTGATATTTTTATGTATGTTCAGTAAGTTTTACTTCACAAATTTCGTTTTTCATTTAATTGTCGAGGCAGATTATATTCAATTATGTTGCAGCTTATTTCAGATTACTTTATTTTATTCTTTGATAGTCGATGTAAATAATTTTTATGGCTTCATAACTCAAATATTTTGAGAAACCTCTCTAGTTTCAAAGCATAATTAATGAAGGGTATATTTTGTGCAATTTAATTGATGGACTGATGATTATTTTATTGTGATAAACTAGTCCTAGTTTGATATTTTTATGTATGTTTAGTAAGTTTCACTTGAAAATTTTCGTTTTTTATTTAATTGTTGAGGCAAATTATGGGCCCTTTGTATGATTTTGAAGTTTATTTCAGATCACTTCATTTTATTCTTTGATAGCCAATGTAAATACGTTGTATGACTTCATCGATCAAATATTTCAAGAAACCATCCTAGTTTGTATGGCATAATTAACTTTTAATTTTTATAAAGCAATCTTTGAGGGGTATTTTGTTCAAATTAATTGATGGACTCAATAATAAAAAGTGTACTGTGATAATATCTAGTTTGATATTTGTTTCTTTTCAAATGTGTCCTAAATTATATTGCCAATTCTTTATATTTTTGGATTAGATTCATTTATGATACTGAGCCTAAATTGGTGAGTTTGTCATGTACCTATATTATTACTGTTTGACAATCAACCGTATATGTAAGTGTATTGGTAGCTGATCCGACCTTCATGTTTCAGGCCTACAAAATGTCAACTTATTTAATTTGTTTTCTATATTTTTCTTTGATAATTGATTTGAATTAGACCTGTACAATGGTATTATAATTAATTTTCGAACATTTTATTTTATACCACTAGTCAATACCGAGTTTTTTGTTCAATTAATAAACTGAAGCATCAAACTTCTAGTTTATTCTAGCTTCAGCTGGAGTTGAATAATATTGTTATTCAACAGATTATAGAGGCACTTATATAAGTACGCATACATTGATTTAGCTTTTACTATGTCTGTATTACTGTTTTGTCAATGAAATGCATTCATTTGTATTGGTAGCTTATATGACCTTCAAGTTACAGGCCTACAAATTAAAAAAATAATTGGATTCATTTATAATATTTTGTGCTTTGTTAGTGAATTAAGATTATAGATTATACAAAACTAGCTTGACTTTCGACTAAACGAAACTTATAAGAATAAAACAAGTGAGAAATGTATGAATGTATTCCTATTTCGTCACCATTCAAGCTGCAACATTTGCTCCTATCACCTTTACAGAATATATTGCATACCGGTAGTTTGAAGTTTATTCAGTTCAAATCTAGTGGTCTGAACAATTGAACATATACCACTTATATTTTACTGAATATCTCACTTGAAAGGCAGTAGTCTAAGGTATCAAATAATTACTTTTTAAAGTAGTAATACATAATATAAACGTATGAAGTTACTAGGTCTACTGGGTTATGCTATACATTGACACAGTTTCTTGCCAGCATCAAGATGGCTGCCCAGGGAGAGAAGTGGTGGGAGGTGGCTTCAACTAGTAACGTGCGCGCTCGCATGCCATATCCACTCCAGATGAAATATAGTTAAATCCTCCTAGGTTGCACCCTTACACAAACATCTTAAAATAAGTTTAGCACTGCTGCAATCTATGGTGAATTTAAGAAAATTGACAAAAATGTGAAAAAAAGAATTTAAATAAAATATCACTCATGCTGTATCGAGCTCTAAAGTAACCAACATGACTACGTTTACTATTAGCATTTCAAATTACAGATCATGATACAGGATGAGGATGGATTGAAAGAAAGGATAAAAAGTACATAATAATAGAGGGTAGGCGGCGATAGGTCACAAAACCTCCAATAGCTAAAAGAGCCTGTAATTCCGATTGAAGAATGCGAGCTTGAGCGACGTCTGCTGCGCCAGACACGATGTCATCCACGTAGATGTGAAATATCAAAGCACGCGAAGCATTAGGGAAAGGAGCCCCATCGTCCTGCACGAGCTGCTTCAGCACTCGTTGAGCAAGAAAAGCTGACGGTAAGAGCCCATACGTGACCGTGTTGAGCTTATTCTCTTACTGGAGTGTCTGCATTGGGTCACCAAAATATGTGCTGATATTTGCGGTCAGATGGTTGGACCAGAATCTGACGATACATCTGACGAATGTCAGCACAAGCCACAAATTGCGATAGGATGAGAGCGAAATCGGGTTAAAACGCCCGGGAGTTCGCTCTGAAGCTTGGGACCACTGAGTAACAGCTGATTCAAAGAGGCGCCTCTCTCATCTGGAGAAGAGGCGTTAAATACCACTCTCAGCTTCGTGCTGGAGCTGGTAATCTTGTGCACACAATGATGCGGAATCACGTAGTTCGAAGAGGTGCTTGCAAGTTGCATGTGGTTCGATTGAATATAGTATTGCATGAATGCTTGATACGCAGCGTCATGCTCAGGATTGCGTTTCAGTCGCCGCTCCATACTCAAATAATTCTGGAGGGCGGCCTCACGATTATATCCGAGAGGAGAGGATGTGTTCTTGAAAGGGAGTGCTACCGAATAGCGTCCGGAAGGGTTCCGTGAGTGCGTAGAAAGAAAATGCTCCTCACAAAGTTCATCGTCCGGATCAACTTGAAGAGGACGTGAAACTTCTTCCGATTCCCAAAACAATCGAAGAGTACGATCCAATGGAGAACCAGTGCAAGCAAGCAGAGAGAGCGGAGGCTGGAACTCGGCATCCAAACACCGAATAGGACCCAAAACCACCCAGCCGAAGACCGTGTTTATGGCAGATGGACTGCCACTCATCACAATATCACCTGACTTTTCAAGAATATCAGGGTATAAATCGTCGCCGATCAAAAAGTCGATCTGATCGGGCACATGAAAGCGGTCGTCGGCAAGAGAGAGACAGCGATAACGTTCAAAAACCTCAAGCGGAACGGTGGTGGTTGGAAGTTGACTCGCTATCGCAGGCATAACGTAGGCTTGTACGCTGAGAGAGGTTGCAGGGGTGAACCGAGAACAGATACTGCATTGAACAGTCCCGATTACCCGAGCACTAACGTGCTCAATACCAGAGTTCGGAATGACAAGGATTGATTTTCAATCCTAGCTTCTGAAGAAATGAGTGAGTGAGAACAGAGATTTGTGAACCACAGTCGATAACCGCACGGATAGGTTGCAGTTGACCATGAGAGTCGCGGATCAAGGCGCGAACAGTGCCCAACATAGCTGTGGGTAGCTCTGGCTTGCTTGTCTTGACTTGACAAGCGAGAGTTTGAGGGTGAGGCGAGGTGGTCTCCGGAGGAGAAGAGACTTCGGTTGCTGAAATGTCACGACTGAAGGGGTTGATTCGTGCAGTGTGTAACAGCGAATGATGTCTGTTACTTTGGCAAGTACCACAAACCCTCTCAGAGGCGCATTGCGGTCTGAGGTGAGTGCCCATGCAGTTGAAGCAGCGTCGCAGACGACGTAACGTGTTGTATTTGTCGTCAACGGACTGTTGCCGAAATACGGAACACGAGTATAGAGAATGCTCCCCTTTGCAGACTGGACACGAAAATTGTTTCGTAGAAGAGCTTGCTGATTTGCTCTGCTCGCGAGATTTAGAGCTGACGGGCGGAGGATTAGCAACCAACAACGAATTGATTCGCTTCGTGGAAGGCGGAATAGCTTTTGAAGAGCTAGCTGCTTGTTTATCGAGACCACACAATTCCATCGTCCTGGACTGCTCTTCAATGAATTTGATCAACGACGCGTAGCTAGGAGTGCTGTGCGAAGAATGTTTCTGTTCGAAGGCCTTGCGCGTTGATGTGTCGAGATTTGTCAGTGCTAACGAAAAGCAGAAAATCTGACAAATCTTTCATATTCAGAGCTTTCAACGCTTCGATCGAAGTTTTATGAACTTTCAGAAATGATTGCAGCCCAGAATGTGAATTGGTTTTGAGAGGCGTAAATTCTAAAACCTGTTGAACATACGTGGTGGCTAACAACCGAGGGTTATGATACCGACTGACAAGAGCATCCAGTGCCACAGAATAATTGTCTTCCGTAATCGGAAACCCGGAGACGACAGACAAGGCGTTGTCTTTGAGGGTGGTCCTCAAATAGTGGAATTTCTGAACTTGATTCAGGTCGTTGTTCTCGTCGACGAGAGATTTAAATAGCGAATAGTACTCCGTCCATCGAGTAATATCACCAGAGAATGCCGGCAACGCGATTGTCGGCAATGAGATGGCTCGAAAACCATTTTGATTTGGTGGCGGAGGCGGCTTGGGCGTCGCCGCGGCAACGGCGTCGAGATACAGCTTACGAGTCGCATACAGCATTTCCTCAAAGCTTGCTTCAACAGCGTCGACCGGTAATGCATCGTCACTGTTGTCAAGTTGA
>CAXFZR010000092.1:35000-93561 GCA_964007535.1 Brachyptera risi
TATATATATATATATATATATATATATATATATATATATATATATATATATATATAAATATATATATATATATATATATATATATATATATATATATATTGTTACCGCCGGTCTTTTTGAGACCAGCTAGCTCGTTTCCCCTAGTTGCCGATTGAACTATGGAATCATATTCGATTGCGTCATGGAATGTTATGTTTTCGACCACAAGCATTTCTTCCCTCTTCCCCCTTATATATATATATATATATATATATATATATATATATATATATATATATATATATATATTCAAATATATATATATATATATATATATATATATATATATATATACATATATTCATATATATATATATATATATATATATATATAAATATATATATATATATATATATATATATATATATATATATATATATATATGTATGTATATATATATATATATATATATATATATATATATATATATATATATATATATATATATATATATTATATAAATATATATATACATATATATATATATATATATATATATATATATATATATATATATATATATATGTTTATATATACATATATATATATATATATATATATATATATATATATTTATATATATATATATATATATGTTTATATATACATACATACATATATATATATATATATATATATATATATATATATATATATATATATATATATATATAATGTATGTATTATTTATGGTAAAATAAAGACGTGCTACGAAATAATAATGATTATTATTTACTAAACTGCTGCTCAGCTCAACGTTTCTACTGCAATGTAACAGTCTTTATCAAGAGCGTATTTTTTTGATATTACATGTTCACATTTTGGAAGTGAAAAATAATATGAATAGAAAAACAACAATGATAGTGCATATGCATTCGATAGAAAAATATAAAACTGTTAAATTGGTATAAAGAAGGCTTCTTCCACCGCTGAGTGGATCTCCCGATGAGAACGTGAAAAATCAGGGTATTTTCATAATCTTTCTTTAGAACGAAGGTTGTATGCACGAGAAGGTTCACCAACTGCATCTATTGGAGCCATGTCCCTACTATCAATTCGACGACCGTTTGTTTTTAAACGTTCCATGGCTGTTGACCAACTCGCTGATATAATATAGCCACCGTCATCACCATTGAAATTGAATGGATTTTTAGATATTTCAATTGCTTCGCTTATAGCTCTGGGCCACCTCTACTCTCGTCTGTCCAATACTTTAGTGTTATCATAGAGAATGTTATGCTTTTCCTCAACAGCGTGCTTCGCAATTGCCGACAATCTGTAACTTTTGCATCGTTGGTGATACTTATGCTGTTTTAATCTAGCTGATACAGGTTTCATAGTTTGCCCAATATATACGAGTCCACATTCACAAGGGACCTCGTACACCCCACACGACTCCAGAGGTACCTTGTCTTTGACCGAACGAAAGGCGCTAAACAGTTGATTATCCGGTGTGAAAATTGTATTTATATTATGCTTCATCAACATTCTTCCTATCTTGTCGGTTATGCCACTCGCATAGGGCAGAAAAGCTGACGTTGTGTACTCTATTTTAGCTGGTTTAGTATTACTTTTCATGTTCATAGCTCTAGTAATTACTGAACTCGAATAACCATTATTTACGAGAATATTTCTTAAATTTGTCAGTTCAGCCGAGATGTGATCTTTGTCGGAAAGCTTTTTTGATCTTCTAACTAGAGAGTTCAAAACAGAAGTTTTTTGTAATGGATGATGATGTGACTGTGCATTCAGATATCTATTAGTATGCGTATCTTTTCTAAAAACCGTATGGTCTAACGTATCATCACTGTTGTGAATCAGTAACACGTCTAAAAATGGTAATTTTCTATTGCAGTCTTCAATTTCCATTGTGAACTGAATTTTAGGATTGATGCTGTTCATATGATTTAGAAATTCTCCTAGTTTATGTTCACCATGCTCCCACACGAGAAAACAATCGTCGACATACCTAAAGAAGCGCGTAGGTTTGAGTGGAGCAGACTCCAAAGCTGTTTCTTCTAATTTCTCCATGAAAATATTAGAAACCAATGGGGATAGAGGCGACCCCATGGCCAATCCTTCAGTCTGTTTATACAACTGGCCTTCGAAAGAAAAATAGTTGCTTTGAAGGCATCCTTCAATCAGATTGCACAGGGACTCGCCGAACTTCTTCTTCTCTCTTAAAACCAACATTGCTTCTTTAACTGGGACGTTGTTGAAAAGGGAAATAACATCGAGGCTTATCATTACCGATTCTGAATTGAATTTGACTTGTTTAATCTTCTCTAGAAAATGTTCAGAATTTTTCACGTAGCTATTAACTAATTCATTCTCCTTCTTCAACATCTTTGCTATAAATCGTGCAATTTCGTGTGCTGGCGATTTGATAGCACTCACTATAGGTCTTAACGGTACGCCAGGTTTATGGTATTTTGGAAGCCCATAGATTTTAGGTGTTACACAATCTTGTGGTGTCAATTCATCTTGAAGCTTTTTAGTGAATGGTGAATCTTTAAGAAGTGTAATCAGTTTAGATGTAAATGTACTAGTTGGGTTTCTTTCTATCTTGGTGTAACTACTAGTGTCGTCTAACAATGTTTTCATTTTCTCCACATATTCATCTTTATTCATTAACACTGTGGCATTACCTTTATCGGCTTTAAGTATCACGATATCGCTATTGTTTCTGAGTTCTTTTAAAGCGTTATGTTCTTCATAAAAGATATTTGATCTTGGGGGTTTACATGATCGCAGAATTCTTGAGGTATCTTGACGAATCTCTTCAGCCAAGTCCTTAGGTAGGCATCTTACAGCTGACTCTACTCCAATAATTATTTTCTCTGTTGGTATCGATCTTGGTGCCACAGAGTAATTATTTCCTTTACTCAGGATGGATAAAGCCGGTTGACTGAGTTTCACTGTTGTTAAATTCACCACGTAATCAGAGTGATCATTATTCGAAACAGAATTTTGGAACGGATACTGTATAGCATGAAGATTTTCAAATTTTCTGATGTGTTTTTTAGTAACAGCAATCTTCACCTTACTTGCCTGAAGTTCGGAAATTCTTATTAATGTACTCATGAATTCAGAGCATAAAGTGATCGTTAGGCGATGCTTGATGTGTTCTATATCTCTAGACATAAAGCTCAAATCACGACGTATATTATGAATATGATTTCGAAGAATCATTCTATTTGCACGATGAAAGATCTTGAAATTACGATTGCTTTGTAAGTGATGCTTTATTTTGATGAAATTTGGTATTACCTGTTTATCTCGGCATCTCAGCAGGAATATTAAAGCACAAAGGAGCTTCACCTTCTTTATCAAAAGTGATGAGAACATTCTTGTTAGATTGAAGATGTCCATCCCATGTTGGTTAATTATAGAATATTTAAAACTTTCACGACTCATAATATGTAATGTATGTATTATTTATGGTAAAATAAAGACGTGGTACGAAATAATAATGATTATTATTTATTAAACTGCTGCTCAACGTTTCTACTGCAATGTAACAGTCTATATATATATATATATATATATATATATATATATATATATATATATATATATATATATATATATATATATATATATATATATATATATTCATATAAATATATATATATATAAATATATATATATATGTATATATATATATATATATATATATATATATATATATATATATATATATATATATATATATATATGTTTATATATACATATATATATATATATATATATATATATTTATATATATATATATATATAATTTATATATATGGAAAGAATATATATACGCATGATGATAATGATTATTCATCCACAAGTTATTTTCCGTCTGGATGATACCAGTGTCCATCACTCTTATAATAGTTTGTCCATAATATGAAACTCTCCGTCCAACATGTGACGCTATGAATCTATTCCAAGAATAGCAGAATACTCCATATATTCCAAATCCTTAGGAAGTGCATCAAACTGTTATATTGCATCATGGTCAAGTCTCGACACATGAAGGGCAAATTGTTGACTCAAAATACAAGATTGTCTCCATCGTGAGTGCTGTGTCTATGACTAGTTTCACTCCCAAGTGTGCTGGAATCGATCTGTGTCCATGACTAGTTCCACTCCCAAGTGTGCTGGAATCGATCTGTGTCCATGACTAGTTCCACTCCCAAGTGTGCCGGAATCGATCTGTGTCTATGACTAGTTTCACTCCCAAGTGTGCTGGAATCGATCTGTGTCCATGACTAGTTCCACTCCCAAGTGTGCTGGAATCGATCTGTGTCTATGACTAGTTTCACTCCCAAGTGTGCTGGAATCGATCTGTGTCCATGACTAGTTCCACTCCCAAGTGTGCTGGAATCGATCTGTGTCCATGACTAGTTCCACTCCCAAGTGTGCTGGAATCGATCTGTGTCTATGACTAGTTCCACTCCCAAGTGTGCTGGAATCGATCTGTGTCCATGACTAGCTTCACTCCCAAGTGTGCTGGAATCGATCTGTGTCCATGACTAGTTTCACTCCCAAATGTGCTGGAATCGATTCTGAGGAAACAGATCAGTTATCATATGTGAACAGATGTTATTGTCATTGTATCAGAATGTTTGAGGAGTCTGGAAACAACGACTAGAATAAAATGGAACTATAACCCAGGAGCAGATGATAATTCACTGATGAGATGATGGTAATCTGGTTGAATGCCCATTTATTTCACACCGATACATAATTCATTCACAGTTTACAAATTTCCACAAAACTCAGAATGAGATATATCTGTGGATCAAACAAAAATGAACAGAACATGAAAAGAACACCAAAATTGCGTGTATATGTGGAGAAAATAATATTATTGATAGACATGGATCATATATTGATCAAATCGTATATATGAAATAGCATTATGTAGACGATAATGTGAACGAATAACATATATTTCCACCACCAAACAAATTAACATAGAACATACATATGAATACAACATCGTCACGTGATATCCAGAGGAACTCAGAGAGTTCGACTGTGGATCAATAATTGACAGATGATGCCGGAGAATGTTGTGCAATTTGATAATTGAATAACAGTATATAATATGAATAAAGAATGAATTGGATTGAATATGTTGGAGAATGAACACAGTGATGAGTTATTGAGTGGAAAAGAATGATAAATATCACAAAAAATGATTGTCAATTCGGAATAATTAGAAACACTATGCAACATCAGTTTCACACAACACTGCTCAGATGCGACGATTTACAGTTGAACTGATTATCCATCCCTAATTCCTCATTCGATCGACTCATATCTGTATATATCTCTCAAATGTACTGGCATTCTATTGAATATAACCAGTACATTAGGATTTAGTCGACGTTGTCCATATTTGTTATTATAATTTTTTTCTTTTCTAATTTTTCAGGAATCTTTATCTAGTGTTTATGAGTGATCATTTCTGATTTCGAACCTGTCATGAAAATGGAATTTCAGAATGAATGTATATTCGAATCATTCATCAACACGTGAAACACTGGACAACGCAATACATATTATCTTCATCGGCTATCTTGAAATTAGAACAAGTTATTGTTTTTCAAATTTCACTCTGACGTGAGCACATTTGGTGTGAGTTTCAGTCCCATACCTCATTCTAACAATCCATGAGCTATAATAAATTCTACCAATGATGTGTAAACAGTGCGCAATGAGTGGATTTTCCCATGGATTGTGTGAACTCATATGGAATTGTGAATTCCGAATGTACTAACTATAAGTTACTTTTGAAAACTGGAGTTGAGTTCATTCTACACTCATTTTTCAAGTCTTCATCATTTTGAAAAAGATCTCACCACAGATTCCGATGACATTTCGAAGATGTGTCTGTAAACATATATCAGATCGATTGTGTATGCTATATCCTCAACCGGAAGAGATTGCAATAATAACGTACAGAAAATGTAGAATACTGTCGTATCGACGATTAAATCAGGGCCACCAATGAGGCATCGGAAACTTTGGGTTCAAAATCCAGGGCCGATTGACCACTAGTGATGGGCGTGGCTTATCGGCAGGCCACCTAGATCTATACATCATGTGGGCATTCAGAGATACTCTGATAGGCAATGTCAATTTACCCGCATAACAAACAGCCCATTTGATTAGATGTTTTGTTTTGTGACGTTTGTGGGCGGGTCAATCACTAGTCGTCAATTGAGAAACTGGAGAAGAATGAACAGATGATATAGAGAAAGAAGGTGAGTTCCAAGTGGTTAGCAAATGAAGAAATCAGGTGTACACGGAAAAAATAGAAAAGTATGGAAAATAAAAGAAGTCAAGAAAAATCAAAAGAATCACGAAAAATGTGAAAAAATGAAAACGTCACAAGAAACCACGAATAATCACGGAAAATTAAAAGTGAAAAGAAAAATCGAATGAATCACGATAGAGGAGAAAAAATCGAAAACAATTACGAAAATCACGAAGAATCGAGAGAGAATGGAGAAAGTCACGAAAAATTGAGGAGAATCGAGAGAAAAAAAATAGAAAAATTCAAGAAACGGAACGAAAATCACTGAAAAACATGAAGATCACAGAGAATCAAGAAAAAATCGAATAATTGAGGATATCCTAATGAATGGGAACAGCAATGAAAATCACGGAAAACCACAAGAATCAAAATAATTGAATAAATATGGGAAAAACGAGAATAATTGAATATATGTAATAATAATTGAATTCATTGATATATGCACGGCTTCTTTGTTTGATTCAATTGGTGATATCTAGTTAAATTTGTTGGGAGATTTAATTTCCCTAATTTCAATTGGTAAGTTGTTATAGAGTTCGGTTTCAATATATTTTGCACTGTTTTGTCCAAATCTTTTTGTTTTTCTTAGTGTAACTGTGCTTAGTGTAACTTAGTGTAAAAAGTGTAACTTCTTAGTGTGTCTGCTGCTACTTTTTGTCTAGTGTTTTGAGAATGGAATATTTTTTCTAGTGGTATGTTATTGATGAAGTAGAGAATGACTTCTTCAGCATATATCTGCCAAACATCAAGGGTGTCGAACTCATCAAATAGCATGTTTGTTGGAAAATCTTTCCATTTCTTCAAACTGATTTTCATAATAAATCGTTGGCCCTTAATTATATGATCTGGACTAGTAGGATAACCTACACCCCAACCTATGATACCATACTGAATGATAGACTGAACAAGAGCATAATATACTTTTTTTAGTGTGCTGAAATCCAATATACTTCTTAGTTGAACGAATTTAAAAATGGTTTTCCCAATTTTATTGGCACTAGTTCTAATATGCTTATCCCATCTTGAGTTGTGGTCTATTATAACGCCTAGATATTTGATTGATTCAACTGATTCGATTGAATTCAAGTGCTGTGAATAAGCATCTGAGCTGAAGGAATTATTAATAGAGAACGTTATATATTCAGTTTTTTTACATTGATAAGAGTGAGAAGATCCAGCCAATTGCTTGCTTTTTCAAAACCTTTATTTGCCGATTGAAAAACAGTTTCCCACGAGTTTCTTCTGAATATCAGAGCAGTATCATCTACGAACAAAATAACTCTACCATTCAATTTAATATTACATAAATCATTGATATGAAGCAAGAATAATATTGGACCTAATACTGTACCCTGAGGTACTCCGAATTCAATCGTTCTAGAGTCGCTGAGATGGTTTGAAATCTCTGTGAACTGTTTTCTAGTAGTGAGGTAACTTTTGATTGGAGCCTCTTACGCCCACAGCAAATAGTCTATCATGTGAACGGTATCAAATGCTTTGGCTAGATCTAGAAATATGGTGAGAATATCTTCATTTTTGTCTGAAGCTTCCTAAATATCAGACGTCACTTTAAAAATAGCCTTGTGTGTACCCATCTTCTCTCTAAAGCCAAACTGATTCGAGGATATGATAGATTTACTCTCATAATAGTTGACTATTCCAGTTTTTAAACATTTTTCAAGTATTTTTGCGCAATTACTAGTGAGAGAAATAGGACAATGGATAGTTATTTCAGTCCTGGACCCACTTTTGAACATCGGTTCAATCACAGAGTTCTTAAATATAGATGTGAAAACGCCTGAGCTGAGACTTTGGTTAATAATATGTGCAAGTGGTGTTAAAATATGAACTCTTATTTCCCTGAGAGTAACATTGGTAATAGAATCTCTTCCTGGTGCTGCTTTGTTTTCAAGGTCGAGAATAATGTCAGATATTTCTTTAGCGTTAGTGGGTACAAAAAATGCTGATGAGTTTACGATTGGTGTATTATTAAGATCGTTAGGATCGGTGATTGCAATATGGGGATTTGTTCTATTATGGTATTTATTTCTATTATGAGGTAGACGCAGAGAAGAAATTGATCTACGAGCCCACCATACCATATTTTTTAGCCCTATACAATCTGCTGGACGTGGAAGTGATTGGACTCCTGATTGGTGCCAGAGGCACAATTCCTCACTTCTTCGTGGAATTTTGTAGAAGATTCAATATTAGTAATAGTTTCATTTATTCAATAACTCTTTCAGCCTTAAAAATATCCATTTCAATTTTCAGAAACCATTTATATAATTTGAATTGATTCAGTGTGTAGCCATTTTTCTCTCTTTTTTATATTATGTGCATTTTCTTTTTTTTACCATTCTTTTTCTAAATAATTAATTAATCAACTACAATTTTTTTCTCTCTATAATTAGCTCAATATTGTTATTATTTTTTGTACCATCACTAATTTGTTATATTCGTTGTTATTATTTTTTATTCTGTGTCTGTAGGCAACCTTCATCACAAGGCAGAGTCTTTATTTTGTATCAATAAAGAATTTATATATTATCGGCCAATTTCTCACCAATGTCTGCAAAGAAGTTATTAAATGAATCCGCTGCTAATTTTGGGCTTCCTTTGGTGAGTTTGAATTCGTTTTCTAGCTTAATTTCGATTATCTGATTGCTGTCATCGTTTCCTTCAGTTATTTCGTTTATTATATTCAATACCTCTTTTGGATCATTGTTTGCGTTCTTGTGTATAGAAGTTATTTCTCGTTTTTTGTGAGAGACTGTTCACACTGGTTCTATAATCGATGTATTTCATCTTCAATCCATTTTTCACTGAGTGATCTTGGGTATTGTTCACTTCATTCCATAATTGATCTTTATTTCTTATAGCTGTCAATAATCCAGGAGTTATACATGATTCAATCTTTTGGTTCTTGCAGTTCTCCTTGATTATTTCAGTATGAGTTGCTGTTTTGATGGGCGCTGTAGGATCTCTATGAAGTTATTTGTTGTTATATTCACATCATTGTTATCAATTACTGTTGACCAATCCTCGTGATGTAATATTAGTTTCAAAAATGGATAATCAACAATTAACTTATCATACGACTTGGGCTTTTCTCTATCATCCATCATGGGGAAGCAATTGTCAGTATATTGTATATTCAACAATATTGGATAGTGACCAGTGATGTTCACTTGAAGAATGGCAGCCGTTTCGGTTTGATTAGTGGAGCCAGTTGCATGGTGAGTATAGAAATAAATGATCGATGCAACTCCTGGATATGTCTGTAACTTGAGTTTGATCATTGATATAAGATATAAAACCGTATTCACTGAATGAATAGCGATATTCTCCCATATATTTATCTTTGTCATCAAGAATATTCAAATTTAGGTCACCTACAATGATCGTTTTGAGCTTGCTCAACTCTATATTACATTCCATATAACCTAATGCATTTTCCAAGCTATCAATAAATACAGTAGGATTTTTAAAGGAAAGGGGATCGGTAGACTGAGATTGATGACATCTGATCATTATCCATACTATTAGATTCCATTGTTGTTACATTGACATTTTCTATTGTTGAGTTTTTATGGGTGAATGAATCTATACCATCGTTCTCGGAAGGCTTTTGCCATGAAACCCATCCTAATAATGGATTGATTGATGCACATCTCTATCACCTATGTGAGCTTCAGTCAAGACAATATTGTCGAAACATAAATTCAAGTCTTCTGATAATACAAGTGATTCATCAAAATGTTTAAAAATGCTTCTAATATTAATATGTAGAATGCTAATACCTGGGCGTACTCAATATAATATTATACCTGGAGAGGATAGAGCGCGTGAGCTTGAAGCCACTTTCCACCCCCCACTTCACCCCTCTTTTCCCTCAGCCGCCATATTGGTAGGGTGAGAAAAGTGTGGGATCGTAGCTCGTCCACGCAAGCAGCACTAGCAAGTACTGATTGAACACAATGCTGTCACAGTTATGATTGAACTATAATGGTGTGTAATTGCGAAGCATTTGGTTGCACAAATACAAGAATGAAGAAGAGTGGACAAAATAGAATTACATTTCACAGGTGAAGACTGAGTGAATAATTCAGTCAACTTATTCATAACAATGATGATAATGTAAGAAAGGAATTTACTTTCAGATTAGATGCAAGTGTAGGCCAAGGCCTGAATATGGAATTAATTACAAACGAGGCTAGGCCTATATGTTCCTTGTTTTCTCAACATCCATAAGTTCCTCGAAAAAAAGAACTAGTTCCAATTTCCGCTACTAGATACAAAAAGTAACTAGTTAGCTCTGAAGTTCCTCAAGAGAGAAAAGGAACTCGAAAGTTTGCCAAAAAATAAAGTTCCTTCAAAGTTTCTTTGAAAGTTCTCGACGCGGAGTTTTTGTTTCAAATTTGTATTTTCATGAGTTTTAAAATGTTACAAAGCAAAAGATTTTCACTGTGCCCACCCCCCCCCTCCCCCTTCCCCTCCCCCCCACTGCCATGTTCAAACAGGATTTATCATAATCAATTCAATAATTATTCGATCAATATTGATAAAACACTACCACAACACCAATTTTTTCATAACGGAGACTGGTACGGTCGAGATGGAAAATTAGAGTGAATCCGTTCTTTTGAAATGCTGGGTAAGCAAATTTACATTTTTTTGTGAAGTTAATAACAACTGAATATTTAGCCATAAGACTTCACCATGCTACAAAAGAGAAAAACCGTGTGAATACTCATTCAAAAGTACGGTCAGTGTCGAATAGATTGTTAGACGAGCTTTAGCGAGGATTCAATTTGACATACTAAAAATATTGTTGTTCGATTTTATGTTTTTTTGTCGGTTCTCCACAAGTCAAACGGCTATAGTTATCAACTTCAGACTTCTGTTGGTTATGGTTCCTCATCTGACTCAGATTTGTATAGTTTTGTGGCATCATCGGGTGATAACTTATATTCTTATGAATTTTATCATTTTCAAAAATACCTATTAGAATAACACGGCGGAAAAAAAATATTTTCATTTTCAAAAGCAATGAAATTTTGTGTGAAGTTGGTTTATATTCTGAAACACATATAGGAGAACTTTCAGCTTGATCAGGTGAGCCATTTTGAAGAAAATCCATAAAATGTGCCAAATTGGTACCACTTGAAGCAGTTTTTAACTTAAATGTCACCCAATTGGCGGCTGTAGGCAGAAGTTTGGCCAAAAAAGTCGACATACTATCACTGTCCGCTCGTTTAACGACGCATATATGGCGTTTTTCTAGTGATTAACCAACATCAATAACTCAATGGACTTGGTCGTTAACTTCACTCATAGGCTCGGTATTATTATCAACTGTTATTCATTCAATCTCACTGCTATTATCAATATTATCATGTGTTATATTTTATCATATCTCGATGAATATTATCATCATTAATATATTGTTGTGAATATTATCATCAATAATAAGCCTGAATGTCATTTTTCATTTAGGTAGGCCTACTTCTAATTGGTGGCTATTTTCCCAGTCATATACAAGACTGCACTCTTTTACTGCTCATAATCCAAAGCTGATAGACTGTCCTGGACCAAGTCCAGTTAGCAGTTATCTGAGAGTTGGTGACAACAAATATCCCAGGTGACCATGGTGGTAACAACTTTTATCTGCCAGTTGGAGCTACTCCCACGTTGGTAATACCCGGCCTTAGGGGAACGTCCATAAATCACGTCACAGCTTAAAATGGGAGAGGGGTCGTCAATATTCGTGACAGGGTGTTACAAATGGAGGGGGGAGGGGGAGGCAATAGTGTGACGTACCATTTTTTTGTTCTATGTATTTGGCGCCATTCTTATAGATTCTTATATCTATACCCACCCTAGAAAAATAATTTTCGAATAAAATAAAACAATAATCAATTTCAACTACTCAAAACGCAGACATAAAGAAGTGAACGTTTTAGTTTGATTACTCTATTGTACTTTTGCCGCCTGTTGATTTCAACTTTTGTCAGCTGGGGAAGGGTATGAGAATTTGTGACGTATTTAAAGGAGGGGGGGGGTGTCAGGTTTTGTCATCAACTGTGAAATGGGAGTGATGAGGGAAGGGTGGAGGGGGGGGGGGGGGGGGGTCCAGAAAAGTAGTCTAAAAAAGTGCGAGATAATTTATGGACGTCCCCTTAATCTTGATTGGTGCATATTATTGAAAAGACTTAATTGTATACTGGCTCAACTCTTGATATCATGTGAATATTAAATCATTATTGGGTATATTTGGATATATTATTCAAGTATATGTTGTGAATAATACGTTGATATTGTGGGACAGCCACAGTTCCAACACGATCAAGACTTACGGGCCTTCCCAATGAGTTCAAGTCTGAGAACATGTGTGAGCCATGTTGTGCAAATCTAGCTCGGACAAGTCACACAAATATAATTATCCAATATTTCTGTGATTTGACCAACTTCCATTTTATTTCATATTTCATTATATTTTCATTAATATTATTCAAATTGATATATTATTATGAATATTATTATCATTGATAGGCTTACATGTCATTTCATATTTGGGTAGACCTACTTCTAATTGGTGGCTATTTTTGGGTAACGCACAAGAATGTGCATTTCAATTGGTGCTCAATCCACAACTGATAGTCTGTCTTAATATTGATTGGTGCATATATTTTTGAGAAGACTGAATTCTGTGATAGCTCCATCCTTAATGTTATGTGAATATCTCATTTTTATTCAGGCCCAAGTAGGCCTACATATGATGAGGATTATACGTTGGTATTGCAGACAAACACAATTCCCAAATGTGCAAGACTAATATGCCTACTCAATAAGTTCAAATCTGAAAACATGTAGGAGCCAAGTCGTGCAATAAATCTTGAACAAATCACAGAAATAGTATGATTTAATATCTCTGTGATTGGTTCAAGTTTCATGGAAGTATCAGACAATAAGTAAAGGCATGATGTGGGCTTGCATTTTTATCGAATAATCATTCAAATCTGATGAAACAGAAAATACCAATAACAAAGCTTCTCTCAGTATCTTTAATACCTACCAATCCTTCCCGATTTGTGTCCAGATAGTAACTGAATCATATTCCTAATTGAAATTAATTAGTATTTTACAACATTAACAAGAATGATCATGATAATATCTTTTATTATTACTTTCGCTCAGAGCATCTAGTCCCATTTTAAGAATTGATTACTCGCCCTTCGAGGATCCCTACAAATTTCACGACATCATCTTCATAGTCTTCAGCTTTGATTTCCAATTTTTGTTTTCATTGCATACTATTTTTCTTTTTTCCCCTTTTTAATTTTTGTATGATTTCGTTATCATCATTTAATTATTTCTTTTTTCTACATTTTCTTATTCAAACCTAGTCAAATTATATTCATTTTTGTTATTCTCCGAAATGATTGTTATTGATAGTTTGTTTTATATTTTAATTGATTGATTTTTATTCTGTGTTTTGCAATCTTTTAATGTAAGACAGAGTCTGAATAAAGATACATATATATATATATATATATATATATATATATATATATATATATATATATATATATATATATATATATATATATATATATATATATATAGGATGACAGATATTGGTATGCTCTCAATGTTAGTCGTGGTATCTTTCCCCTATCAATATGGCCGCCGCGCGAGAGAGATAGAAGATCTTAGCTTCACTCGGCTGAGCGCTCGGTAACTCGCCATAGCCACTCCAGGTATAATATATACTTCCAGGCTAATACCAGAGCTAGAAAATTGTTGTTTACACGAAAGAGTGGCATTCAATATTTTTGTTTGTACTTTGTAATTACTTGATATCTCGTCAGTCCAATTGAAGTGATTATTACTTTCTTTCATCACACTGGAGATATTATTGAAGTGATTTGCACTTGTATTGTTTGTCTCAACACAATCTGAATTAGTTTAATTTTCCGAGATACCATTGGTTTCAGTTATGTTAAGTATACCTTGATCAGTTCCATTCCCACCTCATTTCTCTACACCGCTTACTTCTTTCTATAGTAAACCGAGTACCAGCCGTATTCAGTTCAACGGTTCAGCAGACGTACTTGACTGGTTCACATTCATACCAGTGATCTTTCTGAACCATTCCATCCAATAGCCTCTGGTTTTCTCTTCACAGAACACGAAGAATAATGCCAACATGGAGACGTGGAAAGTTGCTGTGACCAAGAAAAGATAGTCAAAGATGGTTTGATTTTTGATCACTTCAGTTTCTGATAGAATGTTGAACAGCCAGGAGAATAAAAATGAGAAAAAAACGAATACACTTGTACCTAAATTTCTCAATTGTGCTTTCCGTTCACTCAGACCGAATCTCTGAATTTGTTTACCCTGACCAATACATTTGTAGATGTTATTTACAATATGAGAGAAACAAAGGAGATTGAGTCCAAGTACGAGAATAGCAGGTGCTTCTACTGTTGTGATCAGAGCGATACCGTCAGGATAACAGTAACCTCTGTCAACTAAGCGTGTCATGTAGAAACGTTTGTAATCCCAAGCGAGAAGTGTGGTTGTTGGCATCAGTGGCAAACCCCAAGCGAACAGAGATACTTTCAGCAAGAGATGCGTGGTTGTGGTTGCCCCGGCAACAGTTGTCAGCCGCATGTATTGTAAATATGAGAGAACAAGCATCCATAGGAACATTGCCAGAAATGAATAATGTCGTAGGGCACCAATAACCACGCAATGTATGTCCATTATTTCAAGGCGGACTAAACTACAATAGAAACCCAAGATAAGATTGATCAGAAGAGCCGTGGTCATTTGGAGCATGATCTGGTGGCCGATGTCATCACGCCACTGACGGAATAAAATGGCAGTCAGGAAAATACTGAGGACCCCAAATGTACTGAGTACAACTCCAACAGCTAGGATTGCTATCAACGATTTACTCAGAGACATTATATCGCTATTGGACGCGAAGGAATTATACATGATGTAATAGCCACGTAACATGTTTCCCTTGGCCGATAAGTGTTTACATCTGTACACGATATTGCCATAGAATGTGGTTTTCTGCAGTTTACAGTTATCAGTGCTCCATGAATCCGTCTCAAAATCCCATGAGGCGATCAATTCAGAGAAGTTATCCGGTAGGACGTGAACACTGAATATGAAATCAACATAATGATTCGTATCATCCGCATAAAGGGGCGTTTCGTTTCTGTTCTTGAATAAGGTTATCGCGAACAATTGTATGATCTTATTCCGGCTGTTGGAGTTCTCGTGACTGAAAATAGCATATTCCCCATTGTATTCGTTGAAACTTGCATTATGATTCAAAACTGCCATCATATCGAAACGTTTCACTAAATCATCGGAAACTGAAAAAGCGATGAAGACGCTAGAAACATCAACCGGTAAAACTGAACCAGATGTTGTCAATTCGAACCGGTCACCAACATTCTTTTTGTAAGCACCGTTCACTGGCCTTCTGATCTCAAGATTCGTCAATAAAAACATACTATCAATCCAATCGCCACTCCTCAAATCGACAGCGATATTTTCAGGCGGATATTCAGATATTATAGTTTCTAGGTTTTCATATACACCACTCGTGAATAGAAATCTCCATATACTATTCAGCTTGGTTGTTTTCCTGACAAATGATCCATTAGCCATGTAATCACCAGCATCAGTAAACATGAATGTAGGTAATCCTTCTATGATCGATTCCAGAGACTTCTTACTGACGGGAAGATTCAAATACGTCTGTAAATGTTCAGCGTAAGTTATCAGTTGGACGAAAATTGGTAAGTTGACATCCCAATTATCACACGGTCGCCAAGAAGTGGTGTAGTCAAGATGTAGTGCACTCCATTCGGCTTGGTGAGTACTCTTGTTGTAGATGCACTTCATTACAGTGACGTCCTTGGTAGTGAAGTTGTATTTCATATATAATCTCTGATGAAGAATATCTGAGAGATGAGAAAGAATACACAATTATGAAAAATGTGAAAGTGGTGCCTCAGTGGAGTCCAGTTCAAACGATCCGAACTTATCATAGTTACATTCCGTTCACCACCAAACATGTTAATCACGGTCAACGACTTAATCTCGATTACCGTGCATTGTGGACACACTCCATCAACGTTAACAGTGATTAACGTCTTAATCTCGCTCAGCAAACCATGTTAGCGCGTTAACGCAGTTAATTAATTACCCACACTTCCATGCGTACATTTAACCTCAATTAGCTCGATCGAGTTTAACTTTTTGTTGTGAACAGGGTATTAGCAAAACTGAGAACAATAACTTTGTGTCAAGTTGTGGATGTGATTATGAATATTTCCTCGCATTTTCACAATCATGAAGAAATGCGAGCGTCAAGTTTTACAATTACAACCATCGAAATGGTTATGCATATTACTTGAATTATTAGTTCAGGCATAAACAACGAACTAGGATCACGCAGTTTCTGCGTTGTCAGATCACCATACATAATATATTCGGAAGCTATATACACCTTGATCAGGATCATGCATATTTCATGATCACACACTTTGTTCATTCATCATTCAAGAGCCTATCCAACCTCTTTCTGAACACGGAACATACTTCGATATGTATATTCGATTTTCTTCCAATTCTTTCAATCATCTTTCTGAAAGTCGATCCATCCGAATATCTCCAGATTGAGTAGAAACATGTATTCGACCAAACCAAACGTTATGTGAGAATTTCAATTCGATCAGATGAAGAAAAATTTGACAAATAATGTGCTGGCCAATTCATAAGAATTTCACAAAGTTTCCGAACTATTTCCTCAGTTCATATTATAACTATTCCTCCAGTTCATCACTGGAGCGGCAGTGGAGCGCTCGCAGACTGCTGTTTAATTGCCGTCTGACGGTTTGACATCAATTGAGAGTGTTGGAGCAGTGCTGCTCCATTGCCTCCCTTTTTGACACAGATTCCTTCTGTATGTGTTCGCCGCTCCAACGACGCACCGCGCAGACGTTCCATCAGTCACATTATTCCGTTGTATCACTGACTGTCTCTCATCGTTGGAGCGTCAACGGTGGGAGCCACGAAACCACCACCGCTTTCTGGCGGTTTAATGAGTGCTGGAGCATTGCCGCTCAACTGCTTCCTTTTTAACGCGGATTCCTTCCAAACTTGTTTGCCCCTCCAACGACGCTACGCGCTGATGTTCCATCATTCACATCCCACTGCTGTTTTACTGCCGTTTCCCCGTCGTTGAAGCGTTGGCGGATTGACGTTATGATTCCTTCACCGCGTATTCAAATAATTGTGAGTGCCGGAGCATTGCTGGTCAATTGCTTCCCTCATCAACCCAGATTTCTTACATGCTTGTTTGCCGCTCTGATGACGCTCCGCTGATGTCAATTCCATCAGTCACATAATCTATGTTGTTTCATTGCCACTTCCTCATCACTAGACCGTCGGCGAATAAACCATCATCGAATCACGACAGTGGAACATTAGTGGTGCGGCGATGCTTTTACGGTGCATCCTGGATTGGAAATCTTGATTTGTATCTATTTATTTATCAGCAGTAAATGTATGGTTCATGATGATATTGTATATCTAAGATGATGAAAATATGCTTATGAGTTCGATTCTTCTACTTTGAAGTCTGTGCATACGTGTTCAGTATTATACGATTTCATCTAAAACATGTACCTTAAGAGCTAAATGGATACTATGAAGTACCCTGGGCCACTTCCTCCGTTCACGTTCTGCAATTCAAATTTCAAGTTTTGAGTTCAATGTATGGAATATTTCATACACCCTCATATATTCACGAGGAGAATAATTACATTTAAAGTACAGGGCATGTATTTCAATATTTTTGATCGGACTACTTTTGTTTATTGATGATCACACTACTGGCATTTGTGAATTATCATGTTCAAAATTATCGCCGTCCTTTTACTGCCAACCTCGTGAGAGTGACAATATGAATTGTATCAATACTCGTTGGATCTCATCCAAGGTTTTCACCTCCTTTGATTCAGTATGATGAAGAAAAATTCTCAAACATGGACTTGTTGTAGTACGTACATCGTATGTCGTTGATTTAACCCTCTCAAAATAGTATATATTCACATTTTAGTTCCGTCATGTTTTCGTGTTGCGTCCGTTAGGCCTGGCTGTTGTTGTCTGAACTGGGAATGCCTAGAGTCCCTAGACATGATCGTACAGTTCTTCGCGCATGCTAGAAAATGACAGTTTGTTCAACCGAAAAGGATAATAATAATCGGAAAAGTTATGGTTGATTTGAGGCAAGTGATTTGTCCATATTAAACGTAATATAATGATATATTTGTTTCATGGTAGCATTGTCACTATAGGCCTAGCTGGGGATTGCCATCGAGTGTGTAAGCCCTAGGCCTAGTGGGCCTCTAGGGCCTACAAATTTGATGCCATTGCACACCAACGTGAGATATTTTCATAACGGATCTAAGAAGCCCCAGGTTCACTGTCTAGGCCCAAGCAAGTGCATTGGACCTACAGAGCATTAAGTCAGTAGGCCTACCGAGGATTAGGATAGGTTAGGTATGACTTGGGCCTAGGCCTGGGGGCTACTAACAGCAAGTTGAATAATTTAAATTTGGGCCTGCTCTAGGCCTGAAAACAATGGCGTTGGGCCTGGATGAGCAAAACTATTGTAACTTAGATTTCTGGGCTAGGCCTAATCAATGAATGCCCAAAATAGGGAGTCTAGTTATGGCATAGTGCTGAGGCTCTATACTTGTTCTGTGAGCATAAAATTGTAATTATTGTATAGTATTCTTTCAGAAAACCAGCCAGCATAGGCCGAGGCCTACCTAAGCATAGGCCTATACCACTGGTAATGACTGGGACCATTGAACACTACAAAATCAATGCTCGAGCTAGGCCCAAAAATCGAGAAGTGTAACATGAAAAAAAAACGAAGGTAAGAGCTACCGGTACGATGAAATTACCCCGCTCGCATTTGTGAAATCTATCCATGCGATACCAGTGGGCCTACAATACATTGCAGAAATAACATCACTAGACAAAAATGGAATAGTAATGAATAGTGGAAAAAAGACTTGATCCACTCGTCCGACTCTCAGTCAAGGCATAGGCTCTTTGAAACCTGGAGTCAAGTAGAGCTTGGGTTTGAAACCCGTGCAGTTGATGTGTTATGCAAATGATGGTCAATCTAGATATTTGGATTGATTTTGATCATGATTGACACTTTTCATCTTCTGCTGTTTGAGTAGGCTCACCTACCCATTCATCTAGGCTATGTAAACTACAGCGGACTGAAATCGTGAATTTGTCTTCCTTCATCATCCTGATAATTGTATGATTCGTTGTTTTTCAGTGGAAAATAACTTGCTTGTTGATGTTGATTTAATGTTGTTAATATACAGGTAGGCCTATCCATATTTTGTTGATATTCAAGACTAGCCGCATATATTGCAGACTGAGAACTGACTGTTCGATTGATTGAAAGCACTTTGATCTCACTTTCTGTCCAAGTAGAAGTAGCCCACCTGTCCTGCATTGTTGTGGTTATTATACAGGTAGGCCTATCTATATTTTGTTGATATTCAAGTGCTAGCCGCATATATTGCAGACTGAGAACTGACTGTTCGATTGATCATAAGCAATTGGATCCCACGTTCTGTAGAAGTAGAAGTAGCCCACCTGTCCTGCATTGTTGTGGTTATTATACAGGTAGGCCTATCTATATTTTGTTGATATTCAAGTGCTAGCCGCATATATTGCACACTGAGAACTGACTGTTCAATTGATCATAAGCAATTGGATCCCACGTTCTGTAGAGATAGAAGTAGCCCACCTGTCCTGCATTGTTGTGGTTATTATACAGGTAGGCCTATCTATATTTTGTTGATATTCAAGTGCTAGCCGCATATATTGCAGACTGAGAACTGACTGTTCGATTGATCATAAGCAATTGGATCCCACGTTCTGTAGGAGTGAATGTAGCGTACCAGTCTCACTTGGTTGTTGTTAATATACAGGTAGGCCTATCCATATTCTGCTGGTATTCAAGTGCTAGCCGCATATATTGCAGACTGAGAACTGACTGTTCGATTGATCATAAGCAATTGGATCCCACGTTCTGTAGAAGTGAATGTAGCGTACCAGTCTCACCTGGTTGTTGTTAATATACTGGTAGGCCTATCCATATTCTGTTGATATTCAAGTGCTAGCCGCATATATTGCAGACTGAGAACTGACTGTTCGATTGATCATAAGCAATTGGATCCCACGTTCTGTAGAAGTGAATGTAGCGAACCAGTCTCACATAGTTGTTGTTAATATACTGGTAGGCCTATCTATATTCTGTTGATATTCAAGTGCTAGCCGCATATATTGCAGACTGAGAACTGACTGTTCGATTGATCATAAGCAATTGGATCCCACGTTCTGTAGGAGTGAATGTAGCGTACCAGTCTCACATAGTTGTTGTTAATATACAGGTAGGCCTATCCATATTCTGTTGATATTCAAGTGCTGGCCGCATATATTGCAGACTGAGAACTGACTGTGCGATTGATCATAAGCAATTGGATCCCACGTTCTGTAGAAGTGAATATAGCGTACCAGTCTCACATAGTTGTTGTTAATATACAGGTAGGCCTATCTATATTCTGTTGATATTCAAGTGCTAGCCACTTATATTGCAGACTGAGAACTGACTGTTGGATTGATCATGAGCAATTGGATCCCACGTTCTGTAGAAGTGAATGTAGCGTACCAGTCTCACATGGTTGTTGTTAATATACTGGTAGGCCTATCCATATTCTGTTGATATTCAAGTGCTAGCCGCATATATTGCAGACTGAGAACTGACCGTGCGATTGATTGGAAGCACTTAGATCTCACTTTCTGTCGAAGTGAATGTAGCGTGCCAGTCTCACATAGTTGTTGTTAATATACTGGTAGGCCTATCTATATTCTGTTGATATTCAAGTGCTAGCCGCATATATTGCAGACTGAGAACTGACTGTTCGATTGATCATAAGCAATTGGATCCCACGTTCTGTAGAAGTGAATGTAGCGTACCAGTCTCACATTGTTGTTGTTAATATACTGGTAGGCCTATCCATATTCTGTTGATATTCAAGTGCTGGCCGCATATATTGCAGACTGAGAACTGACTGTTCGATTGATCATAAGCAATTGGATCTCACGTTCTGTAGAAGTGAATGTAGCGTACCAGTCTCACACAGTTGTTGTTAATATACAGGTAGGCCTATCCATATTCTGTTGATATTCAAGTGCTGGCCGCATATATTGCAGACTGAGAACTGACTGTTCGATTGATCATAAGCAATTGGATCCCACGTTCTGTAGGAGTGAATGTAGCGTACCAGTCTCACATAGTTGTTGTTAATATACACGTAAGCCTATACATATTCTGTTGATATTCAAGTGCTAGCCGCATATATTGCAGACTGAGGACTGACCGTGCGATTGATTGGAAGCACTTAGATCTCACTTTCTGTCGAAGTGAATGTAGCGTACCAGTCTCACATAGTTGTTGTTAATATACTGGTAGGCCTATCTATATTCTGTTGATATTCAAGTGCTAGCCGCATATATTGCAGATTGAGAACTGACTGTTCGATTGATCATAAGCAATTGGATCCCACGTTCTGTAAGAGTGAATGTAGCGTACCAGTCTCACATAGTTGTTGTTAATATACAGGTAGGCCTATCTATATTCTGTTGATATTCAAGTGCTAGCCGCATATATTGCAGACTGAGGACTGACCGTGCGATTGATTGGAAGCACTTAGATCTCACTTTCTGTCGAAGTGAATGTAGCGTACCAGTCTCACATAGTTGTTGTTAATATACTGGTAGGCCTATCTATATTCTGTTGATATTCAAGTGCTAGCCGCATATATTGCAGACTGAGAACTGACCGTGCGATTGATCATGAGCAATTGGATCCCACGTTCTGTAGAAGTGAATGTAGCGTACCAGTCTCACATGGTTGTTGTTAATATACAGGTAGGCCTATCTATATTCTGTTGATATTCAAGTGCTAGCCGCATATATTGCAGACTGAGAACTGACTGTTCGATTGATCATAAGCAATTGGATCCCACGTTCTGTAAGAGTGAATGTAGCGTACCAGTCTCACATAGTTGTTGTTAATATACTGGTAGGCCTATCTATATTCTGTTGATATTCAAGTGCTAGCCGCATAAATTGCAGACTGAGAACTGACTGTTCGATTGATTGAAAGCACTTTGATCTCACTTTCTGTCCAAGTAGAAGTAGCCCACCTGTCCTGCATTGTTGTGGTTATTATACAGGTAGGCCTATCTATATTTTGTTGATATTCAAGTGCTAGCCGCATATATTGCAGACTGAGAACTGACTGTTCGATTGATCATAAGCAATTGGATCCCACGTTCTGTAGAAGTAGAAGTAGCCCACCTGTCCTGCATTGTTGTGGTTATTATACAGGTAGGCCTATCTATATTTTGTTGATATTCAAGTGCTAGCCGCATATATTGCAGACTGAGAACTGACTGTTCAATTGATCATAAGCAATTGGATCCCACGTTCTGTAGAGATAGAAGTAGCCCACCTGTCCTGCATTGTTGTGGTTATTATACAGGTAGGCCTATCTATATTTTGTTGATATTCAAGTGCTAGCCGCATATATTGCAGACTGAGAACTGACTGTTCGATTGATCATAAGCAATTGGATCCCACGTTCTGTAGGAGTGAATGTAGCGTACCAGTCTCACTTGGTTGTTGTTAATATACAGGTAGGCCTATCCATATTCTGCTGGTATTCAAGTGCTAGCCGCATATATTGCAGACTGAGAACTGACTGTTCGATTGATCATAAGCAATTGGATCCCACGTTCTGTAGAAGTGAATGTAGCGTACCAGTCTCACATGGTTGTTGTTAATATACTGGTAGGCCTATCCATATTCTGTTGATATTCAAGTGCTAGCCGCATATATTGCAGACTGAGAACTGACTGTTCGATTGATCATAAGCAATTGGATCCCACGTTCTGTAGAAGTGAATGTAGCGAACCAGTCTCACATAGTTGTTGTTAATATACTGGTAGGCCTATCTATATTCTGTTGATATTCAAGTGCTAGCCGCATATATTGCAGACTGAGAACTGACTGTTCGATTGATCATAAGCAATTGGATCCCACGTTCTGTAGGAGTGAATGTAGCGTACCAGTCTCACATAGTTGTTGTTAATATACAGGTAGGCCTATCCATATTCTGTTGATATTCAAGTGCTGGCCGCATATATTGCAGACTGAGAACTGACTGTGCGATTGATCATAAGCAATTGGATCCCACGTTCTGTAGAAGTGAATATAGTGTACCAGTCTCACATAGTTGTTGTTAATATACAGGTAGGCCTATCTATATTCTGTTGATATTCAAGTGCTAGCCACTGATATTGCAGACTGAGAACTGACTGTTGGATTGATCATGAGCAATTGGATCCCACGTTCTGTAGAAGTGAATGTAGCGTACCAGTCTCACATGGTTGTTGTTAATATACTGGTAGGCCTATCCATATTCTGTTGATATTCAAGTGCTAGCCGCATATATTGCAGACTGAGAACTGACCGTGCGATTGATTGGAAGCACTTAGATCTCACTTTCTGTCGAAGTGAATGTAGCGTGCCAGTCTCACATAGTTGTTGTTAATATACTGGTAGGCCTATCTATATTCTGTTGATATTCAAGTGCTAGCCGCATATATTGCAGACTGAGAACTGACTGTTCGATTGATCATAAGCAATTGGATCCCACGTTCTGTAGAAGTGAATGTAGCGTACCAGTCTCACATTGTTGTTATTAATATACTGGTAGGCCTATCCATATTCTGTTGATATTCAAGTGCTGGCCGCATATATTGCAGACTGAGAACTGACTGTTCGATTGATCATAAGCAATTGGATCTCACGTTCTGTAGAAGTGAATATAGCGTACCAGTCTCACACAGTTGTTGTTAATATACAGGTAGGCCTATCCATATTCTGTTGATATTCAAATGCTGGCCGCATATATTGCAGAATGAGAACTGACTGTTCGATTGATCATAAGCAATTGGATCCCACGTTCTGTAGGAGTGAATGTAGCGTACCAGTCTCACATAGTTGTTGTTAATATACACGTAAGCCTATACATATTCTGTTGATATTCAAGTGCTAGCCGCATATATTGCAGACTGAGGACTGACCGTGCGATTGATTGGAAGCACTTAGATCTCACTTTCTGTCGAAGTGAATGTAGCGTACCAGTCTCACATAGTTGTTGTTAATATACTGGTAGGCCGATCTATATTCTGTTGATATTCAAGTGCTAGCCGCATATATTGCAGACTGAGAACTGACTGTTCGATTGATCATAAGCAATTGGATCCCACGTTCTGTTAGAGTGAATGTAGCGTACCAGTCTCACATAGTTGTTGTTAATATACAGGTAGGCCTATCTATATTCTGTTGATATTCAAGTGCTAGCCGCATATATTGCAGACTGAGGACTGACCGTGCGATTGATTGGAAGCACTTAGATCTCACTTTCTGTCGAAGTGAATGTAGCGTACCAGTCTCACATAGTTGTTGTTAATATACTGGTAGGCCTATCTATATTCTGTTGATATTCAAGTGCTAGCCGCATATATTGCAGACTGAGAACTGACCGTGCGATTGATCATAAGCAATTGGATCCCACGTTCTGTAGAAGTGAATGTAGCGTACCAGTCTCACATGGTTGTTGTTAATATACAGGTAGGCCTATCTATATTCTGTTGATATTCAAGTGCTAGCCGCATATATTGCAGACTGAGAACTGACTGTTCGATTGATCATAAGCAATTGGATCCCACGTTCTGTAAGAGTGAATGTAGCGTACCAGTCTCACATAGTTGTTGTTAATATACTGGTAGGCCTATCTATATTCTGTTGATATTCAAGTGCTAGCCGCATATATTGCAGACTGAGAACTGACTGTTCGATTAATCATAAGCAATTGGATCCCACGCTCTGTAGAATTGAATGTAGCGTACCAGTCTCACCTAGTTGTTGTTAATATACTGGTAGGCCTATCCATATTCTGTTGATATTCAAGTGCTAGCCGCATATATTGCAGACTGAGAACTGACTGTTCGATTGATCATGAGCAATTGGATCCCACGCTCTGTAGAAGTGAATGTAGCGTGCCAGTCCCACATAGTTGTTGTTAATATACTGGTAGGCCTATCTATATTCTGTTGATATTCAAGTGCTAGCCGCATATATTGCAGACTGAGAACTGACTGTTCGATTGATCATAAGCAATTCGATCCCACGTTCTGTAGAAGTGAATGTAGCGTACCAGTCTCACATAGTTGTTGTTAATATACAGGTAGGCCTATCCATATTCTGTTGATATTCAAGTGCTAGCCGCATATATTGCAGACTGAGAACTGACTGTTCGATTGATCATGAGCAATTGGATCCCACGTCCTGTAGAAGTGAATGTAGCGTACCAGTCTCACATGGTTGTTGTTAATATACAGGTAGGCCTATCTATATTCTGTTGATATTCAAGTGCTAGCCGCATATATTGCAGACTGAGAACTGACTGTTCGATTGATCATAAGCAATTGGATCCCACGTTCTGTAAGAGTGAATGTAGCGTACCAGTCTCACATAGTTGTTGTTAATATACTGGTAGGCCTATCCATATTCTGTTGATATACAAGTGCTAGCCGCATATATTGCAGACAGAGAACTGACTGTTCGATTGATCATAAGCAATTGGATCCCACGTTCTGTAAGAGTGAATGTAGCGTACCAGTCTCACATAGTTGTTGTTAATATACTGGTAGGCCTATCCATATTCTGTTGATATTCAAGTGCTAGCCGCATATATTGCAGACTGAGAACTGACTGTGCGATTGATCATAAGCAATTGGATCCCACGTTCTGTAGAAGTGAATGTAGCGTACCAGTCTCACATAGTTGTTGGTAATATACAGGTAGGCCTATCTATATTCTGTTGATATTCAAGTGCTAGCCGCATATATTGCAGACTGAGAACTGACTGTGCGATTGATCATAAGCAATTGGATCCCACGTTCTGTAAGAGTGAATGTAGCGTACCAGTCTCACATAGTTGTTGTTAATATACTGGTAGGCCTATCCATATTCTGTTGATATTCAAGTGCTAGCCGCATATATTGCAGACTGAGAACTGACTGTTCGATTGATCATAAGCAATTGGGTCCCACGTTCTGTAGAAGTGAATGTAGCGTACCAGTCTCACATGGTTGTTGTTAATATACATGTAGGCCTATCCATATTCTGTTGATATTCAAGTGCTAGCCGCATATATTGCAGACTGAGAACTGACTGTTCGATTGATCATAAGCAATTGTATCCCACGTTCTGTAGAAGTGAATGTAGCGTACCAGTCTCACATAGTTGTTGTTAATATACAGGTAGGACTATCCATATTCTGTTGATATTCAAGTGCTAGCCGCATATATTGCAGACTGAGAACTGACTGTTCGATTGATCATGAGCAATTGGATCCCACGTTCTGTAGAAGTGAATGTAGCGTACCAGTCTCACATGGTTGTTGTTAATATACTGGTGGGCCTATCTATATTCTGTTGATATTCAAGTGCTAGCCGCATATATTGCAGACTGAGAACTGACTGTTCGATTGATCATAAGCAATTGCATCCCACGTTCTGTGGAAGTGAATGTAGCGTACCAGTCTCACATGGTTGTTGTTAATATACAGGTAGGCCTATCCATATTCTGTTGATATTCAAGTGCTAGCCGCATATATTGCAGACTGAGAACTGACTGTTCGATTGATCATGAGCAATTGGATCCCACGTTCTGTAGAAGTGAATGTAGCGTACCAGTCTCACATAGTTGTTGTTGATATACTGGTAGGCCTATCCATATTCTGTTGATATTCAAGTGCTAGCCGCATATATTGCAGACTGAGAACTGACTGTTCGATTGATCATAAGCAATTGGATCCCACGTTCTGTAGAAGTGAATGTAGCGTACCAGTCTCACATAGTTGTTGTTAATATACTGGTAGGCCTATCCATATTCTGTTGATATCCAAGTGCTAGCCGCATATATTGCAGACTGAGAACTGACTGTTCGATTGATCATAAGCAATTGGATCCCACGTTCTGTAGAAGTGAATGTGACGTACCAGTCTCACATGGTTGTTGTTAATATACAGGTAGGCCTATCCATATTCTGTTGATATTCAAGTGCTAGCCGCATATATTGCAGACTGAGAACTGACTGTTCGATTGATCATAAGCAATTGGATCCCACGTTCTGTAGAAGTGAATGTAGCGTACCAGTCTCACATAGTTGTTGTTAATATACTGGTAGGCCTATCCATATTCTGTTGATATTCAAGTGCTAGCCGCATATATTGCAGACTGAGAACTTCCTGTTCGATTGATCATAAGCAATTGGATCCCACGTCCTGTAGAAGTGAATGTAGCGTACCAGTCTCACATGGTTGTTGTTAATATACAGGTAGGCCTATCCATATTCTGTTGATATTCAAGTGCTAGCCGCATATATTGCAGACTGAGAACTGACTGTCCGATTGATCATAAGCAATTGGATCCCACGTTCTGTAGAAGTGAATGTAGCGTACCAGTCTCACATAGTTGTTGTTAATATACAGGTAGGCCTATCTATATTCTGTTGATATTCAAGTGCTAGCCGCATATATTGCAGACTGAGAACTGACCGTGCGATTGATCATAAGCAATTGGATCCCACGTTCTGTAGAAGTGAATGTAGCGAACCAGTCTCACATAGTTGTTGTTAATATACTGGTAGGCCTATCCATATTCTGTTGATATTCAAGTGCTAGCCGCATATATTGCAGACTGAGAACTGACTGTTCGATTGATCATAAGCAATTGGATCCCACGTTCTGTAGAAGTGAATGTAGCGAACCAGTCTCACATAGTTGTTGTTAATATACTGGTAGGCCTATCCATATTCTGTTGATATTCAAGTGCTAGCCGCATATATTGCAGACTGAGAACTGACTGTTCGATTGATCATAAGCAATTGGATCCCACGTTCTGTAGAAGTGAATGTGACGTACCAGTCTCACATGGTTGTTGTTAATATACAGGTAGGCCTATCCATATTCTGTTGATATTCAAGTGCTAGCCGCATATATTGCAGACTGAGAACTTCCTGTTCGATTGATCATAAGCAATTGGATCCCACGTCCTGTAGAAGTGAATGTAGCGTACCAGTCTCACATGGTTGTTGTTAATATACAGGTAGGCCTAACCATATTCTGTTGATATTCAAGTGCTAGCCGCATATATTGCAGACTGAGAACTGACTGTCCGATTGATCATAAGCAATTGGATCCCACGTTCTGTAGAAGTGAATGTAGCGTACCAGTCTCACATAGTTGTTGTTAATATACAGGTAGGCTTATCCATATTCTGTTGATATTCAAGTGCTAGCCGCATATATTGCAGACTGAGAACTGACTGTCCGATTGATCATGAGCAATTGGATCCCACGTTCTGTAGAAGTGAATGTAGCGTACCAGTCCCACATGGTTGTTGTTAATATACAGGTAGGCCTATCTATATGCTGTTGATATTCAAGTGCTAGCCGCATATATTGCAGACTGAGAACTTCCTGTTCGATTGATCATAAGCAATTGGATCCCACGTTCTGTAGAAGTGAATGTAGCGTACCAGTCTCACATAGTTGTTGTTAATATACTGGTAGGCCTATCCATATTCTGTTGATATTCAAGTGCTAGCCGCATATATTGCAGACTGAGAACTGACTGTGCGATTGATCATGAGCAATTGGATCCCACGTTCTGTGGAAGTGAATGTAACGTACCAGTCCCACATGGTTGTTGTAATATACAGGTGGGCCTATCCATATTCTGTTGATATTCAAGTGCTAGCCGCATATATTGCAGACTGAGAACTGACTGTTCGATTGATCATAAGCAATTGGATCCCACGCTCTGTAGAAGTGAATGTAGCGTACCAGTCTCACACAGTTGTTGTTAATATACAGGTAGGCCTATCTATATTCTGTTGATATTCAAGTGCTAGCCGCATATATTGCAGACTGAGAACTGAATGTTCGATTGATCATAAGCAATTGGATCCCACGTTCTGTAGAAGTGAATGTAGCGTACCAGTCTCACATGGTTGTTGTTGATATACTGGTAGGCCTATCCATATTCTGTTGATATTCAAGTGCTAGCCGCATATATTGCAGACTGAGAACTGACTGTCCGATTGATCATGAGCAATTGGATCCCACGTTCTGTAGAAGTGAATGTAGCGTACCAGTCTCACATAGTTGTTGTTAATATACAGGTAGGCCTATCCATATTCTGTTGATATTCAAGTGCTAGCCGCATATATTGCAGACTGAGAACTGACTGTCCGATTGATCATAAGCAATTGGATCCCACGTTCTGTAGAAGTGAATGTAGCGTACCAGTCTCACATAGTTGTTGTTAATATACAGGTAGGCTTATCCATATTATGTTGATATTCAAGTGCTAGCCGCATATATTGCAGACTGAGAACTGACTGTCCGATTGATCATGAGCAATTGGATCCCACGTTCTGTAGAAGTGAATGTAGCGTACCAGTCTCACATAGTTGTTGTTAATATACAGGTAGGCCTATCCATATTCTGTTGATATTCAAGTGCTAGCCGCATATATTGCAGACTGAGAACTGACTTTCCGATTGATCATGAGCAATTGGATCCCACGTTCTGTAGAAGTGAATGTAGCGTACCAGTCTCACATGGTTGTTGTTAATATACTGGTAGGCCTATCCATATTCTGTTGAGATTCAAGTGCTAGCCGCATATATTGCAGACTGAGAACTGACTGTTCGATTGATCATAAGCAATTGGATCCCACGTTCTGTAGAAGTGAATGTAGCGTACTAGTCTCACATAGTTGATGTTAATATACTGGTAGGCCTATCCATATTCTGTTGATATTCAGGTGCTGGCCGCATATATTGCAGACTGAGAACTGACTGTGCGATTGATCATAAGCAATTGGATCCCACGCTCTGTAGAAGTGAATGTAGCGTACCAGTCTCACTTAGTTGTTGTTAATATACTGGTAGGCCTATCCATATTCTGTTGATATTCAAGTGCTGGCCGCATATATTGCAGACTGAGAACTGACTGTTCGATTGATCATAAGCAATTGGATCCCACGTTCTGTAGAAGTGAATGTAGCGTACCAGTCCCACATAGTTGTTGTTAATTTACAGGTAGGCCTATCCATATTCTGTTGATATTCAAGTGCTAGCCGCATATATTGCAGACTGAGAACTGACTGTGCGATTGATCATAAGCAATTGGATCCCACGTTCTGTAGAAGTGAATGTAGCGTACCAGTCTCACATGGTTGTTGTTAATATACAGGTAGGCCTATCCATATTCTGTTGATATTCAAGTGCTGGCCGCATATATTGCAGACTGAGAACTGACTGTTCGATTGATCGTAAGCAATTGGATCCCACGTTCTGTAGAAGTAAATGTAGCGTACCAGTCTCACATAGTTGTTGATGATATACAGGTAGGCCTATCCATATTCTGTTGATATTCAAGTGCTGGCCGCATATATTGCAGACTGAGAACTGACTGTGCGATTGATCATGAGCAATTGGATCCCACGTTCTGTAGAAGTGAATGTAGCGTACCAGTCCCACATGGTTGTTGTTAATATACAGGTAGGCCTATCCATATTCTGTTGATATTCAAGTGCTAGCCGCATATATTGCAGACTGAGAACTGACCGTGCGATTGATCATGAGCAATTGGATCCCACGTTCTGTAGAAGTGAATGTAGCGTACCAGTCTCACATGGTTGTTGTTAATATACAGGTAGGCCTATCCATATTCTGTTGATATTTAAGTGCTAGCCGCATATATTGCAGACTGAGAACTGACTGTTCGATTGATCACATGCAATTGCATCCCACGTTCTGTAGAAGTGAATGTAGCGTACCAGTCCCACATAGTTGTTGTTAATTCACAGGTAGGCCTATCCATATTCTGTTGATATTCGAGTGCTAGCCGCATATATTGCAGACTGAGAACTGACTGTTCGATTGATCATATGCAATTGGGTCCCACGTTCTGTAGAAGTGAATGTAGCGTACCAGTCTCACATAGTTGTTGTTAATATACAGGTAGGCCTATCTATATGCTGTTGATATTCAAGTGCTAGCCGCATATATTGCAGACTGAGAACTGACTGTTCGATTGATCATAAGCAATTGGATCCCACGTTCTGTAGAAGTGAATGTAGCGTACCAGTCTCACATAGTTGTTGTTAATATACAGGTAGGCCTATCCATATTCTGTTGATATTCAAGTGCTAGCCGCATATATTGCAGACTGAGAACTGACCTTGCGATTGATCATGAGCAATTGGATCCCACGTTCTGTAGAAGTGAATGTAGCGTACCAGTCTCACATAGTTGTTGTTAATATACAGGTAGGCCTATCCATATTCTGTTGATATTCAAGTGCTAGCCGCATATATTGCAGACTGAGAACTGATTGTTCGATTGATCATAAGCAATTGGATCCCACGTTCTGTAGAAGTGAATGTAGCGTACCAGTCTCACATGGTTGTTGTTGATATACAGGTAGGCCTATCTATATGCTGTTGATATTCAAGTGCTAGCCGCATATATTGCAGACTGAGAACTGACTGTTCGATTGATCATAAGCAATTGGATCCCACGTTCTGTAGAAGTGAATGTAGCGTACCAGTCTCACATGGTTGTTGTTAATATACTGGTAGGCCTATCCATATTCTGTTGATATTCAAGTGCTGGCCGCATATATTGCAGACTGAGAACTGACTGTTCGATTGATCATAAGCAATTGGATCCCACGTTCTGTAGAAGTGAATGTAGCGTACCAGTCTCACATAGTTGTTGTTAATATACAGGTAGGCCTATCCATATTCTGTTGATATTCAAGTGCTGGCCGCATATATTGCAGACTGAGAACTGACTGTGCGATTGATCATGAGCAATTGGATCCCACGTTCTGTAGAAGTGAATGTAGCGTACCAGTCCCACATGGTTGTTGTTAATATACAGGTAGGCCTATCCATATTCTGTTGATATTCAAGTGCTAGCCGCATATATTGCAGACTGAGAACTGACCGTGCGATTGATCATGAGCAATTGGATCCCACGTTCTGTAGAAGTGAATGTAGCGTACCAGTCTCACATGGTTGTTGTTAATATACAGGTAGGCCTATCCATATTCTGTTGATATTCAAGTGCTGGCCGCATATATTGCAGACTGAGAACTGACCGTGCGATTGATCATGAGCAATTGGATCCCACGTTCTGTAGAAGTGAATGTAGCGTACCAGTCTCACATGGTTGTTGTTAATATACAGGTAGGCCTATCCATATTCTGTTGATATTCGAGTGCTAGCCGCATATATTGCAGACTGAGAACTGACCGTGCGATTGATCATGAGCAATTGGATCCCACGTTCTGTAGAAGTGAATGTAGCGTACCAGTCTCACATAGTTGTTGTTAATATACAGGTAGGCCTATCCATATTCTGTTGATATTCAAGTGCTGGCCGCATATATTGCAGACTGAGAACTGACTGTGCGATTGATCATGAGCAATTGGATCCCACGTTCTGTAGAAGTGAATGTAGCGTACCAGTCCCACATGGTTGTTGTTAATATACAGGTAGGCCTATCCATATTCTGTTGATATTCAAGTGCTAGCCGCATATATTGCAGACTGAGAACTGACCGTGCGATTGATCATGAGCAATTGGATCCCACGTTCTGTAGAAGTGAATGTAGCGTACCAGTCTCACATGGTTGTTGTTAATATACAGGTAGGCCTATCCATATTCTGTTGATATTCAAGTGCTAGCCGCATATATTGCAGACTGAGAACTGACTGTTCGATTGATCATAAGCAATTGGATCCCACGTTCAGTAGAAGTGAATGTAGCGTACCAGTCTCACATGGTTGTTGTTAATATACAGGTAGGCCTATCCATATTCTGTTGATATTCAAGTGCTAGCCGCATATATTGCAGACTGAGAACTGACTGTTCGATTGATCATAAGCAATTGGATCCCACGTTCTGTAGAAGTGAATGTAGCGTACCAGTCTCACATGGTTGTTGTTAATATACAGGTAGGCCTATCCATATTCTGTTGATATTCAAGTGCTAGCCGCATATATTGCAGACTGAGAACTGACTGTTCGATTGATCATGAGCAATTGGATCCCACGCTCTGTAGAAGTGAATGTAGCGTACCAGTCTCACACAGTTGTTGTTAATATACAGGTAGGCCTATCTATATGCTGTTGATATTCAAGTGCTAGCCGCATATATTGCAGACTGAGAACTGACTGTTCGATTGATCATGAGCAATTGGATCCCACGTTCTGTGGAAGTGAATGTAGCGTACCAGTCTCACATGGTTGTTGTCAATATACAGGTAGGCCTATCCATATTCTGTTGATATTCAAGTGCTAGCCGCATATATTGCAGACTGAGAACTGACTGTTCGATTGATCATAAGCAATTGGATCCCACGTTCTGTAGAAGTGAATGTAGCGTACCAGTCTCACATAGTTGTTGTTAATATACAGGTAGGCCTATCCATATTCTGTTGATATTCAAGTGCTGGCCGCATATATTGCAGACTGAGAACTGACAGTTCGATTGATCATATGCAATTGGATCCCACGTTCTGTAGAAGTGAATGTAGCGTACCAGTCTCACATAGTTGTTGTTAATATACAGGTAGGCCTATCTATATTCTGTTGATATTCAAGTGCTAGCCGCATATATTGCAGACTGAGAACTGACCGTGCGATTGATCATGAGCAATTGGATCCCACGTTCTGTAGAAGTGAATGTAGCGTACCAGTCTCACATAGTTGTTGTTAATATACAGGTAGGCCTATCTATATGCTGTTGATATTCAAGTGCTAGCCGCATATATTGCAGACTGAGAACTGACTGTTCGATTGATCATAAGCAATTGGATCCCACGTTCTGTGGAAGTGAATGTAGCGTACCAGTCTCACACAGTTGTTGTTAATATACTGGTAGGCCTATCCATATTCTGTTGATATTCAAGTGCTAGCCGCATATATTGCAGACTGAGAACTGACTGTTCGATTGATCATGAGCAATTGGATCCCACGTTCTGTAGAAGTGAATGTAGCGTACCAGTCTCACATGGTCGTTGTTAATATACTGGTAGGCCTATCCATATTCTGTTGATATTCAAGTGCTAGCCGCATATATTGCAGACTGAGAACTGACTGTTCGATTGATCATAAGCAATTGGATCCCACGTTCTGTAGAAGTGAATGTAGCGTACCAGTCTCACATAGTTGTTGTTAATATACTGGTAGGCCTATCCATATTCTGTTGATATTCAAGTGCTAGCCGCATATATTGCAGACTGAGAACTGACCGTGCGATTGATCATAAGCAATTGTATCCCACGTTCTGTAGAAGTGAATGTAGCGTACCAGTCTCACACAGTTGTTGTTAATATACTGGTAGGCCTATCCATATTCTGTTGATATTCAAGTGCTAGCCGCATATATTGCAGACTGAGAACTGACTGTTCGATTGATCATAAGCAATTGGATCCCACGTTCTGTCGAAGTGAATGTAGCGTACCACTCTCACATAGTTGTTGTTAATATACTGGTAGGCCTATCCATATTCTGTTGATATTCAAGTGCTAGCCGCATATATTGCAGACTGAGAACTGATTGTTCGATTGATCATAAGCAATTGGATCCCACGTTCTGTAGAAGTGAATGTAGCGTACCAGTCTCACATGGTTGTTGTTAATATACTGGTAGGCCTATCCATATTCTGTTGATATTCAAGTGCTGGCCGCATATATTGCAGACTGAGAACTGACTGTTCGATTGATCATAAGCAATTGGATCCCACGTTCTGTAGAAGTTAATGTAGCGTACCAGTCTCACATAGTTGTTGTTAATATACAGGTAGGCCTATCCATATTCTGTTGATATTCAAGTGCTGGCCGCATATATTGCAGACTGAGAACTGACTGTGCGATTGATCATGAGCAATTGGATCCCACGTTCTGTAGAAGTGAATGTAGCGTACCAGTCCCACATGGTTGTTGTTAATATACAGGTAGGCCTATCCATATTCTGTTGATATTCAAGTGCTAGCCGCATATATTGCAGACTGAGAACTGACCGTGCGATTGATCATGAGCAATTGGATCCCACGTTCTGTAGAAGTGAATGTAGCGTACCAGTCTCACATGGTTGTTGTTAATATACAGGTAGGCCTATCCATATTCTGTTGATATTCAAGTGCTAGCCGCATATATTGCAGACTGAGAACTGACTGTTCGATTGATCATAAGCAATTGGATCCCACGTTCAGTAGAAGTGAATGTAGCGTACCAGTCTCACATAGTTGTTGTTAATATACAGGTAGGCCTATCCATATTCTGTTGATATTCAAGTGCTGGCCGCATATATTGCAGACTGAGAACTGACTGTTCGATTGATCATGAGCAATTGGATCCCACGCTCTGTAGAAGTGAATGTAGCGTACCAGTCTCACACAGTTGTTGTTAATATACAGGTAGGCCTATCTATATGCTGTTGATATTCAAGTGCTGGCCGCATATATTGCAGACTGAGAACTGACTGTTCGATTGATCATAAGCAATTGGATCCCACGTTCTGTAGAAGTGAATGTAGCGTACCAGTCTCACATGGTTGTTGTTAATATACAGGTAGGCCTATCCATATTCTGTTGATATTCAAGTGCTGGCCGCATATATTGCAGACTGAGAACTGACTGTTCGATTGATCATGAGCAATTGGATCCCACGCTCTGTAGAAGTGAATGTAGCGTACCAGTCTCACACAGTTGTTGTTAATATACAGGTAGGCCTATCTATATGCTGTTGATATTCAAGTGCTAGCCGCATATATTGCAGACTGAGAACTGACTGTTCGATTGATCATGAGCAATTGGATCCCACGTTCTGTGGAAGTGAATGTAGCGTACCAGTCTCACATGGTTGTTGTTAATATACAGGTAGGCCTATCCATATTCTGTTGATATTCAAGTGCTGGCCGCATATATTGCAGACTGAGAACTGACAGTTCGATTGATCATATGCAATTGGATCCCACGTTCTGTAGAAGTGAATGTAGCGTACCAGTCTCACATAGTTGTTGTTAATATACAGGTAGGCCTATCTATATTCTGTTGATATTCAAGTGCTAGCCGCATATATTGCAGACTGAGAACTGACCGTGCGATTGATCATGAGCAATTGGATCCCACGTTCTGTAGAAGTGAATGTAGCGTACCAGTCTCACATAGTTGTTGTTAATATACAGGTAGGCCTATCTATATGCTGTTGATATTCAAGTGCTAGCCGCATATATTGCAGACTGAGAACTGACCGTGCGATTGATCATGAGCAATTGGATCCCACGTTCTGTAGAAGTGAATGTAGCGTACCAGTCTCACATAGTTGTTGTTGATATACAGGTAGGCCTATCCATATTCTGTTGATATTCAAGTGCTAGCCGCATATATTGCAGACTGAGAACTGACAGTTCGATTTATCATAAGCAATTGGATCCCACGTTCTGTAGAAGTGAATGTAGCGTACCAGTCTCACATAGTTGTTGTTAATATACTGGTAGGCCTATCCATATACTGTTGATATTCAAGTGCTGGCCGCATATATTGCAGACTGAGAACTGACTGTTCGATTGATCATGAGCAATTGGATCCCACGTTCTGTAGAAGTGAATGTAGCATACCAGTCCCACACAGTTGTTGTTAATATACTGGTAGGCCTATCCATATTCTGTTGATATTCAAGTGCTAGCCGCATATATTGCAGACTGAGAACTGACTGTTCGATTGATCATAAGCAATTGGATCCCACGTTCTGTAGAAGTGAATGTAGCGTACCAATCCCACATGGTTGTTGTTAATATACAGGTGGGCCTATCCATATTCTGTTGATATATAAGTGCTAGCCGCATATATTGCAGACTGAGAACTGACAGTTCGATTGATCATAAGCAATTGGATCCCACGCTCTGTAGAAGTGAATGTAGCGTACCAGTCTCACATGGTTGTTGTTAATATACAGGTAGGCCTATCCATATTCTGTTGATATTCAAGTGCTAGCCGCATATATTGCAGACTGAGAACTGACTGTTCGATTGATCATATATATATATATATATGATATATATATATATATATATATGATCATATATATATATATATATATATATATATATATATATATATATATATATATATATATATATATATATATATATATATATATATATATATATATATATATGTTGAGCAGCAGTTTAATGAGTAATAATCATTATTATTTCGTACCACGTCTTTATTTTACCATAAATAATACATACATTACATATTATGAGTCGTGAAAGTTTTAAATATTCTATAATTAACCAACATGGGATGGACATCTTCAATCTAACAAGAATGTTCTCATCACTTTTGATAAAGAAGGTGAAGCTCCTTTGTGCTTTAATATTCCTGCTGAGATGCCGAGATAAACAGGTAATACCAAATTTCATCAAAATAAAGCATCACTTACAAAGCAATCGTAATTTCAAGATCTTTCATCGTGCAAATAGAATGATTCTTCGAAATCATATTCATAATATACGTCGTGATTTGAGCTTTATGTCTAGAGATATAGAACACATCAAGCATCGCCTAACGATCACTTTATGCTCTGAATTTATGAGTACATTAATAAGAATTTCCGAACTTCAGGCAAGTAAGGTGAAGATTGCTGTTACCAAAAAACACATCAGAAAATTTGAAAATCTTCATGCTATACAGTATCCGTTCCAAAATTCTGTTTTGAATAATGATCACTCTGATTACGTGGTGAATTTAACAGCAGTGAAACTCAGTCAACCGGCTTTATCCATCCTGAGTAAAGGAAATAATTACTCTGTGGCACCAAGATCGATACCAACAGAGAAAATAATTATTGGAGTAGAGTCAGCTGTAAGATGCCTACCTAAGGACTTGGCTGAAGAGATTCGTCAAGATACCTCAAGAATTCTGCGATCATGTAAACCCCCAAGATCAAATATCTTTTATGAAGAACATAACGCTTTAAAAGAACTCAGAAACAATAGCGATATCGTGATACTTAAAGCCGATAAAGGTAATGCCACAGTGTTAATGAATAAAGATGAATATGTGGAGAAAATGAAAACATTGTTAGACGACACTAGTAGTTACACCAAGATAGAAAGAAACCCAACTAGTACATTTACATCTAAACTGATTACACTTCTTAAAGATTCACCATTCACTAAAAAGCTTCAAGATGAATTGACACCACAAGATTGTGTAACACCTAAAATCTATGGGCTTCCAAAATACCATAAACCTGGCGTACCGTTAAGACCTATAGTGAGTGCTATCAAATCGCCAGCACACGAAATTGCACGATTTATAGCAAAGATGTTGAAGAAGGAGAATGAATTAGTTAATAGCTACGTGAAAAATTCTGAACATTTTCTAGAGAAGATTAAACAAGTCAAATTCAATTCAGAATCGGTAATGATAAGCCTCGATGTTATTTCCCTTTTCAACAACGTCCCAGTTAAAGAAGCAATGTTGGTTTTAAGAGAGAAGAAGAAGTTCGGCGAGTCCCTGTGCAATCTGATTGAAGGATGCCTTCAAAGCAACTATTTTTCTTTCGAAGGCCAGTTGTATAAACAGACTGAAGGATTGGCCATGGGGTCGCCTCTATCCCCATTGGTTTCTAATATTTTCATGGAGAAATTAGAAGAAACAGCTTTGGAGTCTGCTCCACTCAAACCTACGTGCTTCTTTAGGTATGTCGACGATTGTTTTCTCGTGTGGGAGCATGGTGAACATAAACTAGGAGAATTTCTAAATCATATGAACAGCATCAATCCTAAAATTCAGTTCACAATGGAAATTGAAGACTGCAATCGAGAATTACCATTTTTAGACGTGTTACTGATTCACAACAGTGATGATACGTTAGGCCATACGGTTTTTAGAAAAGATACGCATACTAATAGATATCTGAATGCACAGTCACATCATCATCCATTACAAAAAACTTCTGTTTTGAACTCTCTAGTTAGAAGATCAAAAAAGCTTTCCGACAAAGATCACATCTCGGCTGAACTGACAAATTTGAGAAATATTTTCGTAAATAATGGTTATTCGAGTTCAGTAATTACTAGAGCTATGAACATGAAAAGTAATACTAAACCAGCTAAAATAGAGTACACAACGTCAGCTTTTCTGCCCTATGCGAGTGGCATAACCGACAAGATAGGAAGAATGTTGATGAAGCATAATATAAATACAATTTTCACACCGGATAATCAACTGTTTAGCGCCTTTCGTTCGGTCAAAGACAAGGTACCTCTGGAGTCGTGTGGGGTGTACGAGGTCCCTTGTGAATGTGGACTCGTATATATTGGGCAAACTATGAAACCTGTATCAGCTAGATTGAAACAGCATAAGTATCACCAACGATGCAAAAGTTACAGATTGTCGGCAATTGCGAAGCACGCTGTTGAGGAAAAGCATAACATTCTCTATGATAACACTAAAGTATTGGACAGACAAGAAAAGAGGTGGCCCAGAGCTATAAGCGAAGCAATTGAAATATCTAAAAATCCATTCAATTTCAATGGTGATGACGGTGGCTATATTATATCAGCGAGTTGGTCAACAGCCATGGAACGTTTAAAAACAAACGGTCGTCGAATTGATAGTAGGGACATGACTCCAATAGATGCAGTTGGTGAACCTTCTCGTGCATACAACCTTCGTTCTAAAGAAAGATTATGAAAATACCCTGATTTTTCACGTTCTCATCGGGAGATCCATTCAGCGGTGGAAGAAGCCTTCTTTATATCAATTCAACAGTTTTATATTTTTCTATCAAGTGCATATGCACTATCATTGTTGTTTTTCCATTCATATTATTTTTCACTTCCAAAATGTGAACATGTAATATCAAAAAATACGCTCTTGATAAAGACTGTTACATTGCAGTAGAAACGTTGAGCAGCAGTTTAATAAATAATAATCATTATTATTTCGTACCACGTCTTTATTTTACCATAAATAATCATACATTACATATTATGAGTCGTGAAAGTTTTAAATATTCTATATATATATATATATATATATATATATATATATATATATATATATATACATGATTGATGTATATAAATATATATATATGGATATATATATATATATATACATACATATATATATATATATATATATATATATATATATATATATATATATATATTCATATATATATATATATATATATATATATATATATATATATATATATATATATATATATATATTTATATATATATATATATATATATATATATATATATATATATATATAAATATATATATATATACATATATATATATATATATATATATATATATATATATATATATATATATATATATATATATATATATATATAGATATATATATATAAATAAATATATGAATATATATATATATATATATATATATATATATATATATATATATATATATATATATATATATATATATATAGAGAGAGAGAGAGAGAGAGATATTCATATATATATATATATATATATATATATATATATATATATATATATATATATATGTATATATATATATATATATATATACATATATATATATATATATATATCCCAATCCAAATCCTGTAGGTTCATGACGCAATTCATGTAGCTACGTAGGGAAAGGGAGGGGGTTGAATCCTGGTTCATTTGACGACTATGAGTGCTTTCATCGCTGCCCTGATGCTGATTCCAGGCTGGAGTTTGCACAGTCAGCAGCATGGATGACTGTTACAATGCCACTCCATTGCTGATTTCATGCATGGTTATTCACTATACATATAGGGTGGATTGCTGTTCTATTGGCGTTTTCATGCGGATATTTGCACAGCCTATAGCATGCATTACTGCTTCATCGACGCATCATTGCCGATTTTATGGTGGTTTTTGCCGCGTGGTTTGCTGTTCCATTACCGCTTCATTGCCGTTTTCATGCCGGGGTTTGCACAGGCTATATCGTGGTTTGCTGTTCCATTGCCTCTCCGTTGGCGTTTTTATGCCGTGTTCAACACAGCCTCTATAGCGTGTTATGCTGTCTCATTACCTCTTCATTGGCGTTACTATGCTGAGCTTAGCACAGCCTCAATAGCGTGGTCTGCTGTTTCATTACCGCTTCATTGGCGTTACTATGCCGGGCTTAACATAGCCTCAATAGCGTGGTCCGCTGTTTCATGACCGCTCCATTGGCGTTACTATGCCGGGCTTAACATAGCCTCTATAGAGTGGTCTGCTGTTTCATTACCTCTTCATTGGCGTTACTATGCCGGGCTTAACACAGCCTCTATAGAGTGGTCTGCTGTTTCATTACCTCTTCATTGGCATTACTATGCCGGGCTTAACACAGCCTCTATAGCGTGGTCTGCTGTTTCATTACCTCTTCATTGGCGTTTCTATGCCGGGCTTAGCACAGCCTCTATAGCGTGTTATGCTGTCTCATCACCTCTTCATTGGCGTTACTATGCCGGGCTAAGCACAGCCGCTATAGCGTGGTCTACTGATTCATGACCTCTCCATTGGCGTCACTATGCCGGGCTCAGCACAGCCTCTATAGCGTGGTCTGCTGTTTCATTACCGCTCCATCAGCGTTACTATGCCGGGCTCAGCACAGCCTCTATAGCATGGTCTGCTGTTTCATTACCTCTTCATTGGCGTTTCTATGCCGGGCTTAGCACAGCCTCTATAGCGTGTTATGCTGTCTCATCACCTCTTCATTGGCGTTACTATGCCGGGCTAAGCACAGCCGCTATAGCGTGGTCTACTGATTCATGACCTCTCCATTGGCGTCACTATGCCGGGCTCAGCACAGCCTCTATAGCGTGGTCTGCTGTTTCATTACCGCTCCATTAGCGTTACTATGCCGGGCTTAGCACAGCCTCTATAGCATGGTCTGCTGTCTCATTACCACTCCATTAGCGTTTCTATGCCGGGCTTAGCACAGCCTCTATAGCGTGGTCTGCTGATTCATAACCTCTCCATTGGCGTTACTATGCCGGGCTTAGCACAGCCTCTATAGCATGGTCTGCTGTCTCATTACCACTCCATTAGCGTTTCTATGCCGGGCTTAGCACAGCCTCTATAGCGTGGTCTGCTGTCTCATCACCTCTCCATTGGCGTCACTATGCCGGGCTCAGCACAGCCTATATAGCGTGGTCTGCTGTTTGATTACCGCTCCATTAGCGTTACTATGCCGGGCTTAGCACAGCCTCTATAGCGTGGTCTGCTGTCTCATGACCACTCCATTAGCGTTACTATGCTGGGCTAAGCACAGCCTCTATAGCATGGTCTGCTGTCTCATCACCTCTTCATTGGCGTTACTATGCCGGGCTTAACACGGCCTCTATAGCGTGGTCTGCTGTCTCATTACCACTCCATTAGCGTTACTATGCCAGGCTTAGCACAGCCTCTATAGCGTGGTCTGCATGCTCATTACCTCTCCATTGGCGTTACTATGCCGGGCTCAGCACAGCCTCTATAGCGTGGTCTGCAGTCTCATTACCTCTCCATTGGCGTTACTATGCCGGGTTCAGCACAGCCTCTATAGCGTGGTCTGCTGATTCATAACCTCTCCATTGGCGTTACTATGCCGGGCTTGGCACAGCCTCTATAGCGTGGTCTGCCGTTCCATTGCCTCTCCATTGGCGCTACCATGCCAGGCTCAGCACAGCCTCTATAGCGTGGTCTGCAGTCTCATTTCCTCTCCATTGGCGGAACTATGCCGGGCTCAGCACAGCCTCTATGGCGTGGTCTGCTGATTCATTACCACTCCATTAGCGTTACTATGCTGGGCTCAGCACAGGCTTTATAGCGTGGTCTGCTGATTCATTACCGCTCCATTAGCGTTTCTATGCCGGGCTTAACACAGCCTCTATAGCGTGGTCTGCTACCTCATTACCACTCCATTAGCGTACTATGCCGGGCTTAGCACAGCCTCTATAGCGTGATCTGCTGTTTCATTGCCTCTCCATTAGCGTTACTATGCCGGGCTAAGCACAGCCTCCATAGAATGGTCAGCTGTTTCATTGCCTCTCCATTGGCGTTACTATGCCAGGCTCAGCACAGCCCCTATAGCGTGGTCTACTGATTCATTACCACTCCATTAGCGTTACTATGCTGGGCTCAGCACAGCCTCTATAGCGTGGTCTGCTGATTCATTACCGCTCCATTAGCGTTACTATGCCGGGCTTAGCACAGCCTCTATAGCGTGGTCTGCTGATTCATTACCGCTCCAACAGCGTTACTATGCTAAGCTCAGCACAGCCTCTATAGCATGGTCTGCTGTCTCATCACCTCTTCATTGGCGTTACTATGCCGGGCTTAACACAGCCTCTATAGCGTGGTCTGCTGTCTCATAACCACTCCATTAGCGTTACTATGCCAGGCTTAGCACAGCCTCTATAGCGTGGTCTGCATGCTCATTACCTCTCCATTGGCGTTACCATGCCGGGCTTAGCACAGCCTCTATAGCGTGGTCTGCAGTCTCATTACCTCTCCATTGGCGTTACTATGCCGGGCTCAGCACAGCCTCTATAGCGTGGTCTGCTGATTCATTACCTCTCCATTGGCGTTACTATGCCGGGCTTGGCACAGCCTCTATAGCGTGGTCTGCCGTTTCATTGCCTCTCCATTGGCGCTACCATGCCAGGCTCAGCACAGCCTCTATAGCGTGGTCTGCAGTCTCATTCCCTCTCCATTGGCGGAACTATGCCGGGCTCAGCACAGCCTCTATGGCGTGGTCTGCTGATTCATTACCACTCCATTAGCGTTACTATGCTGGGCTCAGCACAGCCTCTATAGCGTGGTCTGCTGATTCATTACCGCTCCATTAGCGTTACTATGCCGGGCTTAACACAGCCTCTATAGCGTGGTCTGCTACCTCATTACCACTCCATTAGCGTCACTATGCCGGGCTTAGCACAGCCTCTATAGCGTGGTCTGCTGTTTCATTGCCTCTCCATTAGCGTTACTATGCCGGGCTATACACAGCCTCCATAGAATGGTCAGCTGTTTCATTGCCTCTCCATTGGCGTTACTATGCCAGGCTCAGCACAGCCCCTATAGCGTGGTCTACTGATTCATTACCACTCCATTAGCGTTACTATGCTGGGCTCAGCACAGCCTCTATAGCGTGTTCTGCTGATTCATTACCGCTCCAACAGCGTTACTATGCTGGGCTCAGCACAGCCTCTATAGCGTGGTCTGCTGATTCATTACCGCTCCATCAGCGTTACTATGCTGGGCTCAGCACAGCCTCCATAGAATGGTCAGCTGATCATTGCCTCTCCATTGGCGTTACTATGCCGGGCTTAACACAGCCTCTATAGCGTGGTCCACTGATTCATGACCTCTCCATTAGCGTTACTATGCCGGGCTCAGCACAGCCTCTATAGCGTGGTCTGCTGTCTCCTTACCTCTCCATTGGCGTCACTATGCCGGGCTCAGCACAGCCTCTATAGCGTGGTCTGCTGTCTCATTACCGCTCCATTGGCGTTACTATGCCGGGCTTAGCACAGCCTCTATAGCGTGGTCTGCTGTCTCAATACCGCTCCATTGGCGTTACTATGCCGGGCTTAGCACAGCCTCTATAGCGTGGTCTGCTGTCTCATTACCTCTTCATTGGCGTTACTATGCCGGGCTCAGCACAGCCTCTATAGCGTGGTCTGCTGTCTCATCACCTCTTCATTGGCGTTACTATGCCGGGCTTAACACAGCCTCTATAGCGTGGTCCACTGATTCATGACCTCTCCATTAGCGTTACTATGCCGGGCTCAGCACAGCCTCTATAGCGTGGTCTGCTGTCTCATTACCTCTCCATTGGCGTCACTATGCCGGGCTCAGCACAGCCTCTATAGCGTGGTCTGCTGTCTCATTACCGCTCCATTGGCGTTACTATGCCGGGCTTAGCACAGCCTCTATAGCGTGGTCTGCTGTCTCATTACCACTCCATTAGCGTTACTATGCCGTCTCAGCACAGCCTCTATAGCGTGGTCTGCTGTCTCATTACCTCTCCATTGGCGTTACTATGCCGGGCTTAGCACAGCCTCTATAGCGTGGTCTGCTGTCTCATTACCGCTCCATTGGCGTTACTATGCCGGGCTTAGCACAGCCTCTATAGCGTGGTCTGCTGTCTCATCACCGCTCCATCAGCGTTACTATGCCGGGCTCAGCACAGCCTCTATAGCATGGTCTGCTGTTTCATTACCTCTTCATTGGCGTTTCTATGCCGGGCTTAACATAGCCTCTATAGCGTGGTCTGCTGTCTCATTACCGCTCCATTGGCGTTACTATGCCGGGCTCAGCACAGCCTCTATTGCATGGTCTGCTGTTTCATTACCGCTCCATTGGCGTTACTATGCCGGGCTTAGCACAGCCTCTATAGCGTGGTCTGCTGTCTCATTACCGCTCCATTGGCGTTACTATGCCGGGCTTAGCACAGCCTCTATAGCATGGTCTGCTGTTTCATTACAGCTCCATTGGCGTTACTATGCCGGGCTTAGCACAGCCTCTATAGCATGGTATGCTGTCTCATTACCGCTCCATTGGCGTTACTATGCCGGGCTCAGCACAGCCTCTATAGCATGGTCTGCTGTTTCATTACCGCTCCATTGGCGTTACTATGCCGGGCTCAGCACAGCCTCTATAGCATGGTATGCTGTCTCATTACCGCTCCATTGGCGTTACTATGCCGGGCTCAGCACAGCCTCTATAGCGTGGTCTGCTGTCTCATTACCGCTCCATTAGCGTTACTATGCCGGGCTTACACAGCCTCTATAGCGTGGTCTGCTGTCTCATTACCACTCCATCAGCGTTACTATGCCGGGCTTAGCACAGCCTCTATAGCGTGGTCTGCTGTCTCATTACCTCTCCATTGGCGTCACTATGCCGGGCTTAGCACAGCCTCTATAGCATGGTCTGCTGTTTCATTACCGCTCCATTGGCGTTACTATGCCGGGCTCAGCACAGCCTCTATAGCGTGGTCTGCATGCTCATTACCTCTCCATTGGCGTTACTATGCCGGGCTCAGCACAGCCTCTATAGCGTGGTCTGCTGTTTCATTACCGCTCCATTAGCGTTACTATGCCGGGCTTAGCACAGCCTCTATAGCGTGGTCTGCTGTCTCATCACCTCTTCATTGGCGTTACTATGCCAGGCTCAGCACAGCCTCTATAGCGTGGTCTGCATGCTCATTACCTCTCCATTGGCGTTACTATGCCGGGCTTAGCACAGCCTCTATAGCGTGGTCTGCTGATTCATTACCGCTCCATTAGCGTTACTATGCCAGGCTTGGCACAGCCTCTATAGCGTGGTCTGCATGCTCATTACCTCTCCATTGGCGTTACTATGCCGGGCTCAGCACAGCCTCTATAGCGTGGTCTGCTGATTCATTACCGCTCCATCAGCGTTACTATGCTAAGCTCAGCACAGCCTCTATAGCGTGGTCTGCTGTCTCATTACCGCTCCATTAGCGTTACTATGCCAGGCTTAGCACAGCCTCTATAGCGTGGTCTGCTGTCTCATTACCGCTCCATCAGCGTTACTATGCTGAGCTCAGCACAGCCTCTATAGCGTGGTCTGCTGTCTCATTACCGCTCCATTAGCGTTACTATGCCGGGCTTACACAGCCTCTATAGCGTTGTCTGCTACCCCATCACCACTCCATTAGCGTTACTATGCCGGGCTAAGCACAGCCTCTATAGCGTGGTCTGCTGTTTCATTGCCTCTCCATTAGCGGAACTAAGCCGGGCTTAGCACAGCCTCTATAGCGTGGTCTGCTGTCTCATTACCGCTCCATTGGCGTTACTATGTTGGGCTCAGCACAGCCTCTATAGCGTGGTCTGCTGTTTCGTTGCCGCTCCATTGGCGTTACTATGCCGGGCTCAGCACAGCCTCTATAGCGTGGTCTGCTGTCTCATTACCTCTCCATTGGCGTTACTATGCCGGGCTTAGCACAGCCTCTATAGCGTGGTCTGCTGTTTCATTGCCTCTCCATTAGCGGAACTAAGCCGGGCTCAGCACAGCCTCTATAGCATGTTCTACTGTCTCATTACCTCTTCATTGGCGTTACTTTGCCGGGCTCAGCACAGCCTCCAGAGCGTGGTCTGCTGTCTTAGTACCTCTCCATTGGCGTTACTATGATGGGCTCAGCACAGCCTCTATAGCGTGGTCTGCTGTCTCATCAACTCTTCATTAGCGTTACTATGCCGGGCTTAGCACAGCCTCTATAGCATGGTATGCTGTCTCATTACCGCTCCATTGGCGTTACTATGCCGGGCTCAGCACAGCCTCTAGAGCGTGGTCTGCTGATTCATTACCACTCCATTCGCGTTACTATGCCGGGCTCAGCACAGCCTCTATAGCGTGGTCTGCTCTCTCATTACCTCTCCATCAGCGTTACTATGCCGGGCTCAGCACAGCCTCTATAGCGTGGTCTGCTGTCTCATTACCTCTTCATTAGCGTTACTATGCCGTCTCAGCACAGCCTCTAGAGCGTGGTCTGCTGTCTTATTACCTCTTCATTGGCGTTACTATGATGGGCTCAGCACAGCCTCTAGAGCGTGGTCTGCTGTCTCATTTCCGCTCCATTGGCGTTACTATGCCCGGCTCAGCACAGCCTCTAGAGCGTGGTCTGCTGTCTTATTACCTCTTCATTAGCGTTACTATGCCGTGTTCAACACAGCCTCTATAGCGTGGTCTGCTGTTTCATTACCGCTCCATTGGCGTTACTATGCGGGCTGAGCACAGCCTCTATAGCGTGGTCTGCTGTTTCATTACCACTCCATTGGCGTTACTATGCCTGGCTCAGCACAGCCTCTATAGCGTGGTCTGCTGTCTCATTACCTCTCCATTGGCGTTACTATGCCGGGCTTAGCACAGCCTCTATAGCGTGGTCTGCCGTTTGTTTGCCGCTCCATTAGCCTTACTATGCCGGGCTCAGCACAGCCTCTATAGCGTGGTCTGCTGTTTCATTACCGCTCCATCAGCGTTACTATGCTGGGCTCAGCACAGCCTCTATAGCGTGGTCTGCTGTCTCATTACCGCTCCATTAGCGTTACTATGCTGGGCTCAGCACAGCCTCTATAGCGTGGTCTGCTGATTCATTACCACTCCATCAGCGTTACTATGCCGGGCTCAACACAGCCTCTATAGCGTGGTCTGCTACCCCATTACCACTCCATTAGCGTTACTATGCCGGGCTCAGCACAGCCTCTATAGCGTGGTCTGCTGATTCATTACCACTCCATCAGCGTTACTATGCCGGGCTTAACACAGCCTCTATAGCGTGGTCTGCTGTTTGTTTGCCGCTCCATCAGCGTTACTATGCCGGGCTCAGCACAGCCTCTATAGCGTGGTCTGCTGTCTCATTACCTCTTCATTTGCGTTACTATGCCGGGCTCAGCACAGCCTCTATAGAGTGGTCTGCTGATTCATTACCGCTCCATTGGCGTTACTATGCCGGGCTTAGCACAGCCTCTATAGCGTGGTCAGCTCTTTCATTACCGCTCCATTAGCGTTACTATGCTGGGCTTAACACAGCCTCTATAGCGTGGTCTGCTGTTTCATTACCACTCCATTGACGGTACTATGCCGGGCTTAGCACAGCCTCTAGAGCGTGGTCTGCTGTCTCATTACCGCTCCATTGGCGTTACTATGCCGGGCTTAGCACAGCCTCTATAGCGTGGTCTGCTGTTTGTTTGCCGCTCCATTAGCCTTTCTATGCCGGGCTCAGCACAGCCTCTATAGCGTGGTCTGCTGTTTTGTTGCCGCTGTTTGGATGTCTCTTTGCCAGGGGATGTATTGGAACATTACCGAACCAACTGTAAATATGAAGACACATATTTACCGCCCCAACGTCAGGCCCCTCTGCCGCTCCACTGACGTGACACGTTGATGTTTCGTCGCCATTTCAGTGTCATGTGTTTGCTGGGTCGTATTCGTCCGAACCAATGACGTGCTGTGAGAATTTCTATGCGATCAGATGAAGACAAATTTGACAAATCATGTGCTGACCAATTCATGAGAATTTCACAAATTTTCCGAACTATTTCATCAATAATGGTTAGTTCGGTAGAACTGAAAAACTATCAAAACCTATTCTGGTATGACATCAATGTGCAGGAAACGTTCATTGTCGATAGGCTACTGTTTCTAACCTGTATGCCGTGTACAGAATACAAAGTTCAAACACGAATCCCGATTTCTCCGTTATGTGGAATGGTAATCTTTGCTTTACGTGCATCCAAATTGCTTCGATTTTCATAAAAAATTGATATCCAATTCTCAAACCAATTGTGATAAACTTGACTCACTTGTCTTGTGAGACTCAATCACTGGTGGGTTCCCGAATGAATCTCCGGTAGTCAAACATAAGGACAGGTCACTCATCACCGTCACTGACTTGAAGCTTGGAAGGTGGAATGGAATGGCACCGAGGACGAATCTGGAATTCGAGAAAATGTAACAGTCTCGTTCTAAACGAGTTGTGAATCATGGTTTGATTCTATCGTGGTCACGGCTCATTGGAATGGGTAACATTCGTCGGCGCCTCCAACAGCGGAAGAGCTTTGATTGTTAATCTGGGTACTGTTTATCGTTATATCAGGAGCCTCATTCTGAAACTGGTTTCGATCGAATGGAAATGAAAGCGACCGCTTTGAAAGTGTTTCAGCTGTATTCGAATTACGAATGATATTTTTCTCCAGCCCATAGCCATCAAATCTGTTCCGGTCGTCATGGAAATCGACGGTTATATAGCGACATCGGATATATATATATATATATATATATATATATATATATATATATATATATATATATATATATATATATATATATATATATATATATATACATATATATATATATATATATATATATATATATATATATATATATATATATATATATATATATATATATAAATATATATATATATATATATATATATATATATATATATATATATATATATATATATATATATATATATATATGTTGTTTCTTAGATTTTCGCGGACATATGTGATATTAAAGTTTTCTTTAGGATAATGCCGCTTACTTTTGAGAGATTGCAGTGCAGGCCGAATCCTGCACTTTGTCGCACTATCTCGACGTTTCGAATAGATCGCACTATTCATCTTCCTGGAGACAACAGTCTTGAGTCAAACCATAGAGCTCACTGACCTTCTTCTCATTCAACCTGTCAAACCTACAACTAGACCAGATAACTACATCCGTCCTCGAGAAAGGGTTTAATTTTGCCATTACACCATCACGTCTGCCTGTAGAGGATATAATATGTGGAGTTGAGGTTGCTTTAAATGGTCTTCCTTCAGATGAAGCTGAGATCATACGCCAAGACACGTCCGCCATCCTACGAAAGGCACGCCCTCCCAAGAAAAACATTACATTTGACGAATTGCAGGCTCTAAAAGTTCTTCGTCTAAACTCAGAGGTTTTTGTCCTACCAGCAGACAAAGGTAACGCCACTGTAATAATGAACACATCAGACTACAACGATAAAATGAATGCCTTATTAACAGATGCAGCGTACAGACCTTACAACTCTAATCCTATCACTTATTTGGAAAAAACGACAAGACAAAAAATCATAAACTCACCCATAGATACGCAAGTTCAAAAATATATTATTCCCAGAGAAAAGTCATCTCGTTTCCCGAAGTTATATGGACTACCAAAGATCCACAAAGAGGGAGTACCACTCAGACCGATTGTGAGTTCTATCGACTCACCGACACAGCCACTAGCCAAGTTTTTAGCCAAACAACTGCAACCGTACGCCACTGATGCTAAATCCTATGTAAAAAACTCTGAACATTTCATAGACATTTTAAAAGACTTGACCATAGAAAAACACCATTCAATGGTTAGTTTCGATGTAGCGTCTCTGTTCACCCAGGTCCCGGTCGTTGAAACATTGAACATCATCCGTGACACGTACAATCCGCCGAGACACATAATGGACCTCACAGAGCACTGCCTCTCAAACACGTTTTTTATCTACAATGACCAACGTTATAAGCAAGTGGAGGGAGCACCCATGGGTTCACCATTGTCTCCGGTGATCGCCAACCTCTTTATGACAGACTTCGAAACCCGTGCGCTGAACACCGCTACACATAAACCCACGGTATGGCTGCGCTATGTGGATGATACCTTCGTGATATGGCCCCACAGCAGAGAGAAACTGAATGATTTCTTAGACCATCCTAACAATGTTCATCACAAAATCAAATTCACGATGGAACTGGAGAAAAATGAACAATTACCGTTTCTCGATGTCTGCATAAATAAAAGAACTAATGGAAGCCTAGGTCATACAGTGTACCGTGAACCTACACACACTAATCGCTATCTTAACGCCTCGTCACATCACCACCCAGCCCAGTTGAATTCTGTGGTAAACACGCTGGCGACCCGATCCATACGACTAACGGATAAAGATCACGCGGCAAAAGAGATGAAAGGTTTGCGTAAAGCCCTACACTCGAACGGCTTTTCACATTATGTCATATCCAAGGCCTTCAACCGCCAAGGGAGGAAAACTAGCAGTGAAGACGTGGAAGCGGAAAAACCCCGTGCTACAGCATTCTTACCTTATGTTAAAGGCACAACTGACCGGGTGAGCAACTTACTAAAAAAACATAACATCAAGACGACATTTCGCGCAGACAGAAAAATAAATACGCTGCTAAGAAGTGTAAAACAAGTTATTCCACTTGAAACTAGGGGTGTGTACGCGGTCCCATGCGGGTCATGTGGCAAAGTATACGTGGGGCAAACCAACAGAAGAATATCGGCTCGAGTCGATGAACATAGACTTGCTGTGAAAAAAGACCAAAGCACTTCTGCCCTAGCGCAACACGTGAGAGAAGAACATCACTGGATTGATTTCGATCAGGCTAAATCTCTCGCCACTGTGCCACATTTACTGTCGCGAATAGTAAGGGAATCGGTCGAAATAGAAAAGCGACCCAGTAATCTAAACAAACGAGACGATGGACAAAGGCTAGCTGCATCATGGAAGCCCACGTTAAAAAACTGTGCAACTACCAACGTCAATATAGCGCCGACGACTATGGACCCCATGATTACGTGCACGAACAGAGACAATACTCGCCCTGCCAGAAATACTGAAGTTGTTACAACATCCATCAACACACCACTGACCCACATGATAACTAGGTCAGCAACAAGTAAACCTGTTCAGGCAACAGAGGGCGTTGATAACACAGGTCGGATGACAAGAATGAAAAGCAAAATGCTCGCATTAGAGCGCGCACGTGACGTCACCCAGCGCTGCTAGCTTCACTTCTCTAGACTCAGGTGTGTGCATCTTTTGGCGCCAAATCAGATGGGACAGTTGCTGGCTGCGCTCCCATTGGTCCTTGTCATCACATGACCACGGCAACCAATTACATCAAGGCAACACAGTTTTAGCGGTACTTCGTGTAAACAGACGCATCGAGAATGAGAAGAAGGTCAGTGAGCTCTATGGTCTGACTCAAGACTGTTGTCTCCAGGAAGATGAATAGTGCGATCTATTCGAAACGTCGAGATAGTGCGACAAAGTGCAGGATTCGGCCTGCACTGCAATCTCTCAAAAGTAAGCGGCATTATCCTAAAGAAATTTTAATATATATATATATATATATATATATATATATATATATATATATATATATATATATATATATATATATATATATATATATATATATGTATATATATATATATATATATATATATATATATATATATATATATATATATATATATATATATCCATATATATATATATATATATATATATATATATATATATATATATATATATATATATATATATATCGATGGTGTCCGGGAAGAAGGGCCTAACCCACATTATTTCGAAATCGAGGTTTTGATATATTCCGATAGATTGCATCACGGCGCACATTCTGGTTCATATGGCGTAGCCTAATTTCACTCCCAGAATTTTGAATTATTGTTCCAAACTTCATTGGCCATTCGGCACGTTGGTAAAGTCATGCAGGCAAAAAGGCTTAAGCCACAATATGAGTGGTTTTAACCCACAAATCAATTTACCTATCCCACAAAACTTGATCAGGGGACTTGGAAACACAGATAGGCATTTGAGCCTAAGCCACAATTTTTGCCACAATTTTGTTGTTTACATGATAAGTAACACAGATATACATACAATAATCATATAATGAATGAGATAAAATAAATAGTTCAATATACATCATCACAAGCATCATTTTACATGAAAATAGCATTTTGTAGATCGTTTTCTGTACTTGTAAATAGTTTTCCATGCCTCCTGAACAATTCACTTTTTGTGGATTAGGCCTTTCTTCCCGGACACCATCGATATATATATATATATATATATATATAATGGAGCGAAATCGAAACGGATTCGATTGCATGAAAATCGACGGATATTTTCAGAATGAACCTCCTGATCCAGTTCTTGGCGTGAGATGTAAATTTTCAGAGGCTCACATTTCATTCCTCAACCTCTGGTGTTTCCAATGATATCACACGTCTCGTGTAGATATTCTAGTAAATGTGGATGCTATCATGTATCTCGGGTTAACGTTGGTTTGACGTAGTTCCAGTCAGTGTATCTTGCTCTGCTAATAGCTGAATCTTTAAGCACACATGGAATCTTGATCACGTTCCATTTGACTCGCAGATAATGTGATACATCTCTTATGTGTGTCATCGTGATTATCTATTCCCCCACGGAATTATTCTCGCATTCCATGCCATTTTGCGTACACAATCTAGTTAGCCTCCTTGTTGAGTTACGTCCACGTGACTCAGATATCGGTCCGATGTTGAAATGGATGCAATGCGCATTCCATTGTTGAAATTTGTGATGAGGAAACTTGAGAAGACATAGACTGACATTTAGAAGAAGGATCATGAGATCCAATCACCTCCAGTGGTGGAGTTCGCTGGCTCGGTCTGGGATCCATACAACATCAAATTGATCAAATGAGTAGAAATATGCAGGACGTAGCTGAAAGAAGGTTTCAGATTGGTTAAGAGGATTCAGGATAGGAGGAAATCACGAGAGAAGAGTTGAAAATGGGAAATTCCAGTGAGATGGTTAGAGAAATGGTGTGGAAGTTATCGGGAAGAAGAAGGGAAAGGGACAGAATCTCGAGTATTTTCAAAGGGCAAAGAATGATATCGAAGGTGGGAAGAAGTCATAGATAGAATGAAGGTGAGAGGAGGGGAATACATAAGAGGAGTAGAATGGGCTGATGGAAGAAGCAAGATGAGCGGAAAGTATTGGAGAGTTCAAGAGAATAAATGAGAGTGGGAAAAACTGCCATCGCGGCAACGAGTGCAGCAGCAGTACACAATACAAATCTTTTAATCACGAATAATACATTTGATGAATGAAAACAGGTAATTTATTATTTTTCTTCAAAACGGCTGGCTTGAATCGCTCACAAGACGGTGATAATATGTATCTTTCATGTATACACATTCACAGATATTTTATTCTATTTGAAGAGATTTTATTTTTCACAATTTCTAATCTTATGGGGTTTTTAAAACTTTTCATATGATATTTCTCAGAATCAGTCGATCGGGGAAACTATACAGTTCCAAGTTGTAAAAGGGTGCCCATACAAAAAAAAAGTTTCTTGTTGATCAGTCAAACCATGCGACCTGTGCAGTGCCCACAAACAAACAAACAAAAAACACACAGACAAAGCTCCATAAGAGTGGGATGGAGACTTCGCTACGCTCATCCAACAAACATATTTTCGAAATTTCATCGAAATTTGTCGTGAAATGATTCTTAAAAATAATAATAACTCGAATATTGAGTGTAAAATGACCTTACTTCCGGTTTTAAAGAGCAACTCTCAGGTTACAGATTCAAAAGTCACAATTTTATATGAGTTCACATAAACCCTGAGAAAATCTGACAAATAGGACGATTCGTCGATACGACAGTATTCTTCATTTGTGAAAGTTGATATTCCAATGACTTCCGGTTATAAAGATGATTAGTTAACAAATCTCGCACTAATATAATCGATCTGATAATTTCATACGAACATATTTTTGAAATTTCCGATATTTCCGAGCCTTCATCGCGACCCCAGTGTGGCAACCCCAGTGTGGCGACCCCAGTGTGGCGACCCCAGTGTGGTGACCCCAGTGTGGCGACCCCAGTTTGGCGACCCCAGAGTGGCGACCCCAGTTTGGCGACCCCAGAGTGGCGACCCCAGAGTGGCGACCCCAGTCAGGCGACCCCAGTGTGGCGACCCCAGTGTGGCGACCCCAGTCTGGCGACCCCAGTGTGGTGACCCCAGTCTGGCGACCCCAGTGTGGCGACCCCAGTGTGGCGACCCCAGTGTGGCGACCCCAGTGTGGCGACCCCAGTGTGGCGACCCCAGTGTGGCGACCCCAGTGTAGCGACCCCAGTGTGGCGACCCCAGTGTGGCGACCCCAGTGTGGCGACCCCAGTGTGGCGACCCCAGTGTGGTGACCCCAGTGTGGCGACCCCAGTGTGGCGACCCCAGTGTAGCGACCCTAGTGTGGCGACCCCAGTGTAGCGACCCTAGTGTGGCGACCCCAGTGTGGCGACCCCAGTGTGGCGACCCCAGTCTGGCGACCCCAGTCTGGCGACCCCAGTCTGGCGACCCCAGTCTGGCGACCTCAACTGTTATACCTATGACAGGGTGAGTTTATTCCTATTGAGAGTTCCACCCGATTGGGTGGGCTATAACTCTATGACTCCGGACCATGTCAAACAGCCACATACATGGACAGCCTTCTTCTTAAGTATAACATTTAATTATCTGAGAGGAGACACCCAGTCTGGGTTCGAACCTAGGAGGATTCAACTATATTTCATCTGGAGTGGATATGAGCTGGTACGGTTGAAGCCACTTTCACTTTCTAGATTTCCCCTCGATCCCCTCCGCCGCCATCTTGACGCTGGCAAGAAATGTAAACAGCTGAGTTCACGAATGGAGCACAGCATAGGTTTTATTATTTTTTATTATTATTTCGTATCTTTCATAGATAGCTATTGTCCTAGGCCATATGTAGGACTATTTTATTTAATCTGATTCATTGACTGATAATTATTTTATTGTGATGCACTAGTCCTAGAATTTGATATTTTTATGTATGTTCAGTAAGTTTTACTTCACAAATTTCGTTTTTTATTTAATTGTCGAGGCAGATTATATTCAATTATTTTGCAGCTTATTTCAGATTACTTTATTTTATTCTTTGATAGTCGATGTAAATAATTTTTATGGCTTCATAAATCAAATATTTTGAGAAACCTCTCTAGTTTCAAAGCATAATTAATGAAGGGTATATTTTGTGCCATTTAATTGATGGACTGATAATTATTTTATTGTGATAAACTAGTCCTAGTTTGATATTTTTATGTATGTTTAGTAAGTTTCACTTGAAAATTTTCGTTTTTTATTTAATTGTTGAGGCAAATTATGGGCCCTTTGTATGATTTTGAAGTTTATTTCAGATCACTTCATTTTATTCTTTGACAGCCAATGTAAATACGTTGTATGACTTCATCGATCAAATATTTCAAGAAACCATCCTAGTTTGTATGGCATAATTAACTTTTAATTTTTATAAAGCAATCTTTAAGGGGTATTTTGTTCAAATTAATTGATGGACTCAATAATAAAAAGTGTACTGTGATAATATCTAGTTTGATATTTGTTTCTTTTCAAATGTGTCCTAAATTATATTGTCAATTCTTTATATTTTTGGATTAGATTCATTTATGATACTGAGCCTAAATTGGTGAGTTTGTCATGTACCTATATTATTACTGTTTGACAATCAACCGTATATGTAAGTGTATTGGTAGCTGATCCGACCTTCATGTTTCAGGCCTACAAAATGTCAACTTATTTAATTTGTTTTCTATATTTTTCTTTGATAATTGATTCGAATTAGACCTGTACAATGGTATTATAATTAATTTTCGAACATTTTATTTTATACCACTAGTCAATACCGAGTTTTTTGTTCAATTTATAAACTGAAGCATTAAACTTCTAGTTTATTCTAGCTTCAGCTGGATTCAACAGATTATAGAGGCACTTATATAAGTACGCATACATTGATTTAGCTTTTACTATGTCTGTATTACTGTTTTGTCAATGAAATGCATTCATTTGTATTGGTAGCTTATCTGACCTTCAAGTTACAGGCCTACAAATCAAAAAAATAATTGGATTTATTTATAATATTTTGTGCTTTGTTAGTGAATTAAAATTATAGATTATACAAAACTACCTTGACTTTCGACTAAACGAAACTTATAAGAATAAAACAAGTGAGAAATGTATGAATGTATTCCTATTTCATCACCATTCAAGCTGTAACATTTGCTCCTATCACCTTTACAGAATATATTGCATACCGGTAGTTTGAAGTTTATTCAGTTCAAATCTAGTGGTCTGAACAATTGAACATATACCACTTATATTTTACTGAATATCTCACTTGAAAGGTTTAAAGTAGTAATAAATAATATAAACGTATGAAGTTACTAGGTCTACTGGGTTATGCTATACATTGACACAGTTTCTTGCCAGCATCAAGATGGCTGCCCAGGGAGAGAAGTGGTGGGAGGTGGCTTCAACTAGTAACGTGCGCGCTCGCATGCCATATCCACTCCAGATGAAATATAGTTAAATCCTCCTAGGTTCGAACCCGGTCCCAAAACTTGGTGTGGGCCTACACCAAGTTGTAACAATATAGGGGC
>CAXFZR010000093.1:0-5000 GCA_964007535.1 Brachyptera risi
AAAAAAAAAAAAAAAAGACAGCTCCCAAAGACATGAGGTTCATTCAACACTCTAAAATAGATCATTCATCGTACAATAGATTTCAACAATATTGTCACGGCCATGCCTAACCCAGCTGTCATCTCACATGTTATGTCAACAACCACGACCTTGAGTGATGGCCGTCACTTAGCATAGCAAGACTATGCGACACGTTATCAGAGTGGCCAGAGAGAGAACTAGAGTAATCACACCTCAGAGAGAGTGTACTTACACTCAGGGTCACTTCCGTAGAGAGTATCGGTAGATCTACATCTATTTCGTATAAGTGTGCAACGTGTGTGTGTGTGGAGATGAGGACCGCCTTCGAGATCGACAATCAATAGCTCGGGCGTGTGGCTTGCGTGCATAGATCCACTGACCGATGAGTATTATAAACCAATACCTTTATTATCTATCATTTCGGATAGGTTAAGTACTTAAACAGAGTTAGGACAGTTGAATAACTAGAGTGATGCATGTGTTAGCATCTGTAGCCTTTCATTGTCCGAATGCCCATTTAGCATTCTCTTCTCGCCTAATCAATCAATAAATCTATGTTCGTTACCTAACATGCCAGTGTCTGATTAGTTAGGAAGTGTTACCCGTCAGTAACCAAATCTATGAATAAGATCCTTTCCTTTCACATGCCAAGTGATAACACACCAAAAGGTCTCAAACATACGAGCTACATTTCTCATTCACTGATTATGAGTAGGTATCACAAGTTTAACCTATAATTATTCATAGACTACTTATATTCGTGACAATATAAATATACAACACAAAATTTAAATATACATTTAAATTCATACATGTACATATAATTGAAATATGGAACACATTATAAAAATTAAAGTGATGAGCTAAAAGGGAAAAAACAATTCGAAAGAGTCATGTTGGGCGAAAAAATCTAAATCTTCTCTCTGAGTAGGTCTATATGTTCTCTTTCTCTCTCCATCTCGTCCTATTCTCTTCTCCGAATCTTTCTCGCTCTTTTTTTATATCGGGTTTCAACGACGCACGATACTGATGGCTACGATCTATTGGCGTCAGTGGATGATGAATGAGATGATGCGATGATGGGATGAAGGGTTATTTCATTAGGTGTTTTTGGATGGTGGGAAGGAGTCGGTCGTGACCTGTTGTTGAGGAACCATCCTAGTATTAACCTGAAAGACAGATGAAAACCACGAAAAAACCCTGTCAGGATGGTCGACCATGGCGGGAATCGAACCCCGGTCTCCTGAATGACGTTTCAGTGCGTTACCACTCGGTCACGCATCTCGGTGTTCTCGCTTTCTTCCTTGGTATGTTCACTATGAAGAATTCCTATTCGACCAATCGAGATATCTCTAATCGCACAGATCCAATCACCCACTTGGTAAGCCACGCTCATTAGACGGTCCACATGTAATGGAGATCTCGATTGCTCCATCAGTAACCTCACCTCAGTATCCAGTTGTCATGGCAATCACAGAGCTATTAAATGTCACTGCCTGCTAGATCAATCAGACAGCGTGTCGGTCTCGTTCCACTCGGCTGTGGTTTCATCATCACACACCATTGAGCTGGTCACGTGACTAATACACACACACGCACACACACACACACATGGGGGGGGCAAACAGTCATAGAGATGGGGATTACTACACCGGATTAGTGAATGATTTGGACAACGGTTCGGAGGTTTATTTAAATGATAGAATGAAATAATTTGAGTGGTTTGGAACATCGCGTTTGAGAAACTGTTTTCTTTTCCACTATTTTCATGTTCAAAATGAACTCAATTCACGATTTTACTATCCAATCAGGAAAACGCCATATGCGCGTTGTTAGACGAGTGGAAAGTAATAGTATGTCGACTTCTTTGTCAAACTTTTGTCCAAATTCGTCAATTGGGTGACATTTAACTTATAAATGGGTAAAAACTGCTTCGAGTGGTACCAATTTAGCACATTTCATGTTTTTTCTTCAAAATGGCTGACCCTATCAAGCTGAGAATTTCCAAAGATGTGTATCAAGATGTAATTCAACTTCACACACAATTTCATTTTTTGGGAAAATAAAAATATTTTCTTTTTTTCCGCCGTTTCATTCTAGTGAGTATTTTTGAAATTTCTGAAATTAGTATGCTGGATTATGATGGAAAGTGAATCAAACTATGAGTTTTCAATTATCAACATGGAAAACTTGACACCGAATCATTGATCCCTATGAAATGTAAAATCCCCATAAATTATTCCGAAAAGCTGAGGAGAACCAAAACAATGATAAGTATTGAAAAAAATCAAACACAAGAGCTTTAAAAATGATACAAATGAACAATAAGAGTCTATATTGCCCTGGCTTATGGACGCCCCCCCCCCCCCCCCCCACGTCCCCCGCGTGTCTACGTGCCGGGACTCCCCCCGGCGACATGGCGGACAGCGCGTTGCGAGATATCGATAAGCGACTCGGAGAGATCGATATCTCGCATCACGCAGACACTAAATTATTCAATCATAATCGACATACTTCAGTCTCTCTCTCTCTCTCTCTCTCTCTCACAGCAGAAGTTTGTTTTTATCAACATCAAGGCGTGATACAAGTCCCTAATTAGGTCTGACGTTGGAAAGTAGGATCGTTTGGACGTAACACTCGTACTAATAATCAATAATAATGACTCCAACAATGAATGTCGAGTTCCAGAGATCGTCAACAAACGATTGTTTGGAATGTTATTCAAACATTTGTATTCAGGGTCGAGCAAACAAACAAACACACAACCAACATTGTGTTATGATCAGCAGTGTGCTTCAACGACCCCACCGAGCACGGGTTATTCGGGGGAGATAACACTTGACTGGAGGTCGAGTACAACGAGGTAATTGCGAGAATGTCAGCGAGCTTCGTTGCTTTTGAAAGATACAGAAGCGAGCGTTGTGTCCGAACCGTCAGTAATTACAGCACGGTGAGATCTGCAGGTGACGAGCGGTTGTCTACGCATGTTTCAACAGAAGCGAGCGATGTGTCCGAACCGTCAGTAATTATAGCACGGTAAGATATTTTGGATCCACTCGGTTGTCCATGCTATATTTCAAGAGAAGCGAGCGATGTGTCCCAACCGTCAGTAATTATAGCAGTGAGATATTCTGGTACCACTCGGTTGTCCATGCTATATTTCAACAGAAGCGAGCGATGTGTCCGAACCGCCAGTGAATATAGCACACGGTGCGTATTTCTAAAGTGTATTCGTAATCCCTGTAGAGACCGACACGTTAGCCTTTAATGCCAGATGACGTCATTGAGGTACACTCCACCATGAGAGTTAATTACACATTAAATGTGATTAAATTTACAGCAGCAGAATGTTGACAGTGGCACATTATTATTCGTCGACTGTGCAACGTAATGGATTAACGGGTTAATATTTCCAGATAAAAAATGTATAATATATATATATATATATATATATATATATATATATATATATATATATATATATATATATATATATATATATATATGTATATATATATATATATATATATATATATATATATATATATATATATATATATATATGCCACATATATGGCAGTAGGTACATATATATATATATATATATATATATATATATATATATATATATATATATATACATACATATACATATATATATATATATATATATATATATATATATATATATATATATATATATATATATATATATATATATATACATAAACATATATATATATATAAATATATATATAAATATATATATTTAAATATATATATATATATATATATATATATATATATATTTATATATATATTGATATATAACATGATATATGATAAAAAACAAAGATAATGCAGACCGTACATGAGCCCACAGTATAGCTGTGTACAGAGTTCGTTAGACGTCCATGAATGTATAAGAAACACGAAAGTACACAGAAGTATGTATCTACATGAACATTATCTCAGTCAGAACGGTTATCCAATGATATCCAAGCACGTACACACATGTGTTATATTGTATCTCAATATGTATATTTCACTCTCCGAGAGCTTCTACGTGCTATGCTTGTATTCATGAGAGATGAGAGTTCCGAACGACCGTCTCTCCTATCAAACACCACTAGCGCGCGGAGGGTTCGACCCCTATTGCTCGGTGAATATAGAAAATAAGATTTTATCTTCGTTATTTATTATATATGGAATCTATATTCACACTATTTACGTCAAAAATGAATATATCATTTCGTTAATGTTGTTTTTACACGCTTATATCGTGGTCCACGTGAAATATCTGAATGAAACTTCAAAATTTAACAAACATCAGCTATTGAGAGCTGATATCATCTTAAAATTGGAGTTCAAAATTAATAGAACCTATTTTCATTCATTCAAATTATTTTTAATATCATTTCAAAACTTATTAGCATTATCATTATTGTTAATTATCAATGGATTTACTTGAAATCATGTAATGTTATAAGCCACATTTTATAAGTTAGTACACTGATAATTGTAAACTGCTAACCATTCCGATCTAAAGGAATTATTGAATAAATAAATTAATTAATGAATATCAATCACCGCTTATCTAACGGCTAACGGCTGTGCAAAGAAGTTATATACCTTATTCAGCTATCAAGGTGTGTTGAATAACAGAGTTGATGAAGTGGCGAGGGTAGAACTACTTCAACGACTTTTATACCTTATTCGGGTATCTCGCTCATCTTACGACGCATATTTCGCGTTTGACTAGTATCAATAAATCAACTGGACTATAGTCTATAAGTCACAATACACTGACATCAGACAACTGTCAAAGCAGTTCACCTTCATCAACCTAACTAATCTTTACATTGGAAAATCATGGTGAGAAGTTTTCAACAACATTCAACACCAAGATCTCGCTCATCCCACAACGCATCTGCTGCGTTTTCCTCTATAAAATATTTCTCTCTCAAACTTCTGTTCTA
>CAXFZR010000093.1:10000-21241 GCA_964007535.1 Brachyptera risi
AGGGAGCGTGAAGCGCCACTGAACAAAATCATTTCCAATTTGTGTTCGTATAATGGAAGACAATTATTTATGAATGCCTCTGAATATATCTTGATTGTGTTCATTGAAGAATGCTCTTATACCATTGGAAATAGAATTGAGTAAATGAATGAACCATACATTTAGATAGAAGTTATATATGTATATATATATATATATATATATATATATATATATATATATATATATATATATATATATATATATAAATATATATATATATATATATATATATATATATATATATATATATATATATATATATATATATATATATATATACATATATATATATATATATATATATATATATATATATATACATATATATATATATATATATATATATATATATATTATTTATATATATATATATATATATATATATATATATATATATATATATATATATATATATATATATATATATATATATATATGTATATATATATATATATATATATATATATATATATATATATATAATATCATATATATAGTATATATATATATTTTTTTATATATATATATATATATATATATATATATATATATATATATATATATATATATATTCATATATATTCATATATATACATTCATATATATATATATATATATATATATATATATATATATATATATATATATATATATATATATATATATATATGTATGTATATATATATATATATATATATATATATATATATATATATATATATATATATATATATACTATACATATAATATTATATATATCATATATAACAATATATATATATCATTTCAAATATTTATATGAAAATATAGACCGAGACGCGTGGCCGAGTGGTAATACACTGAACCGACATTCGGGAGATCGGGGTTCGATTCCCGTCATGGTCGACCATCCTAACAGGGGTTTTTCTAGGTTTCTCTTTGTCGTTCAGGTTGATACTGGGATGATTCCTTAACAACAGGCTACGACCGACTCCTTTCCTCTATCCAAAACACCTGATAAAATAACCTTTCATCTCACCATCCCATCATCTCATATATCATCCACCGACGCCAATAGATCGTAGCCATCAGTATACTGCGTCGTTAAAACCCAATATAAAAAAGAAAGTAAATATGGAATGTATTTACTCTCGGTAAACTCATCACCTAATGTGACGTCACAACTACGACACAGCTCGGTAGGATCGTTCGGACGGTGTATTACACAGGCAATTCAGCTTCCCGAAATGAGTGAACAGAGTAATTGAAGGGATCAGAAGCAAAGTGAACCAACCCAAAAGTCAAAACAAAACACTTCCAAAGTGGGTTGGTCCGTTTTGCTCCAAAATATAATGGAGGCCAGAAAGCTTAGTCCACATGTCTAAACCACTGAGACTGGTGTTAAAAGAGAAAAAAAAAAAAAATAGAACACAATACGAATGAAGTGGTTCGAATAGGTCATTTTGAGAAAAAAATTGGGTTAGTCCACTTTGCTTTTAATCCCTTCAATTTAACAAACCATAAACAACTGGTTGAAAGTTCAGGGATAAACAATTGAATCAATTAAACGAGCTCTGTTTGTATTAAACTTAGAACCATCAGCTTCATCAACACTTTAAAAGGTTTCAAGTAAATTACTGTCTGGAATTTAAAATCGAACAGAAGTTTGAAATGTGTCCCTAAACATAACAAGTATAACCAATTACTCTCGCAATGAAAAAGCAATGTCACCAACTGAAGTGTGTACCGTTCTATCATCGAGGGTGTTTTGCATAACATTCAGCGTTCGAGTGTTGGCAGTACCCCCGCTCCCCTCCCTCCCGCTCGCTACACAGTCGAGTGCTATCCGAGCAGGGTTGCCACTCCAGAAGACCGTGCTGTCGATGGTGGCGGTATCTGGTGGCAGATCTCAGTCGAGCTGAGAGTGGAGCGCAAGTGGTTTCAACAAAAGGAGAAATGTACGATCAATGGTGGGGGATTTTCAGAGTGGAGTCGTTTTTTTTCTTCAAAGAAAGATGAAAAGTAGTTTCGAGTAAAATAGTTTAGGTGAACCTTTTCGACGGAGAGGAAACTATCCCCGCGAGAGGGATTTCACGAATATGAAAAGTTGACGGTGTGAGATGCGACATCAATAGATACGTCACAAGATGCAGACAATTGTACGGAAAGCTAACGAGTCAAACTTGACAGATGTGAGAGGATCAAGTTTGTATTGTACTTAAGCCGGATTTAACTACCGACTATTTCACCTCAACACGTTTCATAATATGCATAAAGCATTTAACCCAACAATAGAATGGAATAGAATATGCTTTATTGGTCCAAATTGATCTTATAAAGATATTAGACATATAGTAAGTGGTGATGATAATACATTTGCATTGCTTTTGAATATTGGTTTGGTTTTCATTCACGTTCGTTAAGAACTGAAACAATGGCTTTGCATGATTGATAATTATCTAGATGAGCGGGGAGTTGACAAATACACTTACAATCTGTCCCGAGGGTCGATATAGAATAGAATGGAATAGAATAGAATGGAATAGAATAGAATGGAATAGAATGGAATAGAATAGAATAGAATGGAATAGAATAGAATAGAATATAATGGAATAGAATAGAATAGTATAAAATAGAATATGCTTCATTGGTCCAAATTGATCTTATAAAGATATCAGCCTTGTCAATCTAGTATGTGGTAATGATAATACAAAATGCAGTAATGACGAGTAATGATGAACTATTAAAGAAACAAATATAAAAAACACATTCAAACATTATGAAAACAGTGAAGAGCAATAAATCAATCAATCATCCAGAAACTCTCTTACACTATAATAACATTTATCGATTAGGTGTTTTTTGAATGTAAATGATTTTTGAATTTTTGATGGTTAATGTGAATGTAATGATTCATATATATACAACTGAGACAAGTGGACGAGTGGTAACAGACTGAACCGTCATTCAGGAGACAGGGGCTCTATTCCCGCTATGGTCAACCATCCTGACAGGGGTTTTTCGTGGTTTCCCTCTGTCGTTCAGGTCAACACTGGGATGGTTCCTCAAAAACAGGCCAAACCTGACTCCTCCCCACTATCCAAAAACACCTAATAAGTTAACCTTTCATTCCAAATATCATTCACTGACGCCATCTACATAAATATATTTATATATATATATATATATATATATATATATATATATATATATATATATATATATATATATATATATATATATATATATATATATATATATATATATATATATATACATATATATATATATATATATATATATATATATATATATATATATATATATATATATATATATATATATATATGTGTGTGTGTGTGTGTGTGTGTGTGTGTGTGAGTGTGTGAGTTTATTAGCCAGTGTAGATGTCCGATGTGTTACCGCGCGCTCACCCCATCGCGCCTCCAACTGTGCCGCACTTCTGCACGCGAGCAGCACACGCCATTGATTGGCCGCTACGCGTGCTATCAGCGCCGTGGCATTTAGCCGCACTAAGCGATGGGTCGAAGCGATTGACTCTCGCTGCCTATCTCATGAATATGCACGCGGCAGCGTCAAGGTAGCGCCGACCCGAGTGAAGTTAGCTGCGAGAAGAACTCATCGCTATGCTAATATTGTTATGTTGGTACGTTGAATGAACATTTAACCTGGTGAACTCATTAGAAAAGGAATATTGGAATGTTGAAAATGTGGAATTTGTATTTTCAATATTATTAAAGGAATACTTATTTATTTAAGACGTATATTCTGAACGTTTCTGAAGGGAACCAACTCACAGTTACAGTTTTCAATGTTAATCGCTCCTCAAGGAGCACCTCACAATTAATAGTTTCTATTCTGTGCAAGAGTTTGTTGATGCTGGATTTCAGTCAATTCATATTACTTACTAATTTAACTTGTCTGTGTTGGACATATTCGGTAATTTTTTTTTTTTAAATTATAATTCAGCTGATTACCCATATCATCTAGCTATCTATATCTATGTATCAGAGTGTCCATATTGTGATGAAAGATCTATTGATTCATCTCAATTCCGTATCAATCAATCTGAAATCTTGTAATGTATCATTATTTGTTGTATTATTTGTGTGATATACTGTAATTACTAATTCGTTGATAAATCATAAATGATGGCTTACTGCCATACTCAATTGTAATGCTATTAATGAGTTATATTGTAAAATATGTAAATTGTGTACCGATTTCCTCAAGAGAGGGTTGAAGGGATAAACACTCCTACTACTAATAACGTAACATATAAACGATCGTATTTCCGTCTGAACATATTGTGGTGAAACTGATTCAGAGAAATAAGCTATCCCACAAAACACTGTGAATCATCAATAAACATTTACAATATGGCTGACCTACGTGTTATTAGTATATTTGTGTATTTGTGAATACGTGTATTTGTGAATACGTGTATTTGTGAATACGTGTATTTGTGAATACGTGTATTTGTGAATACGTGTATTTGTGAATACGTGTATTTGTGAATACGTGTATTTGTGAATACGTGTATTTGTGAATACGTGTATTTGTGAATACGTGTATTTGTGAATACGTGTATTTGTGAATACGTGTATTTGTGAATACGTGTATTTGTGAATACGTGTATTTGTGAATACGTGTATTTGTGAATATGTGTATTCGTGAATACGTGTACTTGACTAAATCAACTTACTTCAACTGATTTAATATACCTAACCTATCCAAATAAAACTGAACTAACTAACATATCCTTATCAAATATGCATCCAAGATAGTTCGATTCCAATGAAACCAATACTAATTCTAACCAATCCAAACCAATCTAAACCAACCAGCCTATCATAACTAAATAATCATCATAAATTAGTTTGATTTCAACTGGAATCATCAATAGTCGCAATCTATACAAACAAACCTAAACCAACTAACCTAACCCAACCAATCTTTCATCTCAAAGTAATTTAGTCTCAACTAGAACCAATGTGAAGCCTACTTCAGGTCCGATTAAAAGCCACTTCGTATAAAATGCGTGCCTCCACTGCCCTCTTACATCTCCGCAGCTCGGGAATGTTCGACGCAACGAGGTGGATACTAGAGAGAAGGCGGTGGTTGCTCGATTCAAATCGTTCTTTTTTCTTTCCTCCGCCCGCCCGACCTCGCCCGCTCACTCGGTATATATATACATGCACTCACTCGAACAGTCTCTAAATGAATAAGGAATAGGTTCTTCTTCTTCGTCGTCGCTTGCTCGATCAGAAAGTCAATTGAATTCGTTTTGAATCCGACTTGAATCCGCTTTGAGGTGTATTCAGGTGGAAGAAGACGTAGTTTCTTTTGAACCCGCCAGGGGAATAATTACTGAAAGTCGATTCGGTTCAGTGAATTATATGATTAAAATCATGTGCAGTGTATCGTAACGGTATAGGTTTATTGGATGGGTGAGAGAGAGAGAGAGAGAGAGAGAGAGAGAGAGAGAGAGAGAGAAACTTTCAGTTGATCTTATGAACTGAGAAATCAAAGATATTGTTAGGGTTACAAGTTGGTATGAAGATGTAATTCAATATTCGTTCGTTTTATTCGATAATCGACTGTGTCTTAGTATCGATATAATCGACTGTGTCTTAGTATCGATATAATCGACTGTATCGTAGTATCGATATATCGATGGGACTGTGTCGTAGTATCGATATATCGATGGGACTGTGTCGTAGTATCGATATATCGATGGGACTGTATCGTAGTATCGATATATCGATGGGACTGTGTCTTAGTATCGATATAATCGACTGTATCGTAGTATCGATATATCGATGGGACTGTGTCGTAGTATCGATATATCGATGGGACTGTATCGTAGTATCGATATATCGATGGGACTGTGTCTTAGTATCGATATAATCGAGTGTGTCGTAGTATCGATATAATCGAGTGTGTCGTAGTATCGATGTATCGACTGTGTCTTAGTATCGATATATAGGTGGGTCGATATGTAACAAGTAACATCCAATGAAAGAACAGGGTTGAAACTTTATGTTTCTCGAGGACTTTTCCAAGTTTGTTCCACTTGAAACCGAACAAAGATGGAAACCGGAAACGTCGCGACTTAATCAATCAACAATTAACTCTCGCTTCAGATTATTGAGACTTTTATCTTCAAGAATCTATAATCGGTGTTCGATATCAAGTAATGATCACCGATAACACAAATTGTAACATTTCATTACATATTCTGGAATAAAATCATTAACATACGTAATATGAGGAGAAATAGAAAGACCATCACAGAAGCCCGCGTCATACACAAATCCCTGAGTGCAGGATGTCAAATAAGGAACATGCAGTTTATATATACATATATATATATATATATATATATATATATATATGTATATATATATATATATATATATATATATATATATGTATATATATATATATATATATATATATATATATATATATATATATATATATATATATGTATATATATATATATATATATATATATATATATATATGTATATATATATATATATATATATATATATATATATATATATATATATATATATATATATATATATATATATATATATATATATATATATATATATGTATATATATATATATATATATATATATGTATATATATATATATATATATATATATATATATATATATATATATATATATATATATATATATATATATATATATATATATATATATATATATGTATATATATATATATATATATATATATATATATATATATATATATATATATATATATATATATATATACATATATATATATATATATATAGAGAGAGAGAGAGAGAGAGAGAGTAATGGGTAGCGCGTCAGACCGGCAATCTGGAGATCCGGGTTCAAGTCCCGGGGGAGGTCGCAATTTTTAAACAGTTTTAAAAATCATATATATATATATATATATATATATATATATATATATATATATATATATATATATATATATATATATATGTATATATAACTGTTGGTTGGTAGTTAACAATAAGCAAACTATAACCAATGGAAATTAATTCCATATTACCAACTCTATGTACACCTGAAGATTTGACGATAGGTCAAATTCAAATTGAAATTTGAATCAAATTGAATTGAATTGATTGAATTGAGGTAATAGCTATATTCAAGGATCGTTTAGATGGGTATTTTCCACATAGTTATGTCGATGGAAGATCCCATGGATGGAGGTAGAAATATACCGTGAATGTAAATGAGTGATGAATAAATTGAATCAGTAGGATTACCATGTGCAAGGTTTGTACCTGGCTAATGTCTAGCTCACAAGACCACTCTGGTGTAAAGCCCTTGAAGCCAGCGACACACAGTGTACACGCTGCCAACCTAACCCGGACACGTCAGGTGATCTCAGCACGGCAGACACGTGGCTGTTCAGTTGGCAACACTTCGAGGCGCTCGCTTGCCTAATTGCCACTCGACCTCCTGCACATTTGCATCCCTAATTCAGCCAGCGGTGATAACACTGTCGCGCCCGGAAACACGGGACTGCCAACTTTACAGACGAAAAACTTGAAACTTTCAAAGACTTTTGAAGTGAACTTTTCTGTTCGTTTCTTGTAAAGCTCCGAGTCTTTGTTCATCAATTGAGACCGACGAGGTAGGATCGTTCGGGCGATTTCATCCCGCAGGAACATGGTTATCCATCACGTGACACATTCAACAGACTGTTAATAGGCTTCTGTCACGTAACAAATGACAAACAATCGTTGCCATAGCAACACAGCAGCGAACTGGTGGACTACCAAATATTCTAATTGGTCAATTCCAACCGGTGGACATTGTTGTCTGTCTCTTGCAACAATGAGTGACGTCACTTGACAGAAGCCTATAGTGGGCTAATAAGTTGGGAATAATTCGTTTTTACATCCAACTTTTTCTGCCAAGAAGATTCACAACATTCTTTGTGAACAAATATAACGAGTTTCTTATTATAAAATAATAAATATGAATATAAATATAATATATAAATATAATTAATATAAAGTAGATAATAATAAAATGATACTAACGAAGAAAATACACTAACAAATATACTATAGTCACATTGAACAAGTCGAACAGTTGGGGGCTCATTCACAACGTAACGCCAACACCAAGGAGAGAAATGTTCGCCTCATGGAATGTCCTTGGTCTATTCACAACCACCACTAACTATAACACTGACATTACCGCGTAATATACATATCGCTTTATGGTTTCATCATCACCTGCTCATTCACCTGCTCATTCGTACCCCCGTATGACCCAGCTGTCGGTGGGGTCGTTAAGCAAACGCTAATCACCATTCAAGCTGTCCAAGTTCAAAGTATGAATAATATCCGTTATAGATGTTGATATTGATAAATCAGATGAACTGGAATAATTGCTGTGATGCAATATTCCTCGTGAGTGAGCCCAAACAGCAATAACAGCTGACGGAGAAGCGTGACTCGAGATTGGCTGAACGGAAACTTATCTCTCCTCCAATCGCACGCCGAGACATACACTGCAAGATGGCCGCGAGCTGTGACGTCGGCCTGCACGCACGCAGGCGAGGTACTGACACCTATTGTCTGCCATCTTGTTTGGCAATCTGCCAGGCGGCGGCTGTGGAGCACGGGTTGCCATGCCGACAGGCCGAGACATTCACTGCAAGATGGCCGCGAGCTGTGACGTCGGCCTGCACGCACGCAGGCGAGGTACTGACACCTATTGTCTGCCATCTTGCTTGGCAATCTGCCAGGCGGCGGCTGTGGAGCACGGGTTGCCATGCCGACAGGCCGAGACATTCACTGCAAGATGGCCGCGAGCTGTGACGTCGGCCTGCACGCACGCAGGCGAGGTACTGACACCTATTGTCTGCCATCTTGTTTGGCAATCTGCCAGGCGGCGGCTGTGGAGCACGGGTTGCCATGCCGACAGGCCGAGAGATACACTGCAAGATGGCCGCGAGCTGTGACGTCGGCCTGCACGCACGCAGGCGAGGTACTGACACCTATTGTCTGCCATCTTGTTTGGCAATCTGCCAGGCGGCGGCTGTGGAGCACGGGTTGCCATGCCGACAGGCCGAGACATTCACTGCAAGATGGCCGCGAGCTGTGACGTCGGCCTGCACGCACGCAGGCGAGGTACTGACACCTATTGTCTGCCATCTTGTTTGGCAATCTGCCAGGCGGCGGCTGTGGAGCACGGGTTGCCATGCCGACAGGCCGAGAGATACACTGCAAGATGGCCGCGAGCTGTGACGTCGGCCTGCACGCACGCAGGCGAGGTACTGACACCTATTGTCTGCCATCTTGTTTGGCAATCTGCCAGGCGGCGGCTGTGGAGCACGGGTTGCCATGCCGACAGGCCGAGAGATACACTGCAAGATGGCCGCGAGCTGTGACGTCGGCCTGCACGCACGCAGGCGAGGTACTGACACCTATTGTCTGCCATCTTGTTTGGCAATCTGCCAGGCGGCGGCTGTGGAGCACGGGTTGCCATGCCGACAGGCCGAGACATTCACTGCAAGATGGCCGCGAGCTGTGACGTCGGCCTGCACGCACGCAGGCGAGGTACTGACACCTATTGTCTGCCATCTTGTTTGGCAATCTGCCAGGCGGCGGCTGTGGAGCACGGGTTGCCATGCCGACAGGCCGAGAGATACACTGCAAGATGGCCGCGAGCTGTGACGTCGGCCTGCACGCACGCAGGCGAGGTACTGACACCTATTGTCTGCCATCTTGTTTGGCAATCTGCCAGGCGGCGGCTGTGGAGCACGGGTTGCCATGCCGACAGGCCGAGAGATACACTGCAAGATGGCCGCGAGCTGTGACGTCGGCCTGCACGCACGCAGGCGAGGTACTGACACCTATTGTCTGCCATCTTGCTTGGCAATCTGCCAGGCGGCGGCTGTGGAGCACGGGTTGCCATGCCGACAGGCCGAGAGATACATTGTAACATGCCAACTGACGCTTGTACATCCACAGTGATATTAGGTTTGTGATTGAGACAAGATGCATTGAGGGTTGCGTTGGTTTGCCCCAAGATGCATTGCGTGTTGCGTTTGCCCGTTGGAGATGGTGTCTTCACTTCCTATCCCTCCCATGTTAAAAATATGTTCCAATTCACGGTCTACGTACTTTAAGCACTATTAACCGTGCGTATAGATAAGTGGTGATAAAACTAACTAACATTGCGTTCAAGGCCGGCTGTCATCAAGTTTGCCAGCCTATCAGCCGTTTCTACAAAAACACCACCAGATAGAGCAGCGATCCATATTACACAGAAAAGTACTCAGTAAATGGAACGAGTTTTCGAATTAATGAAGTCACCATCTCCCGGCGGCAAACCAACGCAACCCTCAATGCATCTTGCGGCAAACCAACGCAACCCTCAATGCATCTTGAGGCAAACCAACGCAACCCTCAATGCATCTTGGGGCAAATCAACGCAACCCTCAATGCATCTTGCGGCCGAGAGCGATGAATGTTGGTGTAACTTTGGATGAGGCTCACAACCACAACTCGAGGAATAAAACAGAAGAGGGAACAGAAGAATTCACGAGAGGGCCAGTAAATGCAGGGTGCAAGCTCTTCAATGCTCTCCACAATACGTATTGCCCAATATGACATATTCGGTCATTCGTTTCTTTAAAATATTATTCAACTGATTATCCATATTATCTAGCTATTATATCTATGTATCAGAGTGTCTATATTGTAGTACAAGTTCTATTGATTTATCTCAATTCCGTATCGATCAATCTGAGATCTTGTGATGTATCATTATATGTTGTATTATTCATTTGATATACTAGAATTACTAATTCATTGATAAATCATGAATGATGGCTTACTGCTACACTCAATTGTAATGCTATTTATAAGTTATATTGTAAAATATGTAAATTGTGTACCGATTTCCTCGAGAGAGGGTTGAAGGAATAAACACTACTACTACTACTACTTTTTCACACATTATTCCACAGTTGAACCCTCAGTGGGTTTTGTGGACACTAAAGATTGAAAAATGTCTTGTAATGATGTAAATTCATTGGATAAAAAAAAAATGAGGAATTAACAAAAAAAAAAAAAAATCGCTGGAAGTTATCAGTGAACAATTATCGAGAAATGTGTTGGGTTTAATTTCAATAA
>CAXFZR010000093.1:21441-73745 GCA_964007535.1 Brachyptera risi
TACCAAATATTCTAATTGGTCAATTCCAACTGGTGGACATTGTTGTCTGTCTCTTGCAACAATGAGTGACGTCACTTGACAGAAGCGTATAGTGGGCTAATAAGTTGGGAATAATTCGTTTTTACATCCAACTTTTTCTGCCAAGAAGATTCACAACATTATTTGTGAACAAATATAACGAGTTTCTTATTATAAAATAATAAATATAAATATAAATATAATATATAAATATAATGAATATAAAGTAGATAATAATAAAATGATACTAACGAAGAAAATACACTAATGAATATACTATAGTCACATTGAACAAGTCGAACAGTTGGGGGCTCATTCACAACGTAACGCCAACACTAAGGAGAGAAATGTTCGCCTCATGGAATGTCCCAGGTACATTCACAACCACCACCAACCATAACACTGACATCACCGCGTAATATACATATCGCTTTATGGTTGCATCATCACCTGCTCATTCGTAACCCCGTATGACCCAGCTGTCGGTGGGGTCGTTAGACAAACGGTAATCACCATTCAAGCTATCCAAGTTCAAAGTATGAATAATATCCGTCATAGATGTTGATATTGAGGAATCAGATGAACTGGAATAATTGCTGTGATGCAATATTCCCCGTGAGTGAGCCCAAACAGCTGACGGAGAAGCGTGACTCGAGATTGGCTGAACGGAAACTTATCTCTCCTCCAATCGCACGCCGAGACATTCACTGCAAGATGGCCGCGAGCTGTGACGTCGGCCTGCACGCACGCAGCCTGGCGGCGGGGCGAGGTACTGACACCTATTGTCTGCCATCTTGTTTGGCAATCTGCCAGGCGGCGGCTGTGGAGCACGGGTTGCCATGCCGACAGGCCGAGAGATACATTTTATCATACTGACAGTCACTTGCTCATACATTCATGTTTGTGATTGAGACAAGATGCATTGAGGGTTGCGTTGGTTTGCCCCAAGATGTATTGAGGGTTGCGTTTGCCCGTTGGAGATGGTGTCTTCACTTCCTATCCCTCCCATGTTAAAAATATGTTCCAATTCACGGTCCACGTACTTAAAGCACTATTAACCGTGCGTAGATAAGTGGTGATAAGAACTTACGTCACGTTCAAGGCCGGCTGTCATCAAGTTTGCCAGCCTATCAGCCGTTTCTACAAAAACACCACCAGATAGAGCAGCGATCCATATTACACAGAAAAGTACTCAGGAAATGGAACGAGTTTTCGAATTAATGAAGTCACCATCTCCCGGCGGCAAACCGACGCAACCCTCAATGCATCTTGGGGCAAATCAACGCAACCCTCAATGCATCTTGGGGCAAACCGACGCAACCCTCAATGCATCTTCGGCTGGGAGCGATGAATGTTGGTGTAACTTTGGATGAGGTTCACAACCACAACTCGAGGAATAAAACAGAAGAGGGAACAGAAGAATTCACGAGAGGGCCAGTAAATGCAGGGTGCAAGCTCTTCAATGCTCTCCACAATACGTATTGCCCAATATAGCATATTCGGTTATTCGTTTCTTTTCATTATAATTCAACTGAATATCCATATTATCTATAGCTATCCATATCTATGTATCAGAGTGTCTATATTGTGGTACAAGTTCTATTGATTTATCTCAATTCCGTATCGATCAATTGAAATCTTGTAATGTATCATTATTTGTTGTATTATTTGTTTGATATACTAGAATTACTAATTCATTGATAAATCATGAATAATGGCTTACTGTCATACTCAATTGTAATGCTATTAATAACTTATATTGTAAAATATGTGAATTGTGTACCGATTTCCTCAAGAGAGGGTTGAAGGAATAAACACTGTTATTACTACTACTTTTTCACACATTATTCCACAGTTGAACCCTCAGTGGGTTTTGTGGACACTAAAGATTGAACAATGTCTTGTGATGATGTAAATTTATTGGATAAAAAAAAAATGAGGAATTAACAAAAAAACAAAAGAAGTACGCTGGAAGTTATCAGTGAACAATTATCGAGAAATGTGTTGGCTTTGATTTCAATAATGTTTTCATGAATTGGAAACAGAAAGACAAAAACACATTTTCATGTCATTGTTCCGCTCAGCATTTCTTAATGTCTACTTCGAAGTCTTCTATGTGATCTCGTATCGAAGTCTCGAAGTATCGAAGTCTCGAAGTGTGTTCAATGCGATCTCTTATCGAAGTCTCGAAGTCTCGAAGTCTCGAAGTCTCGAAGTCTCGAAGTGTGTTCAATGAGATCTCGTATCGAAGTCTCGAAGTCTCGAAGTATCGAAGTCTCGAAGTGTGTTCAATGCGATCTCTTATCGAAGTCTCGAAGTCTCGAAGTCTCGAAGTCTCGAAGTCTCGAAGTGTGTTCAATGAGATCTCGTATCGAAGTATCGAAGTCTCGAAGTCTCGAAGTCTCGAAGTGTGTTCAATGAGATCTCGTATCGAAGTATCGAAGTCTCGAAGTGTGTTCAATGCGATCTCTTATCGAAGTCTCGAAGTCTCGAAGTCTCGAAGTCTCGAAGTCTCGAAGTGTGTTCAATGAGATCTCGTATCGAAGTATCGAAGTCTCGAAGTCTCGAAGTATCGAAGTCTCGAAGTGTGTTCAATGCGATCTCTTATCGAAGTCTCGAAGTCTCGAAGTCTCGAAGTCTCGAAGTCTCGAAGTGTGTTCAATGAGATCTCGTATCGAAGTATCGAAGTCTCGAAGTCTCGAAGTCTCGAAGTGTGTTCAATGAGATCTCGTATCGAAGTATCGAAGTCTCGAAGTGTGTTCAATGCGATCTCTTATCGAAGTCTCGAAGTCTCGAAGTCTCGAAGTCTCGAAGTCTCGAAGTGTGTTCAATGCGATCTCGTATCGAAGTCTCGAAGTATCGAAGTCTCGAAGTGTGTTCAATGAGATCTCGTATCGAAGTATCGAAGTCTCGAAGTGTGTTCAATGCGATCTCTTATCGAAGTCTCGAAGTCTCGAAGTCTCGAAGTCTCGAAGTCTCGAAGTGTGTTCAATGAGATCTCGTATCGAAGTATCGAAGTCTCGAAGTCTCGAAGTCTCGAAGTGTGTTCAATGAGATCTCGTATCGAAGTATCGAAGTCTCGAAGTCTCGAAGTCTCGAAGTCTCGAAGTGTGTTCAATGAGATCTCGTATCGAAGTATCGAAGTCTCGAAGTCTCGAAGTCTCGAAGTCTCGAAGTGTGTTCAATGAGATCTCGTATCGAAGTATCGAAGTCTCGAAGTCTCGAAGTCTCGAAGTCTCGAAGTGTGTTCAATGAGATCTCGTATCGAAGTATCGAAGTCTCGAAGTCTCGAAGTCTCGAAGTGTGTTCAATGAGATCTCGTATCGAAGTATCGAAGTCTCGAAGTCTCGAAGTCTCGAAGTCTCGAAGTGTGTTCAATGAGATCTCGTATCGAAGTATCGAAGTCTCGAAGTCTCGAAGTGTGTTCAATGAGATCTCGTATCGAAGTATCGAAGTCTCGAAGTCTCGAAGTCTCGAAGTCTCGAAGTGTGTTCAATGCGATCTCGTATCGAAGTCTCGAAGTATCGAAGTATCGAAGTATCGAAGTCTCGAAGTGTGTTCAATGCGATCTCGTATCGAAGTATCGAAGTCTCGAAGTCTTCTATGTGATCTCGTATCGAAGTACGGGTATCGAAGTCTCGAAGTGTGTCCAATGCGATCTCGTATCGAAGTCTCGAAGTCTCGAAGTCTCGAAGTCTCGAAGTCTTCTATGTGATCTCGTATCGAAGTATCGAAGTCTCGAAGTCTTCTATGTGATCTCGTATCGAAGTACCGTTATCGAAGTCTCGAAGTGTGTCCAATGCGATCTCGTATCGAAGTCTCGAAGTATCGAAGTATCGAAGTCTCGAAGTCTTCTATGTGGGATACACCTCGTACAAATCGATAAAACAGAAGTCTTGATCACACAGTATATTTTAATATACTGACTTTGGGTCAAGGATAACAATATTACGATTCACAATAAACATAATTTGAAATATATTCACCAATCAAAACTGAGATACCCAACAGTTCATCCTCACGTGTCCCAGCTCTGAAAAGAGTCGATCTACATCAGGAATCTGCAAGACTTCCGTATCCATACAGCTGTAATGACTCCACCCCACATCTGACTGAATACAATTAACTTGGCACAGTTAACACGAGAAGTCGAGGGGTACAGTAAAGATATAGCTGTAGGCAAATTAACCCCCCCCCCCCACCCCCCAACAAAACTCTGGTATTTCCATACCTTTGTCATCGCAAGTATTCTCCATGTTGGTTGGAATGAGAACCTCTTTAGAAGCGACCGACTCGTTCGATGGCACGGCCCATTAGAATATCACAGATGTCTTCGGGCGACATTCTTTTGTTTTCTCGTCTAGGGGACTTGTTCTCAGTCAGAGTCAAGTATGAGATGGAGCCAGAGTGGAGTGTATTATTGTGTCCACGAGAGAAGGTCCGTACCAACGTGATGAACAGAAAACATCATTCTTAAGCCCCGTTCATACGGTTCAATTTTTCGTCAAAATAATTAGACGAGCTTTAGCGAGGATTCAATTTGACATACTGAAAGAAATTGGTGTTGTTTTTTTTTTTTTTTTCATGTTTTTTGTCGGTTCTCCACAGGTCAAACGGCTACAGCTATCAACTCCAAACTTTTTTTCATTGTGGTTCCTCATCTAACTTAGATCTGTATAGTTTTGTGGCATTATCGGGTGATAACTTTTATTTTTATGAATTTTAGAAATTTCAAAAATACCCATTAGAATAACACGACGGGAAAAAAATAAAAATATTTTTATTTCCAAAAGAAATGAAATTGTGTGTGAAGTTGAATTACATCTTGATACACATATCTGGAAATTCTCAGCTTGATCGGGTCAGCCATTTTGAAAAAAAAACATGAAATGTGCTTAATTGGTACCACCAAAGGTAGCACTCGAAGCAGTTTTTACCCATTTCTAACTTGAATGTCACCCAATTGGCAAATTTAGGCAGAAGTTTGGCAAAGAAGTCGACATACTATCACTATCCGCTCGTCTAACAACGCATATATGGCGTTTTCCTAGTTTTACTCAATACTTGTTATCAATTATTTTGACAGAAACATTGAATGTTTGTTTGTAAGGTTCAATAAGTTGGGTCAAATGATGACGTCAGGTGAACATGTTTGTCTGGTGTTTGACTGGCCGTGATCACTCAGCTGTTCGTAATACAACATTCAGACTCGGACAACGAAAGTGGGGTTATGTATGACCAATTGAATGGATAATATTACTATTTTCATTATGTTCAGATGAAATGTTGATAAGTTGAAACTGTAATTATCTGTTATGGAATTCAAGAGAGGTTACGACGTGGAGACATGGCTCTACTTCGTATACAAACTTATTGAAATAGTGGCAGCATCTTGCGTCCATGGTGTTTAGCTGGCAGCCATTTTAACTAATTATACCAAAGAACGATACGTCACAATAGTGGTGAGCTGTGATTGGCCAGTTTTCATTCAATATGTGATGAAATTAGAACCTGTCCTAAACGAAAAGTATTGAATGTCAATATGAAATGCAATACTTTCGTTCAATGATAGCGTGTACACGATCAAATTTCTTCAACTCCATACGAAATACAAATAATTTGATGAAAAATTGAACCGTGTAGACGAGGCTTTACAAATTCTTTTACAGATTATTTTTCAATTCCGTTCCCATTCTTTTGATACTATTGACACTTCGCAAGAATTAAATGTATTATAATATATACTAAAACTATAAAGCATTCATTAGATGAGCGTAGCGAAGACTCCATCCCACTCTTATGGAGCTTTGTCTGTTTTTTTTTTGTTTTTTTTTTTAAGCACTGCACATGTATAAAAACACTTCTCAGCCGCGGATCCGCTCCGATAACGCGTCATGTGAACCCAGCTTCATCAATCGCACGGAGACGACACAGGAGTCAGCGGAGTGTCTCTAACACGCACCACCCACTTCCAAACAACTCCGAGCGCAGAGAAACTCCGACTCGGTGCAAAGTTTGACAATAAATCAGTGGTGAAAGTTTTGAATGAATCTAGTTGTGTTCAAGACTAGATTCTAGTCTTGAACACATGCGAGTGTGCATGAGATATGTTCCGACAGATCGCCGGGCCGGATTACAGTAGACCTGCTTTATCGGCTTGATGACGCGTCAAGGGGACACTGAAAAGTCTCTCAAATAGGGGAATAGAAAAAAATTCACTCTGAAACTTATTTGTAGTGGAAAAATAAAATTTTTCAAATTAAAAAAAAATCGAGGGGGGCCAACTGTGTTGTCGATCTATGCATCGTTTTTTTCCAAAATAATTCTTATTTGCGACACGAAGAAAGAAACAAAGATGGTTCTGTTTTTGCAGCAGCGCATCTGTTCACCTTTTAGTTATTTGCAAGTGTTGAAAATAAAAATGGAAAAACCCATTCTCAAATTTGTTGATAATTGTATCTTGAACATATCCTGAAAATTTCACACAAATCCATCAATTATTGTGAAAGTAGTAGGATTTTTGCTTCTCAAATTATAATAACTAATCGTTAAGAGTTATTAATGCTTGAAATTCAGGTATAATATATGTTCCAATATATTTTTGAATAGCGGTTCCACACATTGGTATACTAATTAATGTATTGCTAATTACCTTTACATAACATATTATTCATAATAACATATTTGAAAAATGGATAGTCTAGGCTACATGAAGAATAATTAAAAAAAAACACAAAATATTCAGTTGTCATGGTAGTTTCACCTCACTGTCCCCTCCTTAAGATATGTTCATAGAGCCACGGCATTTACACCGGCCGGGAATCTTGTCGGGTGCCGTAGGACGTCAAATGATTTCTACCGTCCATTCTACCACGGCAGAACGATCGGTTATATCGAGGAATCAAGGCAATTATATATCGAATCGATGCGATAACCATGGCAACGTGGACAGTGATCGAGCTCGACAGTCGATAGTCCGAGGAAAAACAAACAGTTCGAGTATAAACGTGGCCGGGATATCGTCTACGTCATCACGGCAAGTCTGTCGGCCGGCAAAATGTTCAACTTGAACCAACTTTCAAGGTCACAGTGAAGGACAAGCCGGGCATGTCTGTGATTGGCTGATTCATTCTGACGGCACGGCAAATCCGTGTTGAACGTACCTTTACACTGAAATACCTCTGAATACCCTGACTGAGATTATTCAGGGACCTGGCATTAAGACACAGCAACTTGGGAATTGACGACTCGCGGTCTCCGCCCCCTTGACGTCATGAATCGTACCGTCCAATCAACAGGGCTGTTAGAACTGTGGTCACATCCGTGTTGAACGTACCTTTACACTGAAATACCTCTGAATACCCTGACTGAGATTATTCAGGGACCTGGCATTAAGACACAGCAACTTGGGAATTGACGACTCGCAGTCTCCGCCCCCTTGACGTCATGAATCATACCGTCCAATCAACAGGGCTGTTAGAACTGTGGTCACATCCGTGTTGAACGTACCTTTACACTGAAATACCTCTAAATACCCTGACTGAGATTATTCAGGGACCTGGCATTAAGACACAGCAACTTGGGAATTGACGACTCGCGGTCTCCGCCCCCTTGACGTCATGAATCGTACCGTCCAATCAACAGGGCTGTTAGAACTGTGGTCAAATCCGTGTTGAACGTATCTTTACACTGAAATACCAATGAATACCCTGACTGAGATTATTCAGGGACCTGGCATTAAGACACAGCAACTTGGGAATTGACGACTCGCAGTCTCCGCCCCCTTGACGTCATGAATCATACCGTCCAATCAACAGGGCTGTTAGAACTGTGGTCAAATCCGTGTTGAACGTACCTTTACACTGAAATACCTCTGAATACCCTGACTGAGATTATTCAGGGACCTGGCATTAAGACACAGCAACTTGGGAATTGACGACTCGCAGTCTCCGCCCCCTTGACGTCATGAATCGTACCGTCCAATCAACAGGGCTGTTAGAACTGTGGTCAAATCCGTGTTGAACGTACCTTTACACTGAAATACCTCTGAATACCCTGACTGAGATTATTCAGGGACCTGGCATTAAGACACAGCAACTTGGGAATTGACGACTCGCAGTCTCCGCCCCCTTGACGTCATGAATCGTACCGTCCAATCAACAGGGCTGTTAGAACTGTGGTCAAATCCGTGTTGAACGTACCTTTACACTGAAATACCTCTGAATACCCTGACTGAGATTATTCAGGGACCTGGCATTAAGACACAGCAACTTGGGAATTGACGACTCGCAGTCTCCGCCCCCTTGACGTCATGAATCGTACCGTCCAATCAACAGGGCTGTTAGAACTGTGGTCACATCCGTGTTGAACGTACCTTTACACTGAAATACCTCTAAATACCCTGACTGAGATTATTCAGGGACCTGGCATTAAGACACAGCAACTTGGGAATTGACGACTCGCAGTCTCCGCCCCCTTGACGTCATGAATCATACCGTCCAATCAACAGGGCTGTTAGAACTGTGGTCACATCCGTGTTGAACGTACCTTTGCACTGAAATACCTCTAAATACCCTGACTGAGATTATTCAGGGACCTGGCATTGAGACACAGCAACTTGGGAATTGACGACTCGCAGTCTCCGCCCCCTTGACGTCATGAATCGTACCGTCCAATCAACAGGGCTGTTAGAACTGTGGTCACATCCGTGTTGAACGTACCTTTACACTGAAATACCTCTGAATACCCTGACTGAGATTATTCAGGGACCTGGCATTAAGACACAGCAACTTGGGAATTGACGACTCGCAGTCTCCGCCCCCTTGACGTCATGAATCGTACCGTCCAATCAACAGGGCTGTTAGAACTGTGGTCAAATCCGTGTTGAACGTACCTTTACACTGAAATACCTCTAAATACCCTGACTGAGATTATTCAGGGACCTGGCATTAAGACACAGCAACTTGGGAATTGACGACTCGCAGTCTCCGCCCCCTTGACGTCATGAATCGTACCGTCCAATCAACAGGGCTGTTAGAACTGTGGTCAAATCCGTGTTGAACGTACCTTTACACTGAAATACCTCTAAATACCCTGACTGAGATTATTCAGGGACCTGGCATTAAGACACAGCAACTTGGGAATTGACGACTCGCAGTCTCCGCCCCCTTGACGTCATGAATCGTACCGTCCAATCAACAGGGCTGTTAGAACTGTGGTCAAATCCGTGTTGAACGTACCTTTACACTGAAATACCTCTGAATACCCTGACTGAGATTATTCAGGGACCTGGCATTAAGACACAGCAACTTGGGAATTGACGACTCGCAGTCTCCGCCCCCTTGACGTCATGAATCATACCGTCCAATCAACAGGGCTGTTAGAACTGTGGTCAAATCCGTGTTGAACGTATCTTTACACTGAAATACCTCTGAATACCCTGACTGAGATTATTCAGGGACCTGGCATTAAGACACAGCAACTTGGGAATTGACGACTCGCAGTCTCCGCCCCCTTGACGTCATGAATCATACCGTCCAATCAACAGGGCTGTTAGAACTGTGGTCAAATCCGTGTTGAACGTACCTTTACACTGAAATACCTCTAAATACCCTGACTGAGATTATTCAGGGACCTGGCATTAAGACACAGCAACTTGGGAATTGACGACTCGCAGTCTCCGCCCCCTTGACGTCATGAATCGTACCGTCCAATCAACAGGGCTGTTAGAACTGTGGTCAAATCCGTGTTGAACGTACCTTTACACTGAAATACCTCTAAATACCCTGACTGAGATTATTCAGGGACCTGGCATTAAGACACAGCAACTTGGGAATTGACGACTCGCAGTCTCCGCCCCCTTGACGTCATGAATCGTACCGTCCAATCAACAGGGCTGTTAGAACTGTGGTCAAATCCGTGTTGAACGTACCTTTACACTGAAATACCTCTGAATACCCTGACTGAGATTATTCAGGGACCTGGCATTAAGACACAGCAACTTGGGAATTGACGACTCGCAGTCTCCGCCCCCTTGACGTCATGAATCATACCGTCCAATCAACAGGGCTGTTAGAACTGTGGTCAAATCCGTGTTGAACGTACCTTTACACTGAAATACCTCTAAATACCCTGACTGAGATTATTCAGGGACCTGGCATTAAGACACAGCAACTTGGGAATTGACGACTCGCAGTCTCCGCCCCCTTGACGTCATGAATCGTACCGTCCAATCAACAGGGCTGTTAGAACTGTGGTCAAATCCGTGTTGAACGTACCTTTACACTGAAATACCTCTAAATACCCTGACTGAGATTATTCAGGGACCTGGCATTAAGACACAGCAACTTGGGAATTGACGACTCGCAGTCTCCGCCCCCTTGACGTCATGAATCGTACCGTCCAATCAACAGGGCTGTTAGAACTGTGGTCAAATCCGTGTTGAACGTACCTTTACACTGAAATACCTCTAAATACCCTGACTGAGATTATTCAGGGACCTGGCATTAAGACACAGCAACTTGGGAATTGACGACTCGCAGTCTCCGCCCCCTTGACGTCATGAATCGTACCGTCCAATCAACAGGGCTGTTAGAACTGTGGTCACATCCGTGTTGAACGTACCTTTACACTGAAATACCTCTAAATACCCTGACTGAGATTATTCAGGGACCTGGCATTAAGACACAGCAACTTGGGAATTGACGACTCGCAGTCTCCGCCCCCTTGACGTCATGAATCGTACCGTCCAATCAACAGGGCTGTTAGAACTGTGGTCACATCCGTGTTGAACGTACCTTTACACTGAAATACCTCTGAATACCCTGACTGAGATTATTCAGGGACCTGGCATTAAGACACAGCAACTTGGGAATTGACGACTCGCAGTCTCCGCCCCCTTGACGTCATGAATCGTACCGTCCAATCAACAGGGCTGTTAGAACTGTGGTCACATCCGTGTTGAACGTAACTTTACACTGAAATACCTCTGAATACCCTGACTGAGATTATTCAGGGACCTGGCATTAAGACACAGCAACTTGGGAATTGACGACTCGCAGTCTCCGCCCCCTTGACGTCATGAATCGTACCGTCCAATCAACAGGGCTGTTAGAACTGTGGTCAAATCCGTGTTGAACGTATCTTTGCACTGAAATACCTCTGAATACCCTGACTGAGATTATTCAGGGACCTGGCATTAAGACACAGCAACTTGGGAATTGACGACTCGCAGTCTCCGCCCCCTTGACGTCATGAATCGTACCGTCCAATCAACAGGGCTGTTAGAACTGTGGTCACATCCGTGTTGAACGTACCTTTGCACTGAAATACCTCTGAATACCCTGACTGAGATTATTCAGGGACCTGGCATTAAGACACAGCAACTTGGGAATTGACGACTCGCAGTCTCCGCCCCCTTGACGTCATGAATCGTACCGTCCAATCAACAGGGCTGTTAGAACTGTGGTCACATCCGTGTTGAACGTACCTTTACACTGAAATACCTCTGAATACCCTGACTGAGATTATTCAGGGACCTGGCATTAAGACACAGCAACTTGGGAATTGACGACTCGCAGTCTCCGCCCCCTTGACGTCATGAATCGTACCGTCCAATCAACAGGGCTGTTAGAACTGTGGTCAAATCCGTGTTGAACGTACCTTTACACTGAAATACCTCTAAATACCCTGACTGAGATTATTCAGGGACCTGGCATTAAGACACAGCAACTTGGGAATTGACGACTCGCAGTCTCCGCCCCCTTGACGTCATGAATCGTACCGTCCAATCAACAGGGCTGTTAGAACTGTGGTCAAATCCGTGTTGAACGTACCTTTACACTGAAATACCTCTGAATACCCTGACTGAGATTATTCAGGGACCTGGCATTGAGACACAGCAACTTGGGAATTGACGACTCGCAGTCTCCGCCCCCTTGACGTCATGAATCGTACCGTCCAATCAACAGGGCTGTTAGAACTGTGGTCACATCCGTGTTGAACGTACCTTTACACTGAAATACCTCTGAATACCCTGACTGAGATTATTCAGGGACCTGGCATTACGACACAGCAACTTGGGAATTGACGACTCGCAGTCTCCGCCCCCTTGACGTCATGAATCGTACCGTCCAATCAACAGGGCTGTTAGAACTGTGGTCAAATCCGTGTTGAACGTACCTTTACACTGAAATACCTCTGAATACCCTGACTGAGATTATTCAGGGACCTGGCATTAAGACACAGCAACTTGGGAATTGACGACTCGCAGTCTCCGCCCCCTTGACGTCATGAATCGTACCGTCCAATCAACAGGGCTGTTAGAACTGTGGTCACATCCGTGTTGAACGTACCTTTACACTGAAATACCTCTGAATACCCTGACTGAGATTATTCAGGGACCTGGCATTGAGACACAGCAACTTGGGAATTGACGACTCGCAGTCTCCGCCCCCTTGACGTCATGAATCATACCGTCCAATCAACAGGGCTGTTAGAACTGTGGTCAAATCCGTGTTGAACGTACCTTTACACTGAAATACCTCTAAATACCCTGACTGAGATTATTCAGGGACCTGGCATTAAGACACAGCAACTTGGGAATTGACGACTCGCAGTCTCCGCCCCCTTGACGTCATGAATCATACCGTCCAATCAACAGGGCTGTTAGAACTGTGGTCAAATCCGTGTTGAACGTACCTTTACACTGAAATACCTCTGAATACCCTGACTGAGATTATTCAGGGACCTGGCATTAAGACACAGCAACTTGGGAATTGACGACTCGCAGTCTCCGCCCCCTTGACGTCATGAATCGTACCGTCCAATCAACAGGGCTGTTAGAACTGTGGTCAAATCCGTGTTGAACGTATCTTTACACTGAAATACCTCTGAATACCCTGACTGAGATTATTCAGGGACCTGGCATTAAGACACAGCAACTTGGGAATTGACGACTCGCAGTCTCCGCCCCCTTGACGTCATGAATCATACCGTCCAATCAACAGGGCTGTTAGAACTGTGGTCAAATCCGTGTTGAACGTACCTTTACACTGAAATACCTCTAAATACCCTGACTGAGATTATTCAGAGACCTGGCATTAAGACACAGCAACTTGGGAATTGACGACTCGCAGTCTCCGCCCCCTTGACGTCATGAATCATACCGTCCAATCAACAGGGCTGTTAGAACTGTGGTCAAATCCGTGTTGAACGTATCTTTACACTGAAATACCTCTGAATACCCTGACTGAGATTATTCAGGGACCTGGCATTAAGACACAGCAACTTGGGAATTGACGACTCGCAGTCTCCGCCCCCTTGACGTCATGAATCGTACCGTCCAATCAACAGGGCTGTTAGAACTGTGGTCAAATCCGTGTTGAACGTACCTTTACACTGAAATACCTCTGAATACCCTGACTGAGATTATTCAGGGACCTGGCATTAAGACACAGCAACTTGGGAATTGACGGCTCGCAGTCTCCGCCCCCTTGACGTCATGAATCGTACCGTCCAATCAACAGGGCTGTTAGAACTGTGGTCAAATCCGTGTTGAACGTATCTTTACACTGAAATACCTCTGAATACCCTGACTGAGATTATTCAGGGACCTGGCATTAAGACACAGCAACTTGGGAATTGACGACTCGCAGTCTCCGCCCCCTTGACGTCATGAATCGTACCGTCCAATCAACAGGGCTGTTAGAACTGTGGTCACATCCGTGTTGAACGTATCTTTACACTGAAATACCTCTGAATACCCTGACTGAGATTATTCAGGGACCTGGCATTAAGACACAGCAACTTGGGAATTGACGACTCGCAGTCTCCGCCCCCTTGACGTCATGAATCGTACCGTCCAATCAACAGGGCTGTTAGAACTGTGGTCACATCCGTGTTGAACGTATCTTTGCACTGAAATACCTCTGAATACCCTGACTGAGATTATTCAGGGACCTGGCATTAGGACACAGCAACTTGGGAATTGACGACTCGCAGTCTCCGCCCCCTTGACGTCATGAATCGTACCGTCCAATCAACAGGGCTGTTAGAACTGTGGTCAAATCCGTGTTGAACGTACCTTTACACTGAAATACCTCTGAATACCCTGACTGAGATTATTCAGGGACCTGGCATTAAGACACAGCAACTTGGGAATTGACGACTCGCAGTCTCCGCCCCCTTGACGTCATGAATCGTACCGTCCAATCAACAGGGCTGTTAGAACTGTGGTCAAATCCGTGTTGAACGTATCTTTACACTGAAATACCTCTAAATACCCTGACTGAGATTATTCAGGGACCTGGCATTAAGACACAGCAACTTGGGAATTGACGACTCGCAGTCTCCGCCCCCTTGACGTCATGAATCATACCGTCCAATCAACAGGGCTGTTAGAACTGTGGTCAAATCCGTGTTGAACGTATCTTTGCACTGAAATACCTCTGAATACCCTGACTGAGATTATTCAGGGACCTGGCATTAAGACACAGCAACTTGGGAATTGACGACTCGCAGTCTCCGCCCCCTTGACGTCATGAATCGTACCGTCCAATCAACAGGGCTGTTAGAACTGTGGTCAAATCCGTGTTGAACGTACCTTTACACTGAAATACCTCTGAATACCCTGACTGAGATTATTCAGGGACCTGGCATTAAGACACAGCAACTTGGGAATTGACGACTCGCAGTCTCCGCCCCCTTGACGTCATGAATCGTACCGTCCAATCAACAGGGCTGTTAGAACTGTGGTCAAATCCGTGTTGAACGTACCTTTACACTGAAATACCTCTGAATACCCTGACTGAGATTATTCAGGGACCTGGCATTAAGACACAGCAACTTGGGAATTGACGACTCGCAGTCTCCGCCCCCTTGACGTCATGAATCATACCGTCCAATCAACAGGGCTGTTAGAACTGTGGTCAAATCCGTGTTGAACGTACCTTTACACTGAAATACCTCTGAATACCCTGACTGAGATTATTCAGGGACCTGGCATTAAGACACAGCAACTTGGGAATTGACGACTCGCAGTCTCCGCCCCCTTGACGTCATGAATCATACCGTCCAATCAACAGGGCTGTTAGAACTGTGGTCACATCCGTGTTGAACGTACCTTTACACTGAAATACCTCTAAATACCCTGACTGAGATTATTCAGGGACCTGGCATTAAGACACAGCAACTTGGGAATTGACGACTCGCAGTCTCCGCCCCCTTGACGTCATGAATCATACCGTCCAATCAACAGGGCTGTTAGAACTGTGGTCAAATCCGTGTTGAACGTACCTTTACACTGAAATACCTCTGAATACCCTGACTGAGATTATTCAGGGACCTGGCATTAAGACACAGCAACTTGGGAATTGACGACTCGCAGTCTCCGCCCCCTTGACGTCATGAATCATACCGTCCAATCAACAGGGCTGTTAGAACTGTGGTCACATCCGTGTTGAACGTACCTTTACACTGAAATACCTCTAAATACCCTGACTGAGATTATTCAGGGACCTGGCATTAAGACACAGCAACTTGGGAATTGACGACTCGCAGTCTCCGCCCCCTTGACGTCATGAATCGTACCGTCCAATCAACAGGGCTGTTAGAACTGTGGTCACATCCGTGTTGAACGTACCTTTACACTGAAATACCTCTAAATACCCTGACTGAGATTATTCAGGGACCTGGCATTAAGACACAGCAACTTGGGAATTGACGACTCGCAGTCTCCGCCCCCTTGACGTCATGAATCGTACCGTCCAATCAACAGGGCTGTTAGAACTGTGGTCACATCCGTGTTGAACGTACCTTTGCACTGAAATACCTCTAAATACCCTGACTGAGATTATTCAGGGACCTGGCATTAAGACACAGCAACTTGGGAATTGACGACTCGCAGTCTCCGCCCCCTTGACGTCATGAATCATACCGTCCAATCAACAGGGCTGTTAGAACTGTGGTCACATCCGTGTTGAACGTACCTTTACACTGAAATACCTCTAAATACCCTGACTGAGATTATTCAGGGACCTGGCATTAAGACACAGCAACTTGGGAATTGACGACTCGCGGTCTCCGCCCCCTTGACGTCATGAATCGTACCGTCCAATCAACAGGGCTGTTAGAACTGTGGTCAAATCCGTGTTGAACGTACCTTTACACTGAAATACCTCTGAATACCCTGACTGAGATTATTCAGGGACCTGGCATTAAGACACAGCAACTTGGGAATTGACGACTCGCAGTCTCCGCCCCCTTGACGTCATGAATCGTACCGTCCAATCAACAGGGCTGTTAGAACTGTGGTCACATCCGTGTTGAACGTACCTTTGCACTGAAATACCTCTAAATACCCTGACTGAGATTATTCAGGGACCTGGCATTACGACACAGCAACTTGGGAATTGACGACTCGCAGTCTCCGCCCCCTTGACGTCATGAATCGTACCGTCCAATCAACAGGGCTGTTAGAACAGTGGTCACATCCGTGTTGAACGTACCTTTACACTGAAATACCTCTGAATACCCTGACTGAGATTATTCAGGGACCTGGCATTAAGACACAGCAACTTGGGAATTGACGACTCGCAGTCTCCGCCCCCTTGACGTCATGAATCGTACCGTCCAATCAACAGGGCTGTTAGAACTGTGGTCACATCCGTGTTGAACGTACCTTTACACTGAAATACCTCTGAATACCCTGACTGAGATTATTCAGGGACCTGGCATTAAGACACAGCAACTTGGGAATTGACGACTCGCAGTCTCCGCCCCCTTGACGTCATGAATCATACCGTCCAATCAACAGGGCTGTTAGAACTGTGGTCAAATCCGTGTTGAACGTATCTTTACACTGAAATACCTCTGAATACCCTGACTGAGATTATTCAGGGACCTGGCATTAAGACACAGCAACTTGGGAATTGACGACTCGCAGTCTCCGCCCCCTTGACGTCATGAATCGTACCGTCCAATCAACAGGGCTGTTAGAACTGTGGTCACATCCGTGTTGAACGTACCTTTACACTGAAATACCTCTGAATACCCTGACTGAGATTATTCAGGGACCTGGCATTAAGACACAGCAACTTGGGAATTGACGACTCGCAGTCTCCGCCCCCTTGACGTCATGAATCATACCGTCCAATCAACAGGGCTGTTAGAACTGTGGTCAAATCCGTGTTGAACGTACCTTTACACTGAAATACCTCTGAATACCCTGACTGAGATTATTCAGGGACCTGGCATTAAGACACAGCAACTTGGGAATTGACGACTCGCAGTCTCCGCCCCCTTGACGTCATGAATCATACCGTCCAATCAACAGGGCTGTTAGAACTGTGGTCAAATCCGTGTTGAACGTACCTTTACACTGAAATACCTCTGAATACCCTGACTGAGATTATTCAGGGACCTGGCATTAAGACACAGCAACTTGGGAATTGACGACTCGCAGTCTCCGCCCCCTTGACGTCATGAATCATACCGTCCAATCAACAGGGCTGTTAGAACTGTGGTCAAATCCGTTTTGAACGTACCTTTACACTGAAATACCTCTAAATACCCTGACTGAGATTATTCAGGGACCTGGCATAAGGACACAGCAACTTGGGAATTGACGACTCGCAGTCTCCGCCCCCTTGACGTCATGAATCGTACCGTCCAATCAACAGGGCTGTTAGAACTGTGGTCAAATCCGTGTTGAACGTACCTTTACACTGAAATACCTCTGAATACCCTGACTGAGATTATTCAGGGACCTGGCATTAAGACACAGCAACTTGGGAATTGACGACTCGCAGTCTCCGCCCCCTTGACGTCATGAATCGTACCGTCCAATCAACAGGGCTGTTAGAACTGTGGTCAAATCCGTGTTGAACGTACCTTTACACTGAAATACCTCTGAATACCCTGACTGAGATTATTCAGGGACCTGGCATTAAGACACAGCAACTTGGGAATTGACGGCTCGCAGTCTCCGCCCCCTTGACGTCATGAATCGTACCGTCCAATCAACAGGGCTGTTAGAACTGTGGTCAAATCCGTGTTGAACGTATCTTTACACTGAAATACCTCTGAATACCCTGACTGAGATTATTCAGGGACCTGGCATTAAGACACAGCAACTTGGGAATTGACGACTCGCAGTCTCCGCCCCCTTGACGTCATGAATCGTACCGTCCAATCAACAGGGCTGTTAGAACTGTGGTCACATCCGTGTTGAACGTATCTTTACACTGAAATACCTCTGAATACCCTGACTGAGATTATTCAGGGACCTGGCATTAAGACACAGCAACTTGGGAATTGACGACTCGCAGTCTCCGCCCCCTTGACGTCATGAATCGTACCGTCCAATCAACAGGGCTGTTAGAACTGTGGTCAAATCCGTGTTGAACGTACCTTTACACTGAAATACCTCTGAATACCCTGACTGAGATTATTCAGGGACCTGGCATTAAGACACAGCAACTTGGGAATTGACGACTCGCAGTCTCCGCCCCCTTGACGTCATGAATCATACCGTCCAATCAACAGGGCTGTTAGAACTGTGGTCACATCCGTGTTGAACGTACCTTTACACTGAAATACCTCTGAATACCCTGACTGAGATTATTCAGGGACCTGGCATTAAGACACAGCAACTTGGGAATTGACGACTCGCAGTCTCCGCCCCCTTGACGTCATGAATCATACCGTCCAATCAACAGGGCTGTTAGAACTGTGGTCAAATCCGTGTTGAACGTACCTTTACACTGAAATACCTCTGAATACCCTGACTGAGATTATTCAGGGACCTGGCATTAAGACACAGCAACTTGGGAATTGACGACTCGCAGTCTCCGCCCCCTTGACGTCATGAATCATACCGTCCAATCAACAGGGCTGTTAGAACTGTGGTCACATCCGTGTTGAACGTACCTTTACACTGAAATACCTCTAAATACCCTGACTGAGATTATTCAGGGACCTGGCATTAAGACACAGCAACTTGGGAATTGACGACTCGCAGTCTCCGCCCCCTTGACGTCATGAATCGTACCGTCCAATCAACAGGGCTGTTAGAACTGTGGTCACATCCGTGTTGAACGTACCTTTACACTGAAATACCTCTAAATACCCTGACTGAGATTATTCAGGGACCTGGCATTAAGACACAGCAACTTGGGAATTGACGACTCGCAGTCTCCGCCCCCTTGACGTCATGAATCGTACCGTCCAATCAACAGGGCTGTTAGAACTGTGGTCACATCCGTGTTGAACGTACCTTTGCACTGAAATACCTCTAAATACCCTGACTGAGATTATTCAGGGACCTGGCATTAAGACACAGCAACTTGGGAATTGACGACTCGCAGTCTCCGCCCCCTTGACGTCATGAATCATACCGTCCAATCAACAGGGCTGTTAGAACTGTGGTCACATCCGTGTTGAACGTACCTTTACACTGAAATACCTCTAAATACCCTGACTGAGATTATTCAGGGACCTGGCATTAAGACACAGCAACTTGGGAATTGACGACTCGCGGTCTCCGCCCCCTTGACGTCATGAATCGTACCGTCCAATCAACAGGGCTGTTAGAACTGTGGTCAAATCCGTGTTGAACGTACCTTTACACTGAAATACCTCTGAATACCCTGACTGAGATTATTCAGGGACCTGGCATTAAGACACAGCAACTTGGGAATTGACGACTCGCAGTCTCCGCCCCCTTGACGTCATGAATCGTACCGTCCAATCAACAGGGCTGTTAGAACTGTGGTCACATCCGTGTTGAACGTACCTTTGCACTGAAATACCTCTAAATACCCTGACTGAGATTATTCAGGGACCTGGCATTACGACACAGCAACTTGGGAATTGACGACTCGCAGTCTCCGCCCCCTTGACGTCATGAATCGTACCGTCCAATCAACAGGGCTGTTAGAACAGTGGTCACATCCGTGTTGAACGTACCTTTACACTGAAATACCTCTGAATACCCTGACTGAGATTATTCAGGGACCTGGCATTAAGACACAGCAACTTGGGAATTGACGACTCGCAGTCTCCGCCCCCTTGACGTCATGAATCGTACCGTCCAATCAACAGGGCTGTTAGAACTGTGGTCACATCCGTGTTGAACGTACCTTTACACTGAAATACCTCTGAATACCCTGACTGAGATTATTCAGGGACCTGGCATTAAGACACAGCAACTTGGGAATTGACGACTCGCAGTCTCCGCCCCCTTGACGTCATGAATCATACCGTCCAATCAACAGGGCTGTTAGAACTGTGGTCAAATCCGTGTTGAACGTATCTTTACACTGAAATACCTCTGAATACCCTGACTGAGATTATTCAGGGACCTGGCATTAAGACACAGCAACTTGGGAATTGACGACTCGCAGTCTCCGCCCCCTTGACGTCATGAATCGTACCGTCCAATCAACAGGGCTGTTAGAACTGTGGTCACATCCGTGTTGAACGTACCTTTACACTGAAATACCTCTGAATACCCTGACTGAGATTATTCAGGGACCTGGCATTAAGACACAGCAACTTGGGAATTGACGACTCGCAGTCTCCGCCCCCTTGACGTCATGAATCATACCGTCCAATCAACAGGGCTGTTAGAACTGTGGTCAAATCCGTGTTGAACGTACCTTTACACTGAAATACCTCTGAATACCCTGACTGAGATTATTCAGGGACCTGGCATTAAGACACAGCAACTTGGGAATTGACGACTCGCAGTCTCCGCCCCCTTGACGTCATGAATCATACCGTCCAATCAACAGGGCTGTTAGAACTGTGGTCAAATCCGTGTTGAACGTACCTTTACACTGAAATACCTCTGAATACCCTGACTGAGATTATTCAGGGACCTGGCATTAAGACACAGCAACTTGGGAATTGACGACTCGCAGTCTCCGCCCCCTTGACGTCATGAATCATACCGTCCAATCAACAGGGCTGTTAGAACTGTGGTCAAATCCGTTTTGAACGTACCTTTACACTGAAATACCTCTAAATACCCTGACTGAGATTATTCAGGGACCTGGCATTAAGACACAGCAACTTGGGAATTGACGACTCGCAGTCTCCGCCCCCTTGACGTCATGAATCGTACCGTCCAATCAACAGGGCTGTTAGAACTGTGGTCAAATCCGTGTTGAACGTACCTTTACACTGAAATACCTCTGAATACCCTGACTGAGATTATTCAGGGACCTGGCATTAAGACACAGCAACTTGGGAATTGACGACTCGCAGTCTCCGCCCCCTTGACGTCATAAATCATACCGTCCAATCAACAGGGCTGTTAGAACTGTGGTCAAATCCGTGTTGAACGTACCTTTACACTGAAATACCTCTGAATACCCTGACTGAGATTATTCAGGGACCTGGCATTAAGACACAGCAACTTGGGAATTGACGACTCGCAGTCTCCGCCCCCTTGACGTCATGAATCGTACCGTCCAATCAACAGGGCTGTTAGAACTGTGGTCACATCCGTGTTGAACGTACCTTTACACTGAAATACCTCTAAATACCCTGACTGAGATTATTCAGGGACCTGGCATTAAGACACAGCAACTTGGGAATTGACGACTCGCAGTCTCCGCCCCCTTGACGTCATGAATCGTACCGTCCAATCAACAGGGCTGTTAGAACTGTGGTCACATCCGTGTTGAACGTACCTTTACACTGAAATACCTCTGAATACCCTGACTGAGATTATTCAGGGACCTGGCATTAAGACACAGCAACTTGGGAATTGACGACTCGCAGTCTCCGCCCCCTTGACGTCATGAATCGTACCGTCCAATCAACAGGGCTGTTAGAACTGTGGTCACATCCGTGTTGAACGTACCTTTACACTGAAATACCTCTGAATACCCTGACTGAGATTATTCAGGGACCTGGCATTAAGACACAGCAACTTGGGAATTGACGACTCGCAGTCTCCGCCCCCTTGACGTCATGAATCGTACCGTCCAATCAACAGGGCTGTTAGAACTGTGGTCAAATCCGTGTTGAACGTATCTTTGCACTGAAATACCTCTGAATACCCTGACTGAGATTATTCAGGGACCTGGCATTAAGACACAGCAACTTGGGAATTGACGACTCGCAGTCTCCGCCCCCTTGACGTCATGAATCGTACCGTCCAATCAACAGGGCTGTTAGAACTGTGGTCACATCCGTGTTGAACGTACCTTTGCACTGAAATACCTCTGAATACCCTGACTGAGATTATTCAGGGACCTGGCATTAAGACACAGCAACTTGGGAATTGACGACTCGCAGTCTCCGCCCCCTTGACGTCATGAATCGTACCGTCCAATCAACAGGGCTGTTAGAACTGTGGTCACATCCGTGTTGAACGTACCTTTACACTGAAATACCTCTGAATACCCTGACTGAGATTATTCAGGGACCTGGCATTAAGACACAGCAACTTGGGAATTGACGACTCGCAGTCTCCGCCCCCTTGACGTCATGAATCGTACCGTCCAATCAACAGGGCTGTTAGAACTGTGGTCAAATCCGTGTTGAACGTACCTTTACACTGAAATACCTCTAAATACCCTGACTGAGATTATTCAGGGACCTGGCATTAAGACACAGCAACTTGGGAATTGACGACTCGCAGTCTCCGCCCCCTTGACGTCATGAATCATACCGTCCAATCAACAGGGCTGTTAGAACTGTGGTCAAATCCGTGTTGAACGTACCTTTACACTGAAATACCTCTGAATACCCTGACTGAGATTATTCAGGGACCTGGCATTGAGACACAGCAACTTGGGAATTGACGACTCGCAGTCTCCGCCCCCTTGACGTCATGAATCGTACCGTCCAATCAACAGGGCTGTTAGAACTGTGGTCAAATCCGTGTTGAACGTATCTTTACACTGAAATACCTCTGAATACCCTGACTGAGATTATTCAGGGACCTGGCATTAAGACACAGCAACTTGGGAATTGACGACTCGCAGTCTCCGCCCCCTTGACGTCATGAATCGTACCGTCCAATCAACAGGGCTGTTAGAACTGTGGTCAAATCCGTGTTGAACGTACCTTTACACTGAAATACCTCTGAATACCCTGACTGAGATTATTCAGGGACCTGGCATTAAGACACAGCAACTTGGGAATTGACGACTCGCAGTCTCCGCCCCCTTGACGTCATGAATCGTACCGTCCAATCAACAGGGCTGTTAGAACTGTGGTCAAATCCGTGTTGAACGTATCTTTACACTGAAATACCTCTGAATACCCTGACTGAGATTATTCAGGGACCTGGCATTAAGACACAGCAACTTGGGAATTGACGACTCGCAGTCTCCGCCCCCTTGACGTCATGAATCGTACCGTCCAATCAACAGGGCTGTTAGAACTGTGGTCAAATCCGTGTTGAACGTACCTTTACACTGAAATACCTCTGAATACCCTGACTGAGATTATTCAGGGACCTGGCATTAAGACACAGCAACTTGGGAATTGACGGCTCGCAGTCTCCGCCCCCTTGACGTCATGAATCGTACCGTCCAATCAACAGGGCTGTTAGAAATGTGGTCAAATCCGTGTTGAACGTATCTTTACACTGAAATACCTCTGAATACCCTGACTGAGATTATTCAGGGACCTGGCATTAAGACACAGCAACTTGGGAATTGACGACTCGCAGTCTCCGCCCCCTTGACGTCATGAATCGTACCGTCCAATCAACAGGGCTGTTAGAACTGTGGTCAAATCCGTGTTGAACGTATCTTTACACTGAAATACCTCTGAATACCCTGACTGAGATTATTCAGGGACCTGGCATTAAGACACAGCAACTTGGGAATTGACGACTCGCAGTCTCCGCCCCCTTGACGTCATGAATCGTACCGTCCAATCAACAGGGCTGTTAGAACTGTGGTCAAATCCGTGTTGAACGTATCTTTGCACTGAAATACCTCTGAATACCCTGACTGAGATTATTCAGAGACCTGGCATTAAGACACAGCAACTTGGGAATTGACGACTCGCAGTCTCCGCCCCCTTGACGTCATGAATCATACCGTCCAATCAACAGGGCTGTTAGAACTGTGGTCAAATCCGTGTTGAACGTATCTTTACACTGAAATACCTCTGAATACCCTGACTGAGATTATTCAGGGACCTGGCATTAAGACACAGCAACTTGGGAATTGACGACTCGCAGTCTCCGCCCCCTTGACGTCATGAATCGTACCGTCCAATCAACAGGGCTGTTAGAACTGTGGTCAAATCCGTGTTGAACGTACCTTTACACTGAAATACCTCTGAATACCCTGACTGAGATTATTCAGGGACCTGGCATTAAGACACAGCAACTTGGGAATTGACGACTCGCAGTCTCCGCCCCCTTGACGTCATGAATCGTACCGTCCAATCAACAGGGCTGTTAGAAATGTGGTCAAATCCGTGTTGAACGTACCTTTACACTGAAATACCTCTGAATACCCTGACTGAGATTATTCAGGGACCTGGCATTAAGACACAGCAACTTGGGAATTGACGACTCGCAGTCTCCGCCCCCTTGACGTCATGAATCATACCGTCCAATCAACAGGGCTGTTAGAACTGTGGTCACATCCGTGTTGAACGTACCTTTACACTGAAATACCTCTGAATACCCTGACTGAGATTATTCAGGGACCTGGCATTAAGACACAGCAACTTGGGAATTGACGACTCGCAGTCTCCGCCCCCTTGACGTCATGAATCATACCGTCCAATCAACAGGGCTGTTAGAACTGTGGTCAAATCCGTGTTGAACGTACCTTTACACTGAAATACCTCTGAATACCCTGACTGAGATTATTCAGGGACCTGGCATTAAGACACAGCAACTTGGGAATTGACGACTCGCAGTCTCCGCCCCCTTGACGTCATGAATCATACCGTCCAATCAACAGGGCTGTTAGAACTGTGGTCAAATCCGTGTTGAACGTACCTTTACACTGAAATACCTCTGAATACCCTGACTGAGATTATTCAGGGACCTGGCATTAAGACACAGCAACTTGGGAATTGACGACTCGCAGTCTCCGCCCCCTTGACGTCATGAATCGTACCGTCCAATCAACAGGGCTGTTAGAACTGTGGTCAAATCCGTGTTGAACGTACCTTTACACTGAAATACCTCTGAATACCCTGACTGAGATTATTCAGGGACCTGGCATTAAGACACAGCAACTTGGGAATTGACGACTCGCAGTCTCCGCCCCCTTGACGTCATGAATCATACCGTCCAATCAACAGGGCTGTTAGAACTGTGGTCAAATCCGTGTTGAACGTACCTTTACACTGAAATACCTCTGAATACCCTGACTGAGATTATTCAGGGACCTGGCATTAAGACACAGCAACTTGGGAATTGACGACTCGCAGTCTCCGCCCCCTTGACGTCATGAATCATACCGTCCAATCAACAGGGCTGTTAGAACTGTGGTCACATCCGTGTTGAACGTACCTTTACACTGAAATACCTCTGAATACCCTGACTGAGATTATTCAGGGACCTGGCATTAAGACACAGCAACTTGGGAATTGACGACTCGCAGTCTCCGCCCCCTTGACGTCATGAATCATACCGTCCAATCAACAGGGCTGTTAGAACTGTGGTCAAATCCGTGTTGAACGTACCTTTACACTGAAATACCTCTGAATACCCTGACTGAGATTATTCAGGGACCTGGCATTAAGACACAGCAACTTGGGAATTGACGACTCGCAGTCTCCGCCCCCTTGACGTCATGAATCATACCGTCCAATCAACAGGGCTGTTAGAACTGTGGTCACATCCGTGTTGAACGTACCTTTACACTGAAATACCTCTAAATACCCTGACTGAGATTATTCAGGGACCTGGCATTAAGACACAGCAACTTGGGAATTGACGACTCGCAGTCTCCGCCCCCTTGACGTCATGAATCGTACCGTCCAATCAACAGGGCTGTTAGAACTGTGGTCACATCCGTGTTGAACGTACCTTTACACTGAAATACCTCTAAATACCGTGACTGAGATTATTCAGGGACCTGGCATTAAGACACAGCAACTTGGGAATTGACGACTCGCAGTCTCCGCCCCCTTGACGTCATGAATCGTACCGTCCAATCAACAGGGCTGTTAGAACTGTGGTCACATCCGTGTTGAACGTACCTTTGCACTGAAATACCTCTAAATACCCTGACTGAGATTATTCAGGGACCTGGCATTAAGACACAGCAACTTGGGAATTGACGACTCGCAGTCTCCGCCCCCTTGACGTCATGAATCATACCGTCCAATCAACAGGGCTGTTAGAACTGTGGTCACATCCGTGTTGAACGTACCTTTACACTGAAATACCTCTAAATACCCTGACTGAGATTATTCAGGGACCTGGCATTAAGACACAGCAACTTGGGAATTGACGACTCGCGGTCTCCGCCCCCTTGACGTCATGAATCGTACCGTCCAATCAACAGGGCTGTTAGAACTGTGGTCAAATCCGTGTTGAACGTACCTTTACACTGAAATACCTCTGAATACCCTGACTGAGATTATTCAGGGACCTGGCATTAAGACACAGCAACTTGGGAATTGACGACTCGCAGTCTCCGCCCACTTGACGTCATGAATCGTACCGTCCAATCAACAGGGCTGTTAGAACTGTGGTCACATCCGTGTTGAACGTACCTTTGCACTGAAATACCTCTAAATACCCTGACTGAGATTATTCAGGGACCTGGCATTACGACACAGCAACTTGGGAATTGACGACTCGCAGTCTCCGCCCCCTTGACGTCATGAATCGTACCGTCCAATCAACAGGGCTGTTAGAACAGTGGTCACATCCGTGTTGAACGTACCTTTACACTGAAATACCTCTGAATACCCTGACTGAGATTATTCAGGGACCTGGCATTAAGACACAGCAACTTGGGAATTGACGACTCGCAGTCTCCGCCCCCTTGACGTCATGAATCGTACCGTCCAATCAACAGGGCTGTTAGAACTGTGGTCACATCCGTGTTGAACGTACCTTTACACTGAAATACCTCTGAATACCCTGACTGAGATTATTCAGGGACCTGGCATTAAGACACAGCAACTTGGGAATTGACGACTCGCAGTCTCCGCCCCCTTGACGTCATGAATCATACCGTCCAATCAACAGGGCTGTTAGAACTGTGGTCAAATCCGTGTTGAACGTATCTTTACACTGAAATACCTCTGAATACCCTGACTGAGATTATTCAGGGACCTGGCATTAAGACACAGCAACTTGGGAATTGACGACTCGCAGTCTCCGCCCCCTTGACGTCATGAATCGTACCGTCCAATCAACAGGGCTGTTAGAACTGTGGTCACATCCGTGTTGAACGTACCTTTACACTGAAATACCTCTGAATACCCTGACTGAGATTATTCAGGGACCTGGCATTAAGACACAGCAACTTGGGAATTGACGACTCGCAGTCTCCGCCCCCTTGACGTCATGAATCATACCGTCCAATCAACAGGGCTGTTAGAACTGTGGTCAAATCCGTGTTGAACGTACCTTTACACTGAAATACCTCTGAATACCCTGACTGAGATTATTCAGGGACCTGGCATTAAGACACAGCAACTTGGGAATTGACGACTCGCAGTCTCCGCCCCCTTGACGTCATGAATCATACCGTCCAATCAACAGGGCTGTTAGAACTGTGGTCAAATCCGTGTTGAACGTACCTTTACACTGAAATACCTCTGAATACCCTGACTGAGATTATTCAGGGACCTGGCATTAAGACACAGCAACTTGGGAATTGACGACTCGCAGTCTCCGCCCCCTTGACGTCATGAATCATACCGTCCAATCAACAGGGCTGTTAGAACTGTGGTCAAATCCGTTTTGAACGTACCTTTACACTGAAATACCTCTAAATACCCTGACTGAGATTATTCAGGGACCTGGCATAAGGACACAGCAACTTGGGAATTGACGACTCGCAGTCTCCGCCCCCTTGACGTCATGAATCGTACCGTCCAATCAACAGGGCTGTTAGAACTGTGGTCAAATCCGTGTTGAACGTACCTTTACACTGAAATACCTCTGAATACCCTGACTGAGATTATTCAGGGACCTGGCATTAAGACACAGCAACTTGGGAATTGACGACTCGCAGTCTCCGCCCCCTTGACGTCATGAATCGTACCGTCCAATCAACAGGGCTGTTAGAACTGTGGTCAAATCCGTGTTGAACGTACCTTTACACTGAAATACCTCTGAATACCCTGACTGAGATTATTCAGGGACCTGGCATTAAGACACAGCAACTTGGGAATTGACGACTCGCAGTCTCCGCCCCCTTGACGTCATGAATCATACCGTCCAATCAACAGGGCTGTTAGAACTGTGGTCACATCCGTGTTGAACGTACCTTTACACTGAAATACCTCTAAATACCCTGACTGAGATTATTCAGGGACCTGGCATTAAGACACAGCAACTTGGGAATTGACGACTCGCAGTCTCCGCCCCCTTGACGTCATGAATCATACCGTCCAATCAACAGGGCTGTTAGAACTGTGGTCAAATCCGTGTTGAACGTACCTTTACACTGAAATACCTCTGAATACCCTGACTGAGATTATTCAGGGACCTGGCATTAAGACACAGCAACTTGGGAATTGACGACTCGCAGTCTCCGCCCCCTTGACGTCATGAATCATACCGTCCAATCAACAGGGCTGTTAGAACTGTGGTCACATCCGTGTTGAACGTACCTTTACACTGAAATACCTCTAAATACCCTGACTGAGATTATTCAGGGACCTGGCATTAAGACACAGCAACTTGGGAATTGACGACTCGCAGTCTCCGCCCCCTTGACGTCATGAATCGTACCGTCCAATCAACAGGGCTGTTAGAACTGTGGTCACATCCGTGTTGAACGTACCTTTACACTGAAATACCTCTAAATACCCTGACTGAGATTATTCAGGGACCTGGCATTAAGACACAGCAACTTGGGAATTGACGACTCGCAGTCTCCGCCCCCTTGACGTCATGAATCGTACCGTCCAATCAACAGGGCTGTTAGAACTGTGGTCACATCCGTGTTGAACGTACCTTTGCACTGAAATACCTCTAAATACCCTGACTGAGATTATTCAGGGACCTGGCATTAAGACACAGCAACTTGGGAATTGACGACTCGCAGTCTCCGCCCCCTTGACGTCATGAATCATACCGTCCAATCAACAGGGCTGTTAGAACTGTGGTCACATCCGTGTTGAACGTACCTTTACACTGAAATACCTCTAAATACCCTGACTGAGATTATTCAGGGACCTGGCATTAAGACACAGCAACTTGGGAATTGACGACTCGCGGTCTCCGCCCCCTTGACGTCATGAATCGTACCGTCCAATCAACAGGGCTGTTAGAACTGTGGTCAAATCCGTGTTGAACGTACCTTTACACTGAAATACCTCTGAATACCCTGACTGAGATTATTCAGGGACCTGGCATTAAGACACAGCAACTTGGGAATTGACGACTCGCAGTCTCCGCCCCCTTGACGTCATGAATCGTACCGTCCAATCAACAGGGCTGTTAGAACTGTGGTCACATCCGTGTTGAACGTACCTTTGCACTGAAATACCTCTAAATACCCTGACTGAGATTATTCAGGGACCTGGCATTACGACACAGCAACTTGGGAATTGACGACTCGCAGTCTCCGCCCCCTTGACGTCATGAATCGTACCGTCCAATCAACAGGGCTGTTAGAACAGTGGTCACATCCGTGTTGAACGTACCTTTACACTGAAATACCTCTGAATACCCTGACTGAGATTATTCAGGGACCTGGCATTAAGACACAGCAACTTGGGAATTGACGACTCGCAGTCTCCGCCCCCTTGACGTCATGAATCGTACCGTCCAATCAACAGGGCTGTTAGAACTGTGGTCACATCCGTGTTGAACGTACCTTTACACTGAAATACCTCTGAATACCCTGACTGAGATTATTCAGGGACCTGGCATTAAGACACAGCAACTTGGGAATTGACGACTCGCAGTCTCCGCCCCCTTGACGTCATGAATCATACCGTCCAATCAACAGGGCTGTTAGAACTGTGGTCAAATCCGTGTTGAACGTATCTTTACACTGAAATACCTCTGAATACCCTGACTGAGATTATTCAGGGACCTGGCATTAAGACACAGCAACTTGGGAATTGACGACTCGCAGTCTCCGCCCCCTTGACGTCATGAATCGTACCGTCCAATCAACAGGGCTGTTAGAACTGTGGTCACATCCGTGTTGAACGTACCTTTACACTGAAATACCTCTGAATACCCTGACTGAGATTATTCAGGGACCTGGCATTAAGACACAGCAACTTGGGAATTGACGACTCGCAGTCTCCGCCCCCTTGACGTCATGAATCATACCGTCCAATCAACAGGGCTGTTAGAACTGTGGTCAAATCCGTGTTGAACGTACCTTTACACTGAAATACCTCTGAATACCCTGACTGAGATTATTCAGGGACCTGGCATTAAGACACAGCAACTTGGGAATTGACGACTCGCAGTCTCCGCCCCCTTGACGTCATGAATCATACCGTCCAATCAACAGGGCTGTTAGAACTGTGGTCAAATCCGTGTTGAACGTACCTTTACACTGAAATACCTCTGAATACCCTGACTGAGATTATTCAGGGACCTGGCATTAAGACACAGCAACTTGGGAATTGACGACTCGCAGTCTCCGCCCCCTTGACGTCATGAATCATACCGTCCAATCAACAGGGCTGTTAGAACTGTGGTCAAATCCGTTTTGAACGTACCTTTACACTGAAATACCTCTAAATACCCTGACTGAGATTATTCAGGGACCTGGCATTAAGACACAGCAACTTGGGAATTGACGACTCGCAGTCTCCGCCCCCTTGACGTCATGAATCGTACCGTCCAATCAACAGGGCTGTTAGAACTGTGGTCAAATCCGTGTTGAACGTACCTTTACACTGAAATACCTCTGAATACCCTGACTGAGATTATTCAGGGACCTGGCATTAAGACACAGCAACTTGGGAATTGACGACTCGCAGTCTCCGCCCCCTTGACGTCATAAATCATACCGTCCAATCAACAGGGCTGTTAGAACTGTGGTCAAATCCGTGTTGAACGTACCTTCACACTGAAATACCTCTGAATACCCTGACTGAGATTATTCAGGGACCTGGCATTAAGACACAGCAACTTGGGAATTGACGACTCGCAGTCTCCGCCCCCTTGACGTCATGAATCGTACCGTCCAATCAACAGGGCTGTTAGAACTGTGGTCACATCCGTGTTGAACGTATCTTTACACTGAAATACCTCTGAATACCCTGACTGAGATTATTCAGGGACCTGGCATTAAGACACAGCAACTTGGGAATTGACGACTCGCAGTCTCCGCCCCCTTGACGTCATGAATCGTACCGTCCAATCAACAGGGCTGTTAGAACTGTGGTCAAATCCGTGTTGAACGTACCTTTACACTGAAATACCTCTGAATACCCTGACTGAGATTATTCAGGGACCTGGCATTAAGACACAGCAACTTGGGAATTGACGACTCGCAGTCTCCGCCCCCTTGACGTCATGAATCGTACCGTCCAATCAACAGGGATGTTAGAACTGTGGTCAAATCCGTGTTGAACGTATCTTTACACTGAAATACCTCTAAATACCCTGACTGAGATTATTCAGGGACCTGGCATTAAGACACAGCAACTTGGGAATTGACGACTCGCAGTCTCCGCCCCCTTGACGTCATGAATCATACCGTCCAATCAACAGGGCTGTTAGAACAGTGGTCACATCCGTGTTGAACGTACCTTTACACTGAAATACCTCTGAATACCCTGACTGAGATTATTCAGGGACCTGGCATTAGGACATAGCAACTTGGGAATTGACGACTCGCAGTCTCCGCCCCCTTGACGTCATGAATCATACCGTCCAATCAACAGGGCTGTTAGAACTGTGGTCAAATCCGTGTTGAACGTACCTTTACACTGAAATACCTCTAAATACCCTGACTGAGATTATTCAGGGACCTGGCATTAAGACACAGCAACTTGGGAATTGACGACTCGCAGTCTCCGCCCCCTTGACGTCATGAATCGTACCGTCCAATCAACAGGGCTGTTAGAACTGTGGTCAAATCCGTGTTGAACGTACCTTTACACTGAAATACCTCTAAATACCCTGACTGAGATTATTCAGGGACCTGGCATTGAGACACAGCAACTTGGGAATTGACGACTCGCAGTCTCCGCCCCCTTGACGTCATGAATCGTACCGTCCAATCAACGGGGCTGTTAGAACTGTGGTCAAATCCGTGTTGAACGTACCTATGCACTGAAATACCTCTGAATACCCTGACTGAGATTATTCAGGGACCTGGCATTAAGACACAGCAACTTGGGAATTGACGACTCGCAGTCTCCGCCCCCTTGACGTCATGAATCGTACCGTCCAATCAACAGGGCTGTTAGAACTGTGGTCACATCCGTGTTGAACGTACCTATGCACTGAAATACCTCTGAATACCCTGACTGAGATTATTCAGGGACCTGGCATTAAGACACAGCAACTTGGGAATTGACGACTCGCAGTCTCCGCCCCCTTGACGTCATGAATCGTACCGTCCAATCAACAGGGCTGTTAGAACTGTGGTCAAATCCGTGTTGAACGTACCTTTACACTGAAATACCTCTGAATACCCTGACTGAGATTATTCAGGGACCTGGCATTAAGACACAGCAACTTGGGAATTGACGACTCGCAGTCTCCGCCCCCTTGACGTCATGAATCGTACCGTCCAATCAACAGGGCTGTTAGAACTGTGGTCAAATCCGTGTTGAACGTACCTTTACACTGAAATACCTCTGAATACCCTGACTGAGATTATTCAGGGACCTGGCATTAAGACACAGCAACTTGGGAATTGACGACTCGCAGTCTCCGCCCCCTTGACGTCATGAATCATACCGTCCAATCAACAGGGCTGTTAGAACTGTGGTCAAATCCGTGTTGAACGTATCTTTGCACTGAAATACCTCTGAATACCCTGACTGAGATTATTCAGGGACCTGGCATTAAGACACAGCAACTTGGGAATTGACCACTCGCAGTCTCCGCCCCCTTGACGTCATGAATCGTACCGTCCAATCAACAGGGCTGTTAGAACTGTGGTCAAATCCGTGTTGAACGTACCTTTACACTGAAATACCTCTGAATACCCTGACTGAGATTATTCAGGGACCTGGCATTAAGACACAGCAACTTGGGAATTGACGACTCGCAGTCTCCGCCCCCTTGACGTCATGAATCGTACCGTCCAATCAACAGGGCTGTTAGAACTGTGGTCAAATCCGTGTTGAACGTACCTTTACACTGAAATACCTCTGAATACCCTGACTGAGATTATTCAGGGACCTGGCATTAAGACACAGCAACTTGGGAATTGACGACTCGCAGTCTCCGCCCCCTTGACGTCATGAATCATACCGTCCAATCAACAGGGCTGTTAGAACTGTGGTCAAATCCGTGTTGAACGTACCTTTACACTGAAATACCTCTGAATACCCTGACTGAGATTATTCAGGGACCTGGCATTAAGACACAGCAACTTGGGAATTGACGACTCGCAGTCTCCGCCCCCTTGACGTCATGAATCATACCGTCCAATCAACAGGGCTGTTAGAACTGTGGTCACATCCGTGTTGAACGTACCTTTACACTGAAATACCTCTAAATACCCTGACTGAGATTATTCAGGGACCTGGCATTAAGACACAGCAACTTGGGAATTGACGACTCGCAGTCTCCGCCCCCTTGACGTCATGAATCATACCGTCCAATCAACAGGGCTGTTAGAACTGTGGTCAAATCCGTGTTGAACGTACCTTTACACTGAAATACCTCTGAATACCCTGACTGAGATTATTCAGGGACCTGGCATTAAGACACAGCAACTTGGGAATTGACGACTCGCAGTCTCCGCCCCCTTGACGTCATGAATCATACCGTCCAATCAACAGGGCTGTTAGAACTGTGGTCACATCCGTGTTGAACGTACCTTTACACTGAAATACCTCTAAATACCCTGACTGAGATTATTCAGGGACCTGGCATTAAGACACAGCAACTTGGGAATTGACGACTCGCAGTCTCCGCCCCCTTGACGTCATGAATCGTACCGTCCAATCAACAGGGCTGTTAGAACTGTGGTCACATCCGTGTTGAACGTACCTTTACACTGAAATACCTCTAAATACCCTGACTGAGATTATTCAGGGACCTGGCATTAAGACACAGCAACTTGGGAATTGACGACTCGCAGTCTCCGCCCCCTTGACGTCATGAATCGTACCGTCCAATCAACAGGGCTGTTAGAACTGTGGTCACATCCGTGTTGAACGTACCTTTGCACTGAAATACCTCTAAATACCCTGACTGAGATTATTCAGGGACCTGGCATTAAGACACAGCAACTTGGGAATTGACGACTCGCAGTCTCCGCCCCCTTGACGTCATGAATCATACCGTCCAATCAACAGGGCTGTTAGAACTGTGGTCACATCCGTGTTGAACGTACCTTTACACTGAAATACCTCTAAATACCCTGACTGAGATTATTCAGGGACCTGGCATTAAGACACAGCAACTTGGGAATTGACGACTCGCGGTCTCCGCCCCCTTGACGTCATGAATCGTACCGTCCAATCAACAGGGCTGTTAGAACTGTGGTCAAATCCGTGTTGAACGTACCTTTACACTGAAATACCTCTGAATACCCTGACTGAGATTATTCAGGGACCTGGCATTAAGACACAGCAACTTGGGAATTGACGACTCGCAGTCTCCGCCCCCTTGACGTCATGAATCGTACCGTCCAATCAACAGGGCTGTTAGAACTGTGGTCACATCCGTGTTGAACGTACCTTTGCACTGAAATACCTCTAAATACCCTGACTGAGATTATTCAGGGACCTGGCATTACGACACAGCAACTTGGGAATTGACGACTCGCAGTCTCCGCCCCCTTGACGTCATGAATCGTACCGTCCAATCAACAGGGCTGTTAGAACAGTGGTCACATCCGTGTTGAACGTACCTTTACACTGAAATACCTCTGAATACCCTGACTGAGATTATTCAGGGACCTGGCATTAAGACACAGCAACTTGGGAATTGACGACTCGCAGTCTCCGCCCCCTTGACGTCATGAATCGTACCGTCCAATCAACAGGGCTGTTAGAACTGTGGTCACATCCGTGTTGAACGTACCTTTACACTGAAATACCTCTGAATACCCTGACTGAGATTATTCAGGGACCTGGCATTAAGACACAGCAACTTGGGAATTGACGACTCGCAGTCTCCGCCCCCTTGACGTCATGAATCATACCGTCCAATCAACAGGGCTGTTAGAACTGTGGTCAAATCCGTGTTGAACGTATCTTTACACTGAAATACCTCTGAATACCCTGACTGAGATTATTCAGGGACCTGGCATTAAGACACAGCAACTTGGGAATTGACGACTCGCAGTCTCCGCCCCCTTGACGTCATGAATCGTACCGTCCAATCAACAGGGCTGTTAGAACTGTGGTCACATCCGTGTTGAACGTACCTTTACACTGAAATACCTCTGAATACCCTGACTGAGATTATTCAGGGACCTGGCATTAAGACACAGCAACTTGGGAATTGACGACTCGCAGTCTCCGCCCCCTTGACGTCATGAATCATACCGTCCAATCAACAGGGCTGTTAGAACTGTGGTCAAATCCGTGTTGAACGTACCTTTACACTGAAATACCTCTGAATACCCTGACTGAGATTATTCAGGGACCTGGCATTAAGACACAGCAACTTGGGAATTGACGACTCGCAGTCTCCGCCCCCTTGACGTCATGAATCATACCGTCCAATCAACAGGGCTGTTAGAACTGTGGTCAAATCCGTGTTGAACGTACCTTTACACTGAAATACCTCTGAATACCCTGACTGAGATTATTCAGGGACCTGGCATTAAGACACAGCAACTTGGGAATTGACGACTCGCAGTCTCCGCCCCCTTGACGTCATGAATCATACCGTCCAATCAACAGGGCTGTTAGAACTGTGGTCAAATCCGTTTTGAACGTACCTTTACACTGAAATACCTCTAAATACCCTGACTGAGATTATTCAGGGACCTGGCATTAAGACACAGCAACTTGGGAATTGACGACTCGCAGTCTCCGCCCCCTTGACGTCATGAATCGTACCGTCCAATCAACAGGGCTGTTAGAACTGTGGTCAAATCCGTGTTGAACGTACCTTTACACTGAAATACCTCTGAATACCCTGACTGAGATTATTCAGGGACCTGGCATTAAGACACAGCAACTTGGGAATTGACGACTCGCAGTCTCCGCCCCCTTGACGTCATAAATCATACCGTCCAATCAACAGGGCTGTTAGAACTGTGGTCAAATCCGTGTTGAACGTACCTTTACACTGAAATACCTCTGAATACCCTGACTGAGATTATTCAGGGACCTGGCATTAAGACACAGCAACTTGGGAATTGACGACTCGCAGTCTCCGCCCCCTTGACGTCATTAATCGTACCGTCCAATCAACAGGGCTGTTAGAACTGTGGTCACATCCGTGTTGAACGTACCTTTACACTGAAATACCTCTAAATACCCTGACTGAGATTATTCAGGGACCTGGCATTAAGACACAGCAACTTGGGAATTGACGACTCGCAGTCTCCGCCCCCTTGACGTCATGAATCGTACCGTCCAATCAAAGGGCTGTTAGAACTGTGGTCACATCCGTGTTGAACGTACCTTTACACTGAAATACCTCTGAATACCCTGACTGAGATTATTCAGGGACCTGGCATTAAGACACAGCAACTTGGGAATTGACGACTCGCAGTCTCCGCCCCCTTGACGTCATGAATCGTACCGTCCAATCAACAGGGCTGTTAGAACTGTGGTCACATCCGTGTTGAACGTACCTTTACACTGAAATACCTCTGAATACCCTGACTGAGATTATTCAGGGACCTGGCATTAAGACACAGCAACTTGGGAATTGACGACTCGCAGTCTCCGCCCCCTTGACGTCATGAATCGTACCGTCCAATCAACAGGGCTGTTAGAACTGTGGTCAAATCCGTGTTGAACGTATCTTTGCACTGAAATACCTCTGAATACCCTGACTGAGATTATTCAGGGACCTGGCATTAAGACACAGCAACTTGGGAATTGACGACTCGCAGTCTCCGCCCCCTTGACGTCATGAATCGTACCGTCCAATCAACAGGGCTGTTAGAACTGTGGTCACATCCGTGTTGAACGTACCTTTGCACTGAAATACCTCTGAATACCCTGACTGAGATTATTCAGGGACCTGGCATTAAGACACAGCAACTTGGGAATTGACGACTCGCAGTCTCCGCCCCCTTGACGTCATGAATCGTACCGTCCAATCAACAGGGCTGTTAGAACTGTGGTCACATCCGTGTTGAACGTACCTTTACACTGAAATACCTCTGAATACCCTGACTGAGATTATTCAGGGACCTGGCATTAAGACACAGCAACTTGGGAATTGACGACTCGCAGTCTCCGCCCCCTTGACGTCATGAATCGTACCGTCCAATCAACAGGGCTGTTAGAACTGTGGTCAAATCCGTGTTGAACGTACCTTTACACTGAAATACCTCTAAATACCCTGACTGAGATTATTCAGGGACCTGGCATTAAGACACAGCAACTTGGGAATTGACGACTCGCAGTCTCCGCCCCCTTGACGTCATGAATCGTACCGTCCAATCAACAGGGCTGTTAGAACTGTGGTCAAATCCGTGTTGAACGTACCTTTACACTGAAATACCTCTGAATACCCTGACTGAGATTATTCAGGGACCTGGCATTGAGACACAGCAACTTGGGAATTGACGACTCGCAGTCTCCGCCCCCTTGACGTCATGAATCGTACCGTCCAATCAACAGGGCTGTTAGAACTGTGGTCACATCCGTGTTGAACGTACCTTTACACTGAAATACCTCTGAATACCCTGACTGAGATTATTCAGGGACCTGGCATTACGACACAGCAACTTGGGAATTGACGACTCGCAGTCTCCGCCCCCTTGACGTCATGAATCGTACCGTCCAATCAACAGGGCTGTTAGAACTGTGGTCAAATCCGTGTTGAACGTACCTTTACACTGAAATACCTCTGAATACCCTGACTGAGATTATTCAGGGACCTGGCATTAAGACACAGCAACTTGGGAATTGACGACTCGCAGTCTCCGCCCCCTTGACGTCATGAATCGTACCGTCCAATCAACAGGGCTGTTAGAACTGTGGTCACATCCGTGTTGAACGTACCTTTACACTGAAATACCTCTGAATACCCTGACTGAGATTATTCAGGGACCTGGCATTGAGACACAGCAACTTGGGAATTGACGACTCGCAGTCTCCGCCCCCTTGACGTCATGAATCATACCGTCCAATCAACAGGGCTGTTAGAACTGTGGTCAAATCCGTGTTGAACGTACCTTTACACTGAAATACCTCTAAATACCCTGACTGAGATTATTCAGGGACCTGGCATTAAGACACAGCAACTTGGGAATTGACGACTCGCAGTCTCCGCCCCCTTGACGTCATGAATCATACCGTCCAATCAACAGGGCTGTTAGAACTGTGGTCAAATCCGTGTTGAACGTACCTTTACACTGAAATACCTCTGAATACCCTGACTGAGATTATTCAGGGACCTGGCATTAAGACACAGCAACTTGGGAATTGACGACTCGCAGTCTCCGCCCCCTTGACGTCATGAATCGTACCGTCCAATCAACAGGGCTGTTAGAACTGTGGTCAAATCCGTGTTGAACGTATCTTTACACTGAAATACCTCTGAATACCCTGACTGAGATTATTCAGGGACCTGGCATTAAGACACAGCAACTTGGGAATTGACGACTCGCAGTCTCCGCCCCCTTGACGTCATGAATCATACCGTCCAATCAACAGGGCTGTTAGAACTGTGGTCAAATCCGTGTTGAACGTACCTTTACACTGAAATACCTCTAAATACCCTGACTGAGATTATTCAGAGACCTGGCATTAAGACACAGCAACTTGGGAATTGACGACTCGCAGTCTCCGCCCCCTTGACGTCATGAATCATACCGTCCAATCAACAGGGCTGTTAGAACTGTGGTCAAATCCGTGTTGAACGTATCTTTACACTGAAATACCTCTGAATACCCTGACTGAGATTATTCAGGGACCTGGCATTAAGACACAGCAACTTGGGAATTGACGACTCGCAGTCTCCGCCCCCTTGACGTCATGAATCGTACCGTCCAATCAACAGGGCTGTTAGAACTGTGGTCAAATCCGTGTTGAACGTACCTTTACACTGAAATACCTCTGAATACCCTGACTGAGATTATTCAGGGACCTGGCATTAAGACACAGCAACTTGGGAATTGACGGCTCGCAGTCTCCGCCCCCTTGACGTCATGAATCGTACCGTCCAATCAACAGGGCTGTTAGAAATGTGGTCAAATCCGTGTTGAACGTATCTTTACACTGAAATACCTCTGAATACCCTGACTGAGATTATTCAGGGACCTGGCATTAAGACACAGCAACTTGGGAATTGACGACTCGCAGTCTCCGCCCCCTTGACGTCATGAATCGTACCGTCCAATCAACAGGGCTGTTAGAACTGTGGTCACATCCGTGTTGAACGTATCTTTACACTGAAATACCTCTGAATACCCTGACTGAGATTATTCAGGGACCTGGCATTAAGACACAGCAACTTGGGAATTGACGACTCGCAGTCTCCGCCCCCTTGACGTCATGAATCGTACCGTCCAATCAACAGGGCTGTTAGAACTGTGGTCAAATCCGTGTTGAACGTATCTTTGCACTGAAATACCTCTGAATACCCTGACTGAGATTATTCAGGGACCTGGCATTAAGACACAGCAACTTGGGAATTGACGACTCGCAGTCTCCGCCCCCTTGACGTCATGAATCGTACCGTCCAATCAACAGGGCTGTTAGAACTGTGGTCAAATCCGTGTTGAACGTACCTTTACACTGAAATACCTCTGAATACCCTGACTGAGATTATTCAGGGACCTGGCATTAAGACACAGCAACTTGGGAATTGACGACTCGCAGTCTCCGCCCCCTTGACGTCATGAATCGTACCGTCCAATCAACAGGGCTGTTAGAACTGTGGTCAAATCCGTGTTGAACGTACCTTTACACTGAAATACCTCTGAATACCCTGACTGAGATTATTCAGGGACCTGGCATTAAGACACAGCAACTTGGGAATTGACGACTCGCAGTCTCCGCCCCCTTGACGTCATGAATCATACCGTCCAATCAACAGGGCTGTTAGAACTGTGGTCAAATCCGTGTTGAACGTACCTTTACACTGAAATACCTCTGAATACCCTGACTGAGATTATTCAGGGACCTGGCATTAAGACACAGCAACTTGGGAATTGACGACTCGCAGTCTCCGCCCCCTTGACGTCATGAATCATACCGTCCAATCAACAGGGCTGTTAGAACTGTGGTCACATCCGTGTTGAACGTACCTTTACACTGAAATACCTCTAAATACCCTGACTGAGATTATTCAGGGACCTGGCATTAAGACACAGCAACTTGGGAATTGACGACTCGCAGTCTCCGCCCCCTTGACGTCATGAATCATACCGTCCAATCAACAGGGCTGTTAGAACTGTGGTCAAATCCGTGTTGAACGTACCTTTACACTGAAATACCTCTGAATACCCTGACTGAGATTATTCAGGGACCTGGCATTAAGACACAGCAACTTGGGAATTGACGACTCGCAGTCTCCGCCCCCTTGACGTCATGAATCATACCGTCCAATCAACAGGGCTGTTAGAACTGTGGTCACATCCGTGTTGAACGTACCTTTACACTGAAATACCTCTAAATACCCTGACTGAGATTATTCAGGGACCTGGCATTAAGACACAGCAACTTGGGAATTGACGACTCGCAGTCTCCGCCCCCTTGACGTCATGAATCGTACCGTCCAATCAACAGGGCTGTTAGAACTGTGGTCACATCCGTGTTGAACGTACCTTTACACTGAAATACCTCTAAATACCCTGACTGAGATTATTCAGGGACCTGGCATTAAGACACAGCAACTTGGGAATTGACGACTCGCAGTCTCCGCCCCCTTGACGTCATGAATCGTACCGTCCAATCAACAGGGCTGTTAGAACTGTGGTCACATCCGTGTTGAACGTACCTTTGCACTGAAATACCTCTAAATACCCTGACTGAGATTATTCAGGGACCTGGCATTAAGACACAGCAACTTGGGAATTGACGACTCGCAGTCTCCGCCCCCTTGACGTCATGAATCATACCGTCCAATCAACAGGGCTGTTAGAACTGTGGTCACATCCGTGTTGAACGTACCTTTACACTGAAATACCTCTAAATACCCTGACTGAGATTATTCAGGGACCTGGCATTAAGACACAGCAACTTGGGAATTGACGACTCGCGGTCTCCGCCCCCTTGACGTCATGAATCGTACCGTCCAATCAACAGGGCTGTTAGAACTGTGGTCAAATCCGTGTTGAACGTACCTTTACACTGAAATACCTCTGAATACCCTGACTGAGATTATTCAGGGACCTGGCATTAAGACACAGCAACTTGGGAATTGACGACTCGCAGTCTCCGCCCACTTGACGTCATGAATCGTACCGTCCAATCAACAGGGCTGTTAGAACTGTGGTCACATCCGTGTTGAACGTACCTTTGCACTGAAATACCTCTAAATACCCTGACTGAGATTATTCAGGGACCTGGCATTACGACACAGCAACTTGGGAATTGACGACTCGCAGTCTCCGCCCCCTTGACGTCATGAATCGTACCGTCCAATCAACAGGGCTGTTAGAACAGTGGTCACATCCGTGTTGAACGTACCTTTACACTGAAATACCTCTGAATACCCTGACTGAGATTATTCAGGGACCTGGCATTAAGACACAGCAACTTGGGAATTGACGACTCGCAGTCTCCGCCCCCTTGACGTCATGAATCGTACCGTCCAATCAACAGGGCTGTTAGAACTGTGGTCACATCCGTGTTGAACGTACCTTTACACTGAAATACCTCTGAATACCCTGACTGAGATTATTCAGGGACCTGGCATTAAGACACAGCAACTTGGGAATTGACGACTCGCAGTCTCCGCCCCCTTGACGTCATGAATCATACCGTCCAATCAACAGGGCTGTTAGAACTGTGGTCAAATCCGTGTTGAACGTATCTTTACACTGAAATACCTCTGAATACCCTGACTGAGATTATTCAGGGACCTGGCATTAAGACACAGCAACTTGGGAATTGACGACTCGCAGTCTCCGCCCCCTTGACGTCATGAATCGTACCGTCCAATCAACAGGGCTGTTAGAACTGTGGTCACATCCGTGTTGAACGTACCTTTACACTGAAATACCTCTGAATACCCTGACTGAGATTATTCAGGGACCTGGCATTAAGACACAGCAACTTGGGAATTGACGACTCGCAGTCTCCGCCCCCTTGACGTCATGAATCATACCGTCCAATCAACAGGGCTGTTAGAACTGTGGTCAAATCCGTGTTGAACGTACCTTTACACTGAAATACCTCTGAATACCCTGACTGAGATTATTCAGGGACCTGGCATTAAGACACAGCAACTTGGGAATTGACGACTCGCAGTCTCCGCCCCCTTGACGTCATGAATCATACCGTCCAATCAACAGGGCTGTTAGAACTGTGGTCAAATCCGTGTTGAACGTACCTTTACACTGAAATACCTCTGAATACCCTGACTGAGATTATTCAGGGACCTGGCATTAAGACACAGCAACTTGGGAATTGACGACTCGCAGTCTCCGCCCCCTTGACGTCATGAATCATACCGTCCAATCAACAGGGCTGTTAGAACTGTGGTCAAATCCGTTTTGAACGTACCTTTACACTGAAATACCTCTAAATACCCTGACTGAGATTATTCAGGGACCTGGCATAAGGACACAGCAACTTGGGAATTGACGACTCGCAGTCTCCGCCCCCTTGACGTCATGAATCGTACCGTCCAATCAACAGGGCTGTTAGAACTGTGGTCAAATCCGTGTTGAACGTACCTTTACACTGAAATACCTCTGAATACCCTGACTGAGATTATTCAGGGACCTGGCATTAAGACACAGCAACTTGGGAATTGACGACTCGCAGTCTCCGCCCCCTTGACGTCATGAATCGTACCGTCCAATCAACAGGGCTGTTAGAACTGTGGTCAAATCCGTGTTGAACGTACCTTTACACTGAAATACCTCTGAATACCCTGACTGAGATTATTCAGGGACCTGGCATTAAGACACAGCAACTTGGGAATTGACGACTCGCAGTCTCCGCCCCCTTGACGTCATGAATCATACCGTCCAATCAACAGGGCTGTTAGAACTGTGGTCACATCCGTGTTGAACGTACCTTTACACTGAAATACCTCTAAATACCCTGACTGAGATTATTCAGGGACCTGGCATTAAGACACAGCAACTTGGGAATTGACGACTCGCAGTCTCCGCCCCCTTGACGTCATGAATCATACCGTCCAATCAACAGGGCTGTTAGAACTGTGGTCAAATCCGTGTTGAACGTACCTTTACACTGAAATACCTCTGAATACCCTGACTGAGATTATTCAGGGACCTGGCATTAAGACACAGCAACTTGGGAATTGACGACTCGCAGTCTCCGCCCCCTTGACGTCATGAATCATACCGTCCAATCAACAGGGCTGTTAGAACTGTGGTCACATCCGTGTTGAACGTACCTTTACACTGAAATACCTCTAAATACCCTGACTGAGATTATTCAGGGACCTGGCATTAAGACACAGCAACTTGGGAATTGACGACTCGCAGTCTCCGCCCCCTTGACGTCATGAATCGTACCGTCCAATCAACAGGGCTGTTAGAACTGTGGTCACATCCGTGTTGAACGTACCTTTACACTGAAATACCTCTAAATACCCTGACTGAGATTATTCAGGGACCTGGCATTAAGACACAGCAACTTGGGAATTGACGACTCGCAGTCTCCGCCCCCTTGACGTCATGAATCGTACCGTCCAATCAACAGGGCTGTTAGAACTGTGGTCACATCCGTGTTGAACGTACCTTTGCACTGAAATACCTCTAAATACCCTGACTGAGATTATTCAGGGACCTGGCATTAAGACACAGCAACTTGGGAATTGACGACTCGCAGTCTCCGCCCCCTTGACGTCATGAATCATACCGTCCAATCAACAGGGCTGTTAGAACTGTGGTCACATCCGTGTTGAACGTACCTTTACACTGAAATACCTCTAAATACCCTGACTGAGATTATTCAGGGACCTGGCATTAAGACACAGCAACTTGGGAATTGACGACTCGCGGTCTCCGCCCCCTTGACGTCATGAATCGTACCGTCCAATCAACAGGGCTGTTAGAACTGTGGTCAAATCCGTGTTGAACGTACCTTTACACTGAAATACCTCTGAATACCCTGACTGAGATTATTCAGGGACCTGGCATTAAGACACAGCAACTTGGGAATTGACGACTCGCAGTCTCCGCCCCCTTGACGTCATGAATCGTACCGTCCAATCAACAGGGCTGTTAGAACTGTGGTCACATCCGTGTTGAACGTACCTTTGCACTGAAATACCTCTAAATACCCTGACTGAGATTATTCAGGGACCTGGCATTACGACACAGCAACTTGGGAATTGACGACTCGCAGTCTCCGCCCCCTTGACGTCATGAATCGTACCGTCCAATCAACAGGGCTGTTAGAACAGTGGTCACATCCGTGTTGAACGTACCTTTACACTGAAATACCTCTGAATACCCTGACTGAGATTATTCAGGGACCTGGCATTAAGACACAGCAACTTGGGAATTGACGACTCGCAGTCTCCGCCCCCTTGACGTCATGAATCGTACCGTCCAATCAACAGGGCTGTTAGAACTGTGGTCACATCCGTGTTGAACGTACCTTTACACTGAAATACCTCTGAATACCCTGACTGAGATTATTCAGGGACCTGGCATTAAGACACAGCAACTTGGGAATTGACGACTCGCAGTCTCCGCCCCCTTGACGTCATGAATCATACCGTCCAATCAACAGGGCTGTTAGAACTGTGGTCAAATCCGTGTTGAACGTATCTTTACACTGAAATACCTCTGAATACCCTGACTGAGATTATTCAGGGACCTGGCATTAAGACACAGCAACTTGGGAATTGACGACTCGCAGTCTCCGCCCCCTTGACGTCATGAATCGTACCGTCCAATCAACAGGGCTGTTAGAACTGTGGTCACATCCGTGTTGAACGTACCTTTACACTGAAATACCTCTGAATACCCTGACTGAGATTATTCAGGGACCTGGCATTAAGACACAGCAACTTGGGAATTGACGACTCGCAGTCTCCGCCCCCTTGACGTCATGAATCATACCGTCCAATCAACAGGGCTGTTAGAACTGTGGTCAAATCCGTGTTGAACGTACCTTTACACTGAAATACCTCTGAATACCCTGACTGAGATTATTCAGGGACCTGGCATTAAGACACAGCAACTTGGGAATTGACGACTCGCAGTCTCCGCCCCCTTGACGTCATGAATCATACCGTCCAATCAACAGGGCTGTTAGAACTGTGGTCAAATCCGTGTTGAACGTACCTTTACACTGAAATACCTCTGAATACCCTGACTGAGATTATTCAGGGACCTGGCATTAAGACACAGCAACTTGGGAATTGACGACTCGCAGTCTCCGCCCCCTTGACGTCATGAATCATACCGTCCAATCAACAGGGCTGTTAGAACTGTGGTCAAATCCGTTTTGAACGTACCTTTACACTGAAATACCTCTAAATACCCTGACTGAGATTATTCAGGGACCTGGCATTAAGACACAGCAACTTGGGAATTGACGACTCGCAGTCTCCGCCCCCTTGACGTCATGAATCGTACCGTCCAATCAACAGGGCTGTTAGAACTGTGGTCAAATCCGTGTTGAACGTACCTTTACACTGAAATACCTCTGAATACCCTGACTGAGATTATTCAGGGACCTGGCATTAAGACACAGCAACTTGGGAATTGACGACTCGCAGTCTCCGCCCCCTTGACGTCATAAATCATACCGTCCAATCAACAGGGCTGTTAGAACTGTGGTCAAATCCGTGTTGAACGTACCTTTACACTGAAATACCTCTGAATACCCTGACTGAGATTATTCAGGGACCTGGCATTAAGACACAGCAACTTGGGAATTGACGACTCGCAGTCTCCGCCCCCTTGACGTCATGAATCGTACCGTCCAATCAACAGGGCTGTTAGAACTGTGGTCACATCCGTGTTGAACGTATCTTTACACTGAAATACCTCTGAATACCCTGACTGAGATTATTCAGGGACCTGGCATTAAGACACAGCAACTTGGGAATTGACGACTCGCAGTCTCCGCCCCCTTGACGTCATGAATCGTACCGTCCAATCAACAGGGCTGTTAGAACTGTGGTCAAATCCGTGTTGAACGTACCTTTACACTGAAATACCTCTGAATACCCTGACTGAGATTATTCAGGGACCTGGCATTAAGACACAGCAACTTGGGAATTGACGACTCGCAGTCTCCGCCCCCTTGACGTCATGAATCGTACCGTCCAATCAACAGGGATGTTAGAACTGTGGTCAAATCCGTGTTGAACGTATCTTTACACTGAAATACCTCTAAATACCCTGACTGAGATTATTCAGGGACCTGGCATTAAGACACAGCAACTTGGGAATTGACGACTCGCAGTCTCCGCCCCCTTGACGTCATGAATCATACCGTCCAATCAACAGGGCTGTTAGAACAGTGGTCACATCCGTGTTGAACGTACCTTTACACTGAAATACCTCTGAATACCCTGACTGAGATTATTCAGGGACCTGGCATTAGGACATAGCAACTTGGGAATTGACGACTCGCAGTCTCCGCCCCCTTGACGTCATGAATCATACCGTCCAATCAACAGGGCTGTTAGAACTGTGGTCAAATCCGTGTTGAACGTACCTTTACACTGAAATACCTCTAAATACCCTGACTGAGATTATTCAGGGACCTGGCATTAAGACACAGCAACTTGGGAATTGACGACTCGCAGTCTCCGCCCCCTTGACGTCATGAATCGTACCGTCCAATCAACAGGGCTGTTAGAACTGTGGTCAAATCCGTGTTGAACGTACCTTTACACTGAAATACCTCTAAATACCCTGACTGAGATTATTCAGGGACCTGGCATTGAGACACAGCAACTTGGGAATTGACGACTCGCAGTCTCCGCCCCCTTGACGTCATGAATCGTACCGTCCAATCAACGGGGCTGTTAGAACTGTGGTCAAATCCGTGTTGAACGTACCTATGCACTGAAATACCTCTGAATACCCTGACTGAGATTATTCAGGGACCTGGCATTAAGACACAGCAACTTGGGAATTGACGACTCGCAGTCTCCGCCCCCTTGACGTCATGAATCGTACCGTCCAATCAACAGGGCTGTTAGAACTGTGGTCACATCCGTGTTGAACGTACCTATGCACTGAAATACCTCTGAATACCCTGACTGAGATTATTCAGGGACCTGGCATTAAGACACAGCAACTTGGGAATTGACGACTCGCAGTCTCCGCCCCCTTGACGTCATGAATCGTACCGTCCAATCAACAGGGCTGTTAGAACTGTGGTCAAATCCGTGTTGAACGTACCTTTACACTGAAATACCTCTGAATACCCTGACTGAGATTATTCAGGGACCTGGCATTAAGACACAGCAACTTGGGAATTGACGACTCGCAGTCTCCGCCCCCTTGACGTCATGAATCGTACCGTCCAATCAACAGGGCTGTTAGAACTGTGGTCAAATCCGTGTTGAACGTACCTTTACACTGAAATACCTCTGAATACCCTGACTGAGATTATTCAGGGACCTGGCATTAAGACACAGCAACTTGGGAATTGACGACTCGCAGTCTCCGCCCCCTTGACGTCATGAATCGTACCGTCCAATCAACAGGGCTGTTAGAACTGTGGTCAAATCCGTGTTGAACGTACCTTTACACTGAAATACCTCTGAATACCCTGACTGAGATTATTCAGGGACCTGGCATTAAGACACAGCAACTTGGGAATTGACGACTCGCAGTCTCCGCCCCCTTGACGTCATGAATCGTACCGTCCAATCAACAGGGCTGTTAGAACTGTGGTCAAATCCGTGTTGAACGTACCTTTACACTGAAATACCTCTAAATACCCTGACTGAGATTATTCAGGGACCTGGCATTGAGACACAGCAACTTGGGAATTGACGACTCGCAGTCTCCGCCCCCTTGACGTCATGAATCGTACCGTCCAATCAACGGGGCTGTTAGAACTGTGGTCAAATCCGTGTTGAACGTACCTTTGCACTGAAATACCTCTAAATACCCTGACTGAGATTATTCAGGGACCTGGCATTAAGACACAGCAACTTGGGAATTGACGACTCGCAGTCTCCGCCCCCTTGACGTCATGAATCGTACCGTCCAATCAACAGGGCTGTTAGAACTGTGGTCAAATCCGTGTTGAACGTACCTTTACACTGAAATACCTCTGAATACCCTGACTGAGATTATTCAGGGACCTGGCATTAAGACACAGCAACTTGGGAATTGACGACTCGCAGTCTCCGCCCCCTTGACGTCATGAATCGTACCGTCCAATCAACAGGGATGTTAGAACTGTGGTCAAATCCGTGTTGAACGTATCTTTACACTGAAATACCTCTAAATACCCTGACTGAGATTATTCAGGGACCTGGCATTAAGACACAGCAACTTGGGAATTGACGACTCGCAGTCTCCGCCCCCTTGACGTCATGAATCATACCGTCCAATCAACAGGGCTGTTAGAACAGTGGTCACATCCGTGTTGAACGTACCTTTACACTGAAATACCTCTGAATACCCTGACTGAGATTATTCAGGGACCTGGCATTAGGACATAGCAACTTGGGAATTGACGACTCGCAGTCTCCGCCCCCTTGACGTCATGAATCATACCGTCCAATCAACAGGGCTGTTAGAACTGTGGTCAAATCCGTGTTGAACGTACCTTTACACTGAAATACCTCTAAATACCCTGACTGAGATTATTCAGGGACCTGGCATTAAGACACAGCAACTTGGGAATTGACGACTCGCAGTCTCCGCCCCCTTGACGTCATGAATCGTACCGTCCAATCAACAGGGCTGTTAGAACTGTGGTCAAATCCGTGTTGAACGTACCTTTACACTGAAATACCTCTAAATACCCTGACTGAGATTATTCAGGGACCTGGCATTGAGACACAGCAACTTGGGAATTGACGACTCGCAGTCTCCGCCCCCTTGACGTCATGAATCGTACCGTCCAATCAACGGGGCTGTTAGAACTGTGGTCAAATCCGTGTTGAACTTACCTATGCACTGAAATACCTCTGAATACCCTGACTGAGATTATTCAGGGACCTGGCATTAAGACACAGCAACTTGGGAATTGACGACTCGCAGTCTCCGCCCCCTTGACGTCATGAATCGTACCGTCCAATCAACAGGGCTGTTAGAACTGTGGTCACATCCGTGTTGAACGTACCTATGCACTGAAATACCTCTGAATACCCTGACTGAGATTATTCAGGGACCTGGCATTAAGACACAGCAACTTGGGAATTGACGACTCGCAGTCTCCGCCCCCTTGACGTCATGAATCGTACCGTCCAATCAACAGGGCTGTTAGAACTGTGGTCAAATCCGTGTTGAACGTACCTTTACACTGAAATACCTCTGAATACCCTGACTGAGATTATTCAGGGACCTGGCATTAAGACACAGCAACTTGGGAATTGACGACTCGCAGTCTCCGCCCCCTTGACGTCATGAATCGTACCGTCCAATCAACAGGGCTGTTAGAACTGTGGTCAAATCCGTGTTGAACGTACCTTTACACTGAAATACCTCTGAATACCCTGACTGAGATTATTCAGGGACCTGGCATTAAGACACAGCAACTTGGGAATTGACGACTCGCAGTCTCCGCCCCCTTGACGTCATGAATCGTACCGTCCAATCAACAGGGCTGTTATAACTGTGGTCAAATCCGTGTTGAACGTACCTTTACACTGAAATACCTCTGAATACCCTGACTGAGATTATTCAGGGACCTGGCATTAAGACACAGCAACTTGGGAATTGACGACTCGCAGTCTCCGCCCCCTTGACGTCATGAATCGTACCGTCCAATCAACAGGGCTGTTAGAACTGTGGTCAAATCCGTGTTGAACGTACCTTTACACTGAAATACCTCTAAATACCCTGACTGAGATTATTCAGGGACCTGGCATTGAGACACAGCAACTTGGGAATTGACGACTCGCAGTCTCCGCCCCCTTGACGTCATGAATCGTACCGTCCAATCAACGGGGCTGTTAGAACTGTGGTCAAATCCGTGTTGAACGTACCTTTGCACTGAAATACCTCTAAATACCCTGACTGAGATTATTCAGGGACCTGGCATTAAGACACAGCAACTTGGGAATTGACGACTCGCAGTCTCCGCCCCCTTGACGTCATGAATCGTACCGTCCAATCAACAGGGCTGTTAGAACTGTGGTCAAATCCGTGTTGAACGTACCTTTGCACTGAAATACCTCTAAATACCCTGACTGAGATTATTCAGGGACCTGGCATTAAGACACAGCAACTTGGGAATTGACGACTCGCAGTCTCCGCCCCCTTGACGTCATGAATCGTACCGTCCAATCAACGGGGCTGTTAGAACTGTGGTCAAATCCGTGTTGAACGTACCTTTGCACTGAAATACCTCTAAATACCCTGACTGAGATTATTCAGGGACCTGGCATTAAGACACAGCAACTTGGGAATTGACGACTCGCAGTCTCCGCCCCCTTGACGTCATGAATCGTACCGTCCAATCAACAGGGCTGTTAGAACTGTGGTCAAATCCGTGTTGAACGTACCTTTGCACTGAAATACCTCTAAATACCCTGACTGAGATTATTCAGGGACCTGGCATTAAGACACAGCAACTTGGGAATTGACGACTCGCAGTCTCCGCCCCCTTGACGTCATGAATCGTACCGTCCAATCAACAGGGCTGTTAGAACTGTGGTCAAATCCGTGTTGAACGTACCTTTACACTGAAATACCTCTAAATACCCTGACTGAGATTATTCAGGGACCTGGCATTAAGACACAGCAACTTGGGAATTGACGACTCGCAGTCTCCGCCCCCTTGACGTCATGAATCGTACCGTCCAATCAACAGGGCTGTTAGAACTGTGGTCAAATCCGTGTTGAACGTACCTTTACACTGAAATACCTCTAAATACCCTGACTGAGATTATTCAGGGACCTGGCATTAAGACACAGCAACTTGGGAATTGACGACTCGCAGTCTCCGCCCCCTTGACGTCATGAATCGTACCGTCCAATCAACAGGGCTGTTAGAACTGTGGTCAAATCCGTGTTGAACGTACCTTTACACTGAAATACCTCTAAATACCCTGACTGAGATTATTCAGGGACCTGGCATTAAGACACAGCAACTTGGGAATTGACGACTCGCAGTCTCCGCCCCCTTGACGTCATGAATCATACCGTCCAATCAACAGGGCTGTTAGAACTGGAGTCAAATTCGAATATCCAATCGGGGTATCTTCGAATGGCTACAAATGATATAGATCCAACTGGCCGACTGGTAAAGCCACGCCTATTTCGAGTCGTCAATCACATGTTAGTTGGTTTCATGATCCATGTATGGATGATATAAGATGAAATAGTGTTCATTATTAATTATAACAAAGTGGAAGATATCAACATTCGTGTGTTTTGTTTACTCTTGATACCAATGCTGGTAATGTCCGGATATATATCACAGAAACGGTTTCTACTAATAATGTGTTCCGGACTTTCGGAAACTGAAAGACTTTTATCTATGGCGGAAAATTATGGTCACGGACAGCACAG
>CAXFZR010000094.1:0-2500 GCA_964007535.1 Brachyptera risi
AAGAACAACTTGAGGACTCTAATATCTTGAATAAGATTCACAAGTCTCCATGGGAAGGGAGCGGCCGTGGCTCTCACTGTAGAAACTCCTGACAGTCGCCCAGACTATACTAGGATAGTCGACCATAACACGGTCCCATGAATGTCGGCTCTTTGTGCTAGGTAGGCCTATATACATGGTGATAAAGTTGAACCTAAGAACAACTTGAGGACTCTAATATCTTGAATAAGATTCACAAGTCTCCATGGGAAGGGAGCGGCCGTGGCTCTCACTGTAGAAACTCCTGACAGTCGCCCAGACTATACTAGGATAGTCGACCATAACAAGGTCCCATGAATGTCGGCTCTTTGTGCTAGGTAGGCCTATATACATGGTGATAAAGTTGAACCTAAGAACAACTTGAGGACTCTAATATCTTGAATAAGATTCACAAGTCTCCATGGGAAGGGAGCGGCCGTGGCTCTCACTGTAGAAACTCCTGACAGTCGCCCAGACTATACTAGGATAGTCGACCATAACACGGTCTCAGGAATGTCGGCTCTTTGTGCTAGGTAGGCCTATATACATGGTGATAAAGTTGAACCTAAGAACAACTTGAGGACTCTAATATCTTGAATAAGATTCACAAGTCTCCATGGGAAGGAAGCGGCCGTGGCTCTCACTGTAGAAACTCCTGACAGTCGCCCAGACTATACTAGGATAGTCGACCATAACACGGTCCCATGAATGTCGGCTCTTTGTGCTAGGTAGGCCTATATACATGGTGATAAACTTGAACCTAAGAACAACTTGAGGACTCTAATATCTTGAATAAGATTCACAAGTCTCCATGGGAAGGGAGCGGCCGTGGCTCTCACTGTAGAAACTCCTGACAGTCGCCCAGACTATACTAGGATAGTCGACCATAACACGGTCCCATGAATGTCGGCTCTTTGTGCTAGGTAGGCCTATGTACATGGTGATAAAGTTGAACCTAAGAACAACTTGAGGACTCTAATATCTTGAATAAGATTCACAAGTCTCCATGGGAAGGGAGCGGCCGTGGCTCTCACTGTAGAAACTCCTGACAGTCGCCCAGACTATACTAGGATAGTCGACCATAACACGGTCTCAGGAATGTCGGCTCTTTGTGCTAGGTAGGCCTATATACATGGTGATAAACTTGAACCTAAGAACAACTTGAGGACTCTAATATCTTGAATAAGATTCACAAGTCTCCATGGGAAGGAAGCGGCCGTGGCTCTCACTGTAGAAACTCCTGACAGTCGCCCAGACTATACTAGGATAGTCGACCATAACACGGTCTCAGGAATGTCGGCTCTTTGTGCTAGGTAGGCCTATGTACATGGTGATAAACTTGAACCTAAGAACAACTTGAGGACTCTAATATCTTGAATAAGATTCACAAGTCTCCATGGGAAGGAAGCGGCCGTGGCTCTCACTGTAGAAACTCCTGACAGTCGCCCAGACTATACTAGGATAGTCGACCATAACACGGTCTCAGGAATGTCGGCTCTTTGTGCTAGGTAGGCCTATATACATGGTGATAAAGTTGAACCTAAGAACAACTTGAGGACTCTAATATCTTGAATAAGATTCACAAGTCTCCATGGGAAGGGAGCGGCCGTGGCTCTCACTGTAGAAACTCCTGACAGTCGCCCAGACTATACTAGGATAGTCGACCATAACACGGTCCCATGAATGTCGGCTCTTTGTGCTAGGTAGGCCTATATACATGGTGATAAACTTGAACCTAAGAACAACTTGAGGACTCTAATATCTTGAATAAGATTCACAAGTCTCCATGGGAAGGGAGCGGCCGTGGCTCTCACTGTAGAAACTCCTGACAGTCGCCCAGACTATACTAGGATAGTCGACCATAACACGGTCCCATGAATGTCGGCTCTTTGTGCTAGATAGGCCTATATACATGGTGATAAACTTGAACCTAAGAACAACTTGAGGACTCTAATATCTTGAATAAGATTCACAAGTCTCCATGGGAAGGGAGCGGCCGTGGCTCTCACTGTAGAAACTCCTGACCGTCGCCCAGACTATACTAGGATAGTCGACCATAACACGGTCCCATGAATGTCGGCTCTTTGTGCTAGATAGGCCTATATACATGGTGATAAACTTGAACCTAAGAACAACTTGAGGACTCTAATATCTTGAATAAGATTCACAAGTCTCCATGGGAAGGGAGCGGCCGTGGCTCTCACTGTAGAAACTCCTGACAGTCGCCCAGACTATACTAGGATAGTCGACCATAACACGGTCCCATGAATGTCGGCTCTTTGTGCTAGGTAGGCCTATATACATGGTGATGAAGTTGAACCTAAGAACAACTTGAGGACTCTAATATCTTGAATAAGATTCACAAGTCTCCATGGGAAGGGAGCGGCCGTGGCTCTCACTGTAGAAACTCCTGACAGTCGCCCAGACTATACTAGGATAGTCGACCATAACACGGTCCCATGAATGTCGGCTCTTTGTGCTA
>CAXFZR010000094.1:7500-15000 GCA_964007535.1 Brachyptera risi
AGCGTACGAGCGGGTCGCCGGCCACCATCCGGATTAGTTCGGGAGGGTTCGGCTCCGTTCGAGAGGATAGTTTAGTTGTAATTTTCACTGCTAGAGTGCACCGGTTCTCGATATATAAACTCCGTCCCACCTGCCGGCGGTATACGCGAGGTTTATACACTAACCTAACCCAATAACCTAACCCATACTGTCCGCAACCTGACTTTGTCCACATAATTGACCATGCTTCTCTTTATACTAGGAAAACGCCATAAACGCGTTGTTAGACGAGTGGATAGTAATAGTATGTCATCTTTTTTGCCAAACTTTTGCCTACATTCGCCAATTGAGTGACATTTAAGTTATAAATGGGTAAAAACTGCTTCGAGGTGGTACCAATTTAGCACATTATATGTTTTTTTTTCTTCAAAATGGCTGACCCGATCAAGCTGAGAATTTCCAAAAATGTGTATTGGAATGTAATTCAACTTGACGCAAAATTTCATTTTTGGGGAAAATAAAAAAAAAATCGCTGTGTTATTCTAATGGGTATTTTTGAAATTTCTAAAATCCATAAATTAAAAGTTACCACCCGATAATGTCACAAAACTATACAGATCTAAGTCAGACGAGGAGCCATGAAGAAAAAAAGTTTGAAGTTGATAGCTGTAGCCGTTTGACCTGTGGAGAACTGACAAAAAAAACATTTAAACGAACACCAATTTTTTTTTAGTATCTCAAATTGAATCCTCGCTAAAGCTCGTCTAATAAACTCTGGGGGAACTAATTTTAAAAAATATTAAAATAATTCACAATCGGGATGCGATCAGAGCTCCCTGACGTGGGAGCCAGCCGTGCTAGCCATTGTGCTGCAGTGATAACATTGCTTGGCAGCGTTATTTTAGCCACTCGGGCTCAGACAAAGCAGCCGAACTCTCCCGAACGTATCCGGAAGGTGGCCCGCGACCCGCCTGTCTGCAGCGTGCGTAATGGCGGCCAGCACGTGCTGTAGCGTGGTCACGTGGTGCCTGTAGTTGCGTGTACCACCACGATATTGTCGCCGTGGTGATTAGCGCTGATTCTAGCGATTAGGTGGTAGTTAATTGTGATTGGTCTTTTTCTCAGTCGAGGGTTAACACGTAATTACCGAGGAACGCAAAGAACTCCGACTTTCCACTCAATTATTAAACACGAATCTACTTAACACTCGTAACGGGCGAAGAGAGATCAAGCTTCCTAATCAACGTGATACAAATGAAGTGATGTTTTAGTTGATATATATTTACATGTATAGAGTTTTTTGTAGGCTTTTTTCTTAGTTATCATTGGTCAGTATATTCATAATGCATTCAATTTCTAGCCCTGACGAAAAGCGTTTGTTAATAGGTATAATGATGCAAATGTTTCATTTCTCACATTACTTGAATTAATTCCTGAATTGGTTATATATTCATATATATAAATATATATATATATATATATATATATATAAATATATATATATATATATATATATATATATATATATATATATATATATATATATATATATATATATATATATATATATATATATATATATATATATATATATATATATATATATATATATATATATAAATATATATATATATATATACGAAAATATATATATATATATATATATATATATATATATATATATATATATATATATATATATATATATATATATATATATATATAAATATATATATATATATATATATATATATATATATATATATATATTCGTATATATATATATATATATATATATATATATATATATATATATATATATATATATATATATATATATATATGAATATATATATATATATATATATATATATATATATATATATATGTATATATATATATATATATATATATATATATATATATATATATATATAAATATATATATATATATATATATATATATATATATATATATATATATATATATATATATATTCGTATATATATATATATATATATATATATATATATATATATATATATATATATATATATATATATATATATATATATATAAATATGTATATATATATATATATATATATATATATATATATATATATATATATATATATATATATATATATATATGGGGATGACAGTTTGAAAGAGTGTAGGGATACGAAAGATCGATCATCCTCCGGATGATGAAAACCTGTTGTGACTGGTATAAATGTGAATATGATGAAGGAATTGAAAAACCACGTCAATAATATTGATGGGTATTCAACTCTCTCGAAAGACGTAGTCGAGTTTCTATTCACGATTATCGTTCTGATGAAACGAGAGGCTCGAAATGAACAGCAATGCGTGAAGAGGACGGTGATATGATCATGTTGGTAGTCGCTCCAACTCTCGTGGCAACAAGTGTGCATGACGTCACCGGGTTGGCCGCCGCAGGTAAATAGTACTTGATGCGCAACTAGAGTCGCAAGTTTCAGCCGATCATGAGGGTGGTTCAAATACGGGGCGGTTTCATTGAAGCGGTTTCATGACGTATTCTCTAGCACGGACAGAACAATCCTACGTCAGAGTTGTCTCCAGTTAGAAATCGCAAATCATATTCAACTATTCAAATTAAATACATCTATTTTTTTTTAATATCGAAATTGATACCAAATCATTGTTACCCAATTAAAGCTACATTATGGAAAAAAAGATGGGATCGTTTGGACGGTTCACCACAAGGGCGAGTCTGCCACCCCATTTTAATTATCCAACTATCAAACTATTTAACCATATTTTCAATCAATATAACATTATTTGACTTTATCGAATGTATATGAATTGAAGCTAATTACATTTATGGTCAGGAAAAGGGGGCCTCGTTTATATGCAAATTGTGACGATAGTGGGTCATCATTAACCATGCAACTGTTCCATATGTCAAGATCACAGCCTTCTTTATTCATTCTTTTCTTATACTGCCCTTTCACTCGGGCTATTTTGACGGGTTCGCGCATATTTGCTCGCGCAGGGAAAAATGACGTCATGGTCTGGTATGTACTGCACTCTGGTATCTAAAGTTTCAACTTTGAACAAATGTAATTCTCTCATAATTTTTCAATTTCCTGCTACGTTATTGAGGTTATGTCATATTTATATTTCAACTAGGGCTTTCAGGCTTACCGAGGTTCAAACTTGAACGATATATATGTTATACCAAGCAATAAGCATCATTCAGGAACGTGTCCCGATGATATTCCGTAATATTATTGAATAAAATCCTTCATATTATTGTCATAGCAAAGTTAGTAAACTCACAGTCACGGTCCAATTGAATGCGCGCCTAGTTTAAATTCTCGTAAGAAATTCCCAAAGTTGTTCGTATCCTCGCAGATATGACATATCAAATAGACTGATATACTTGAATGTCTTTGGAAAGTGACGTCATGGTCTGGAAACAACGGCACCATCGGCTATTTTGTGAACTAAAATAATTGGACATCGGTTAACATGGGAAGCATACCCCGAGTGAAAGGGCAGTATCAGAGAAGAATGATCTGATTAAAGAAGGCTGTGGTCAAGATGCTTATTTGTCAAGAAATTGAAACAATTGATCAATATAATCGTGGAAGATTTTGTGAAAGATATCAACATTCGTGTGTTTATACTGAAAGACTTTTATCTACGGCGAAAAATTATGGTCACCAACAGCGCAGTCCTGGTGTTGAAGATCATTAGTTTTAAATAATCAAAATGGGGTGGTAAGATCGCCCTTGTGGTGCCCCGTCCGACCGATCCTATCTTTCATCCATAACCTTAATTGGGGAACAATGATTTTGTAACAAGTTTCGATGTTATTAAAAAAAATATATATTTATTCATATATATATATATATATATATATATATATATATATATATATATATATATATATATATATATAAATATATATATATATATATATATATATATATATATATATATATATATATATATATATATATATATATATATATATATATATATATATATATATATAATCGATGGCTCTGAAATTTATCGGAAATCAGCTTGAGGCCTTCAAAATTCGAACTTCTCGTTATCCAATCAGTGAGTTCACCAATTTTCATGTTGGAATCACGATTTTCACCAAAGTTGTGTTCTTGAAAGGAAATCGACCCGACTATATTAATGTACATAAATCATCCAGCCTAAGGATTAGCTCCTCTTGTCTTACATGCTAATTCCCCGTGATGACGTCACACGAGCAACAGCTGATCAGACACGTGATTGATCTTGTAGACACGAGGGAGCGCTTGTATCAGTGACGTCACTGTAGGCGTTGCGAGATGATGAATAGACTGACGTGCCTCTGGTGGCTTTATCTGGTAGCTCAGTTTTCGTCAACCTTCAGGATTAAAACTGTTGGAACTTGTGTGGTAGCGATTTGAAAGTGCTACTATATCATAGTCGTTTGCATAACATGCAATGATCATCAATTAAACGAGGAAAAATGACGAAATTACAATTTGTGCATGTAATTTATTATATTGGGTTTTAACGACGCACTATGATGATAACTAAGATTTTTGGCGTCAAATGAATGATTGATGATGGATGATGAGATGAAGGTTTCTTAGGTATTGACAAGGATAGTGGGAAGGAAGCGGTTGTGGCCTATATGGTAGAAACCATCCCGGCATTGGAAATACATATGAATCATTGACCAAATGACTGATTTTTGTGTATCACACAAGTTTGAAACATGTCTCTGAATAACTTGAAAAATTAGGATGCATTTCGGTTCAATAATTGAATGATGCTGAAAAACTTCAAACTTTACCCTTGACCTTGATTTCAAATTAGAAAGCTACCTTCATCGTCGGTATAATTATCATGATTTTCCGAAAAAGTAACGTCGCAAGCATTGATTTGAGATATGTCAACCTTGGTCCCGAATCTGAAACTCCAAGACGGTTATGCAAAGTACTGAAGGTCTATAGTAACACACGTGTATGCACGGGTAATTCGAGCCTTCATCTCTCGTGAGTAACTTGTATCCACGAGAGATGAAGGTTCCGAGCGAACGTCCCTTCGATACAACACCACTAGCGCACGGGGGATTCGAGTCTTCTTTTTTTATTTTCTGGTATAGTAGTACTTTATTTCTAGTAGGATTTGATATTGCTCTAAAAGCATATTTACATTGTATTAGGAATAAAGTGAAACTCGGAATTGATCAAAAAATGGAACAATGAAGATTATGTTGATATTTCCATTGTTATTATCTATCATATTGATTGTTGGCACTAATTTCCTTACCTTCCGTCTATTTTTTAATAAGGAAATGTATATTTCAAAACCAACAAGTCATTTAATTGAACTTTGTTAATCAGATTATATGTATTTCCCATATGATATACTAATGTATGTTTTCTATATTATGTACGAGATGCAACTATAATTATTGTCGACGTAAAATAGTGGATGATTCCAGGGTAGCCAAAACGAACAAATCGTTACTCAATCCTATGTGAGCATCCTGAAAAAGTCTGATTGGATTTCAAACGAGAAAAGCAGAAAATGCATTTTCTCTCTTTTGATATATTTCTCGGACTAACCACTTTTATAATGTAAACATGGATTGAATCGTCGACAGAATACGATATTATCTCGGAGTTGAATTAATAAAATGTATATTACGTTTTATTAACATTGTGTATGGAGCCGGAAATCTAATTATAAACAGAGATACAGATACAATCTTTTACTCCTCCTCACTTCCTCTTCCATCTTTCCGTTTATTTCCACCCCTCGAGAAAGACTTGTGGATCTAGTTCAAGATATAAGTGCATGATAATTCTTATACCGTCTTCAATTCTCATCGTCTTACGGCTCAAAAATGGAGTTGAAAAAATATCATTACAATGGTGACAGCGGAGGGATTTAAATTTTAATTCCATGGAGAAATGTTTATTTCTACTCATTTTGTTCATACATTGTCCACATATAAAGTCCACATATCATTGCCCAAGAGACTTGGTTCAAAGTGGAAGATATCAACATTCGTGTGTTTATACTGAAAGACTTCTATCTACGGCAAAAAATTATGGTCATAGACAGCGCAGTCCTGTTGTTGAAGTTCATTAGTTTTAAATAATCAAAATGTGGTGGTAAGATCGCCTTTGTGGTGCCCCGTCCAAACTATCCTATCTTTCATCCATAGCCTTAATTGGGGAACAATGATCTTGTATCAAGTTTCAATGTTATTGAAAAAATATATATATATATCAAGCTCATCATGAAGTATTTGAGCCACGAATAGACAATAGGTTAGGATCGTTCGGACGAAAAGCAAGGAAGGAAATTCTCATCTATCAAGTATGTCATTCAGCGAACTGTAATCTCATGACTCTGCCATAATGAACAACTGGTTGTGTTTAATAAACAGCATTTAATCTTCATCAAGCGCAAAAACAGGTCACAACAACTCGACTCGGTAATAATCGAGCTCCGACCGAAACAAAAAACAAGCAATTCCCCCCCCCCCCGCCCCCCCCCCCCCCCCCGCACGTCGTGCTGATCGCACTAACGGATACAGATGGCCGTTCGTTAACTCGTATTAATGGCGGCTGGAGATTTAATAAAGCAAGGTGCTTGTATTGCTCACGTCTCGCGGTCAGACTGAGGACACGCTGGCTAGCTGGGATTGGACGGTCCCCCCCCTCCCCTCCCCCACACCCCCTCATCTCCTCTACTCTGTCTGCGAGAATTCTCTAAAGCACTATGCTGAGAATATGAATATAAATTAGGTGACCATTTGATATTTAATTAGACTTGAATCTCGATTTCATGGTAATGGAAACGGCTGACAGTAATGTATTTCAAACCATAGAAGTCGAACGGTAAAAAAAAAACGGTGTCTTTATTTGTCATTAATAATCAATATGCCATTAGACTGGATATTAGCTGCTCTACACTGGTAAAACCTTCTGGTCGAACTCAACGATACAAAAATGGTTTTTACATTGGATCTGTAAACATTACGATCAAATTAACTCAAAATTTGTCTATATTTTCAAATTTAAAATGTTATTATGAGGTGAATTACTTCGTGAGAATGAAGTTGGCCCTACATGACCGTGTACATTTTTCTATTTTTTATATATTTTATAATAAAATGTATATGTTTTCTATCTCTCTTTCATTATTCCGATATATTTTCTTTCAATTTTCAATTCCTTGAATCTTTTATCTTTTATCTTTTAGTATATTAATTTCGCTGTGGCTCATGTCATTATTTCACTTCTTGCTGGTGGTAAGGCACATGTTGTTACGGGGCTTGCTCTTTTCTCACCACCAGCGATACACCACATTTAAAACTTACGTACAATCTATTGTGTATCTAAAAATAAATAATGAAAATAATGGTATGGCGTACAATCATAATAGTGAGGTTTAAACAGAATTGGATCAAACGCAATGGTTATATAACTCAAGGATAAACTGAAA
>CAXFZR010000094.1:20000-50000 GCA_964007535.1 Brachyptera risi
ATATATATATATATATATATATATATAAATATATATATATATATATATATATATATATATATATATATATATATATATATTATGAACATATGTATATATATAAATATATATATATATATATATATATATATATATATATATATATATATATATATATATATAAATATATATATATATATATATATATATATATATATATATATATATTTATAAACATATGTATATATATATATATATATATATATATATATATATATATATATATATATATATATATATATATATATATATATATATATACAGTATCTCTGTCCATACATCGCGACGACTTACAATATGAATTTATCCTACCATGTTTCATTCTCAAAATATCATATTGACATTTTTTTCATAATTCACTATTTCTATGACGCATTCAATAACTTTTTTGCACCACAGTTCTACTGAATGAAGCATATATTATCCCATATTCATATATCACAACTTATTTTCTATAAATTACCGGTATGTTATGCTTAAATTTGTCTAGTTATCAAATGAATGTACAAGTTTTAGCTCTTGATCGCAAAAAAATGTTTCCTCTTCCATGGCACAACGTAGCCGAGCGCTCGGAGCACATAGCTCGGAGCGCTCGGGGCGTTTTCCTAGCGATGTAATTGAATTCGCTGAATGCCGTATAATTGTGTTATTCTTGTAAATATGGAATGCCTCGTAGGGAAACTCTTTGCGAGCGTCTCATTGTGTCCAACGTTAAGAGTCCACGGCACTTGTTTGCTGATATCATGTGACGGTGTCAGATTCAAAATACAGTCGCCATGGTCGACCATCGTGACAAGGGTGCCTCATGGTCTGCCTCTGTCGTTCAGGTTGATACTGGGATGGTTCCACAACAACAGGCCACGACCGACTCCTTCCCATCATCCAAAACTCCTAATAAAATAACCTTTCATCTCATTCATCATTCACCGACGTCAATATATCGTAGTCATCAGTACAGAGCGTCGTTAAAACCAAATATATATATATATATATATATATATATATATATATATATATATATATATATATATATATATATATATATTTCAAATACAGTTGACTTACATTAAATTAAATTCCAGTTTGAAAATATCATTTTTCATAACTTTTGAACGGTATGAGATATCAAAATTCTGATACGCGAGAAACACAGATAATTATAATAGCTTCGAAATGATATAAGTTATAACTATTTAACACATTTTTCAGCTGTATACGCTTGACAGTTATTCGACGTGAGGTAAATCATTTTTTTATCAATCATTCATGTGTGATTTATTATTATTATGTGTTTTCTACTTCATTAATTTTGTATTGGATTATTATTATGTGTCAAAAGGCATGTATACCATGACATAGTCTAATGAAGATTTATATACTATGAAAACGCTATACACGCGTTGTTAGACTAGCGGAAATTAATAGTATGTCGACTTCTTTGCCAAACTTCTGCCTAAATTCGCCAATTGGGTGACATTTATTTTATAAATGGGTAAAAACGGCTTCGAGTGGTACCAATTTAGCACATTTCATGTTTTTTCTACAAAATGGCTGACCCGATCAAGCTGAGAATTTTTATAAATGTGTATCAAGATATAATTCAACTTCACACAGAATTTTTTTTCATGGAGAATAAAAAGATTTTTATTTTTTTCCGACGTGTTATTCTAATGAGTATTTTTGAAATTTCTAAAATTCATAAAAATAAAAGTTACTACCCGATAATGCCACAAAACTATACAGACCTAAGTTGAATGAAGAACCACGATGAAAGAAAAGGTGGAAGTTGATAGCTGTAGCCATTTGACCTGTGGAGAACCGACAAAAAAAACATAAAAAAAAAACATAAACACATAAAAACGAACACCATTTTTTTTTCAGTGTATCAAATTGAATCCTCGCTAAAGCTCGTCTAATCACACCGTTCAGAAGTTATCACCAAGAAACTGATATTTCGCTAAATGGACTCCCATTGACTCTTAATATCGCTCGACAGTCGCATCAGTCGAATAGAACGTATTAAACGAATGAACGTAGTAAATGTTTTAAACGTTTCAAACGTATTAAACGTATACTGCTGGAAAATGTGTCAAAGCTGTGAACATCTGACAATCATGCGATATAACTTGAACAGTTGTCACAGATTCCATTTTGATGTTATTAAAGATATCTGTTTTAGGTGATAGAATTTTGATATCTCATACCGTTCAAAGTTATTACCAAACAACTGATGCTCCTCTGTACGCTCTTAAGAGTACTCTGCAGTTGATTCACTGGAGTCTCGGTTGTGACAGAATAAGATTTATACATGAATCTTTATTGAAGACTATGTCATGGGACACATGATTGCCATTCGACACATAATGATAATCAAATACAACTAGGAAAACGCCATATATGCGTTGATAGACGAGCGGATAGTAATAGTATGTCGACTTTTTGGCCAAACTTTTGCCTAAATTCGCCAATTGGGTGACATTCAAGTTGGAAATGGATGAAAACTGCTTCGAGTTGTGCCAATTTAGAACATTTTATAGTTTTTCTTCGAAATGGCTCACCCGATCAAGCTGAAAGTTTTCAGAAATGTGTATCAGAATGTAACTCAACTTCACGCAAAATTCCATTTTTTTTTTTAAATAAAAATATTTTCTCTTTTTTCCGACGTGTTATTCTAATAGGTATTTTTGAAATTTCTAAAATACATCAAAAAAAAGTTATCATCCGATAATGCCACAAAACTATACAGATTTACGTTAGATGAAGAATCAAAACGAAAAAAAGTTTGAAGTTGATAGCTGTAGCCGTTTGACCTGTGGAGAACTGACAAAAAAACATGAAAAAAAAATACATAAAAACGAACACCAATTTTGTCAGTATGTCAAATTGAATCCTCGCTAAATCTCGTCTAACAACACAATAATAGGTGTAATAGGTGTGAGCCATCACACCTGAATGATTGATGAAAAAATGATTGCAGAAAATAATGAGAGAGTTTTAAACAGTAGCCTAATATAAGAAAAGTATCAGTATGAACAGATATATGAAAATAATATAAAAACAATACAAAAATGACAAATAATTATGCTAAGAATGTGATGAGTACAAATGGTTTCTCAAAATGGCAATAGATCCTTTCAAGGCTAAAATTCCCATCAAATTGATGAAATCACTGTTTAGACTGAACTTCCCACAAAATTCCACGTATAAAACTTGTGATAGTGCCCCTAGCGCCAATCAAAAGACCGTAAAATAATAAATAATACCGTAAAAGTTGTATTAAAATAATTCGCGAAGGTCTCTAGAACTCCTCCATATTTATTACCCCAGGCAATTACTATCAGACTTTATTCATTTTTGTGTAGTACAGTAGGTAACATAAAGTCACAGAGATCACAATTGACAGAATTGAACAATGATACAATTTTAATTTTATATTGGGTTCAACGACGCACTATGAATTGGACAATTATTTAACAAAGGTGAAACATTAAGAGTCCGCATCTCAGCTGAGAATGTTTCTTTTCGAAATGCTCGACCCAAGTTCGATGTGCGTTCAAAAGTTTGGTTGTGGGTTGAAAAGTGAAAAAAGAATAATATTGGAAGATTTCCAGTAACCACCGCTAGATGGGAGAGTTTTTCATTTCATAATATTGGACAAAATCTAGTTACATTACACATTGTGGCCAAGGAAATTGAGAAAACTATAGAATAAAAGGCAAATCAGAGTTTCAAATATTGATAAGCAAAGCTGAACTTAAGGATGTGCGTTTGTAATTTATTTCTACTATCATTCGATAACCGGAAATCAAGTAATGAATACCATTAAATAAGGCACATTTCGATTTAATTATTGCTTCATGATGAAATAATTCTTCAATTTTCGATAAGGCATATCTAATAGTGAGGGTATTGTTTATTTATTGCATTTCACCGCAAGTCCGTAGTGTTTGTAGTTCTTGAGATATATGTGGCGGAAGTGCACCCTGTAAATCTGTCCCTGATGCGGGCTCTTAAGGTTCAGATATATTAACTTTGCCGTGGTTTTCAACGCTTGTGGATGTTTCAAGCATATGAAGGGAGAGAGAGAAAAGTGATGATCTAAAATAAAAGAAATGTAAGAAGACGGTGAATGAGTAGGAAAATGGCAAGAAAATGGAATATAATCGCGAGGTTCAGTACTCCCTCCACATATTGCGGTCACCAGAAGGTTTTCACTCGACAGTCCGAACTTGGTCTGGACCCTTACCTAATACACTCCATGCTAGTGCTAGCAAGAGGCTAGGACTTTGATTGGTTGATGTTCACTATAGGAGAGCTACCTGCCATGGCAACATGTCTGGTCTCTGTGTGTCTCCACTGTTGTTAGCACAAAATCCTAGCACTGTTTATGAGGTGGGCTTCCAAATGTGATGGAAGTATTCAGTCCAAGAGACCGTGGATTTGTTTTCATGATATATTGTCATTGTTGGTAGCTTTTTGGGTCAATGTTAACCAATCAAAGACATGGCCTCTTGGAGCTAGCACGTTATTTCAAGTGGTTTATTAGGTAAAGGTCCTGGAGATCATAGGGCCACGCAAGCCCCTTCGAAGCGGTGACCTCAACTCACTAACCTAACCTAACAAACATCCTGCAACCAGTGTGACCTGGAGTAGAATCAATCTAAGCCTACTTCCGGTTCGCCGCACAGCCACTCGGGTTGTGCTATCATCCTTACAGCTGCCTGCTCGGCAAGAATTTCATTAAACCAACAAGGCTGGGCTAGGAGGGGTTGGGGGGGGGGGTATGACGTAGCTGTGCACACGCACGTCAGTATCCACGAGACATGAAGCTCTCGGGCGACCGTCCCCCCTATGCCACACCACTGTCGAGCTGGTGGTTCGAGCCTCCAACTCTCGAGGATACAACAGCACCAAGTGGTTTGTTACTGAAACAAGAAGTATCTCGGCTTTGTTTGGTTTTCAATTTCGTTTTTATTTTTATTTTTTTCACTTCAGGTTGGCATCTCACCACACTGTGTGTTTAGTCACAGAGGAATGTACTGCTTTATGGCACTGAAAGTCGTTATTTCTGATAGTTCCGAGCGACCGTCTCGCCTATTCCACACCGCTACCGCTCGGGTGGTTCGAGCCTTCATCTCTAGTGGCTGCAAGTAGAGAGTTATCATGCTGGTAATAATGACAGTACTATATAAACGAACGGTGCTCTAGCCGCTATTGAACGACCGGTGCTCTAGCCGCTGTTGAACGACCGGTGCTCTAGCCACTACTAAACATTTCGAGTGCCTTACAACGCATGCATTATTCGGGGTTTCGAGCACCGCATACTGAGACGAGTGGTCGAGTGGTTAATACACTGAACCTTCCCTGACCGAGCTCGATTCCCGCCATGGTCGACCAACCCCGCATCGTAGTTTCCCTCTGTCGTTCAGGTCAATACTGGGATGGTTCCTTAACAACAGGCCACGACCGACTCCTTCCAACTATCCAAAAACACCTAATAAAATGACCTTTCATCTCATCATCCCATCATCTCATTCATCATCCACCGACGCCAATAGATCGTAGCCATCAGTATAGTAGGTCGTTGAAGACAATATAAATGAATGTATGGAAATAGCATGCAGACACATATACCATGAATACATTATTATTTTTATTATTATTATTATTATTATTATTATTTTATTTTATTCCAAAGGACATATACATTTGATGACTAAAATGTAACATATATGGAACGTCAATGAGTGAATACCAACAGTTGCACAGGTAAAAAGTAAAAACAAATACAATCTCACATTTCACATATATACACATTCATACGTACATTATCACATATAGGCAGTATGATATAAAATGTATTAACAGATGGTAAAATATAAAATTGGATATATTTATCGAATGTAACAATATAATATAATATGGTTGTGACCCTTTACAGCACACACATGTTCGGTTTTAACAAATTAGTGTATAACGTCTTTAGACACTGTAGACATAATTTAGTCTTAGTCTTAGTTTAATGTATTGAGGTGTCCTCATCTAAATTTCACTTCCACCTTTATATCACACTTTTCACCTTTTGTTGCAACTTATTTCGACAGGCGCTAAATGACCTCGCTGTCGATGCGCCTTAAAACTCTAATATTCATTCATTATGATATAATATAATGTAATAATAACAGAACAAACACTGAAACCTGGTGTACTGTTGTCGTGAAATCTCTTGAAATCTTCCTGAAAGTCCTTTGAAGTCAGATAAATCGCTCTGAAATCGCTTGGAATGTTCTGAAATGAACATGAAATGAAATGTACTAGTTGCTGCATCCCTTGCATATAGTACAAACAAACGTCGCAGCGTGGGAAACAGCGTGAATATCTCTGTAAAGACGGATATTCACGAGTGGAAGTAATGCAATGATTGTTAACTCGAGTACCTCTTGTCGGTTACATTAACAGCAATCGATTCCGAGCCCATGCGGCTGTCTTAAGCGGCTTAGTGCGGCTTAAAGCGCAGGCGCACAGGCACACAAACATCTGGCTTTAATTACGTTCCCTCAGTAATCTGTTGATCCAGCCTGGATTACTGGAGCCGCCGGGATCTGGGAACCGACAATTCAATAGAACCGGCGACGACGATATAGTTGAGCGATGTGTGGTGCGGACGAGTGTTTCCAGCGAGTAGCAGCAAGAAATGCTCGATCCAGAAAGTTGTTGATTTTCCGAATTTTCAAGTTATTTACGAAAGTAATTTCCATGATAATAGGATGAGCGAAGCGAAGACTCAATTTCACTATACCGAAAAAAAAGTGCCTGTCTTTTTTTTTTTTTTTTCGCGCTCCACAGGTCAGACGAAAATTCAAAATCAGTTGAAACTTGGCACACACATGAACCCCTATCTGACTTGATGCTGTATAGTTTTGAGGCGCGATCGGTTGAACCACTTCTGAGAAAACTCATTCCAAAGTTTTCAAAAATCCCATTAGAATAACCCTGAGGAAAACATTCGTGAAAAATATTTCATCTGAGAGGATTCAAATTCTCAGGGAATTTTAATCTAATAATGATACACATTATTCCGAACTTTTACTCAAATCGGATCAGCCGTTTCGATGTAAAAAAATATATAATGTTATTTGTGTTAATCAATCAAAGCTATTAAGATACCTATTAAACCGAAGCAACAAGTGTCACCACTTGATTGTGAACGATTAAAACAAAGCCTTCTTTATTATTATATGAATTATTAACGGAAAATAAGATGGAAGCGAAGTGATGGTTTGGATCCCAAGGTGTATATATATATATATATATAATAACCAATCCAAAGATAAGTTGATATGTTCCAGCTCATCCATCAACGCGGAAACACATAACGCGTTTGCCTAATATTGACAATGAATCATGCAAATCAAAATTTTTGATTTCCAGAAAATACATTCAATGAGTTCAAAAAAAAATAGCCTTTGATTCTCAATACAATTATCTCGGCAATTTGGTTACAACAAATAGGCGTATTATGCAATATCGTTAGTTGTATATTATTTTGCTCAATATCAGCATATCCACTCTCTATTTATATTGTGTTCAAAGACGCACTATAGTGATAATAACTTAAATCTATTCATCATATAATATATTTATATATATAAATATTTATATATTATTTCTCAAATTTTTGCGAACATATATATGCTATGATTATTTTCTCCGGATTGGACCGCTTACCGTGAAAAAAACAGGCAGAGCAGACGGTTGTCTACGCTTTGTCAAATTTGCGCGACGTTTCGAGTAGATGACACTACCCATTATCAAGCGTCACGCCTGACAATGGGTAGTGTCATCGCGGGAATTTGACAAGGCGTAGACAACCGTCTGCTCTGCCTGTTTTTTTCACGGTAAGCGGTCCAATCCGGAGAAGATAATCATAGCAATTATATATATATATATATATATATATATATATATATATATATATATATATATATATATATATATATATACATATATATATATATATATATATATATATATATATATATATATATATACATATATATATATATATATATATATATATATATATATATATATATATATACATATATATATATATTTATATATATATATATATATAAATATATATATATATATATATATATATATATATATATATATATATATATATATATATATATATATATATATATATATATATATATATGAATGTAAGATATCAAGTTTCAGGGCTTTTTCACTCACTTGGTTACGCAGTCTTCCTTGTGACTGTAAGGGGTAAGAGGCAAAACCATTAAACCTAACCTCATATAATTGCCACCAGAACTTTCGTTTTCACTTATATACATATATATATATATATATATATATATATATATATATATATATATATATATATATATATATATATATATATATATATATATATATTTATATATATATATATATATATATATATATATATATCTATATATATTTTTTTTTTCTCCCTATATCATTTGTGATTATTTTCCACACCCAAATGACCGATATCAATAAACCAGGGTGGCTTGAACGATCTCGCCGTCCAGTTAAATTCTCCCGTGTCACCAGTAAGTCTAGGCTGGCACCACCCTTGAAACTCTCCTAGACGTGGCTGTAAGCGAGACTGATCACGGTCCAGTGGAGTGCACTTGACTGCCGGCCGCCGGGCAGCCAGGTCAAGTCCTGCCTAATCGACGGGAGAAGACGGGAGTAAGCGGTTTATTCCCCCTCACCCCTCGTCTTGCTCTGAACTTGGCTGCTACTAATGCAAGAGACGGGCGAACTGAGCAATATACGGTCATTAACACAACTGGATATATCTGACACGTGATATAGTGCAGTCTTATCTTAGTCCCAGTTATTATTGCATTATTTCATTCATTCACTTATTCATTCGTCCAGTCTTATAATCATCCAATAATATATTCATCCATCTATTCATCAACATATTCACGCCTATTCATATATTTATTCACTATCCATTCATGTATTCATTCATTCAATTATTTGTGTACACATTCACGTGCTTATCCATTCATTTCTATACATATTCATTCAACTATTCATGTATTCATTCATTCATTTGTATATTTTTTTCGGTTATTCTTGAAATACAGAAAGATGAATATCAATGGAAAATTAACAAATGATCATATACACACATCTCGCATTTCTGTATTCCATTCGTCATTTTCTCTACAATGACATTATAATATACATACATAATATATATATATATAATATACGATATATCATGTAATATGATATAGGCCTGAATACAAATACGTTTTGTCTTAATTCTTCAGAGACAAATTACTTATTTTCTACCTCAGTTTCATTTTGCATCCTCTATTCAAGCATTTTGGGCACCAAATTTGATGAGAAGTAACAATATATTTTCTGTACCTCGTGGGTTTCACAAGTGTCTGTATGACTCTTATCATGAAGAGGTGGGATAGGATAGTGGGAAGGAAGCGGTCGTGGCCTATATTGTAGGAACCATCCCAGCATTGATCTATACTACAGAGGGAAACCACGTATAACCCCTTTAAAGATGGGTGGTGGCGGGGATCGAACCGGGTCAGATATGTCCCTCCACCTCCCGGATCACACGAAGCGAGCGCGTTAACCACTCAGCTATAATCACTCAGGTTATAATAAAATGGTATCTATCGTAGCGCAAGTGATGATTTGTTTCGAGAAAGTGAATCCCAGTGTTCTGATTGGCTGTTGCTATCCCCAGGTAGACGAGACTCACCTCCCTCATTAAACAAACATACAAGACACCGCTTTGTCTGCTAATTACTCTCGACGGAATCTCTTCAAATACGATTGCGACTTGAGAAAGCCTCGTTCAGTTTTTAATTAACTGATTGTTTAATCTGTTAATTGAACTTTCGGTCAGCAAACATAATTAGCGGGGTGAGTAAACAGACCGGGCTGTAACAGAAGATTGTTTCCTTGCCTTTGTGCGTTAACGTCGTCCCAAGTGCGCATGTGAACCTCGCCACACGGACATTGCTTCCCACTTACAAGTCCACGGGAGTGGATTTAGACCCCATATGACCAATAATAAAAATGTGTTAATTAAGCTAATTATTAATTGGGGTACAAAAATAGCATTGGTAACCAAGGGTGATAACAAGTTGATCCACTAATCATCGAATTAAGCTATAATCATTAATTAAGGTACAAAAATACCATTGGTAATCAAGGAGATCAAGGATCCACTAATTATCGCTTAATCAACAAATTTATTATTCGTGAAAGGGGCCTTAGCGAAATATCATTTTTTTTGCTGATAACTTTTGAACGGGATGAGATATCAACATTCTAATACGCGAGAAACACAGATAATTATGATAGCTTCAAGATGATATAAGTTATAACTATACAAGTCATGTCGCATAACTGTCAAGCGTATACAGCTAAAATATGTGTTTTTTTAGCTGTATATGCTTGACAGTTATGCGACATGACTTGAATAGTTATAACTTATATCATCTTGAAGCTATTATAATTATCTGTGTTTCTCGAGTATTAGAATGTTGATATCTCATACCGTTCAAAAATTATCGCAAAAAAACTGATATCAAAATATAAAAAATCAAGGCCGAAAGAGTTTTGCATTTTCCGTGCATACAATTAGGTGTTGATACTAAGAAGGCGTGGTGAAATAACAAAACAGGCAAGTTATGTCGGTTAATAGTTTTCCTCTAAACTGGTATATTCGAAGCAATGTGTTAGAGGTTATGAATCATTTGAAATCATCAGAAATTGGATATTTTTCCAAGACCCAGTTTCACGAATGAATAGTTAGTGGGTTAAGTTTTTATCACTCTTGGTTACATACGTTATTTTCATAATTCAACTAATTGTTAACGGAACGTTTCAACTAATATTCGTATAACTGGAACCAAGTAATAGTAAGTAATTGTGTTTAACAACTCTTCATCGCCAGATATTCATTCATATTTTACATGACGAGTCCCTCTATTATTTATATCATACACCCGGACTGTACGGTGATGACGTAACATCGCTTCTATTTACCCTCCTCTATTTGCACACGGCCCCAACACAACGCCTGACTGATCGACACCTCCCATCGCCCACATTTCACCATACCAGGAGACTCCAGACCGTCACTTCACACAGCAACAAGCCAGTAACCAACTTCTGACATCTCGACACCTCCCATCGCCCTAGTTACACCATACAAGAAGACTCCAAATCGTCACTTCCTGCCGACTCGTGTGTTTTTCACGAGAGCAATGCAAAGTGATTTGTACAAGATCTTTGGTAAATAAACTCCACGTATCTCTGTACGACTTTTCGCTTGAATATCCGTCTAAATTGTGTTATTATATTCCCTGCTTGTTGGAGTGTCTGCGTCATTATAGAGCGTCTAGTGGCTTTGGATACTGCACGGTCTCCTGGATGAATAGCGCGCTGTTTCCATTATGTTGGTACGGCTGGATAGAGACAAGTTTTATAGTGTTTTAGTTATGAGCGAGAGAGAGAGGGGGAAGAGGGACGATGTACCTTGTTAGATCAGGTATATAAACGAGGAATCTATCTCACATAATGCGGGGTATTTCCGAACACAAGCTGGTTGGTTGTGTAAAGTCCAGCCCCTCATTGTTTCTGAACCTCTTCTTCAGACAGAGGATGATGTTCCTCATTATAAGGACCCTCACCGCGTCTGCCACGTGGAATAACGCCCTAAGCCGAGCTAGCTCCAAGGAACCAGGACTCTGATTGGGTAATGTTCTCTAGAATAGATGGATACCATGGCAACATGAGACAATAACAGAGTCACAGTCTCTTGGACTGCAGAATCTTCACACGTATCGTGGTCCACCTCAAGAGCAGTGCTAATTCTGTGCTGACAACAATGGAGATATTATAATACTAGACATGTTGCTATGGTACAAAGGAACGTAGTTACAACTAACCGACATCAACTTCGTTCTCTAAACACAGTTAGCTTCTTAACAGAGATCTAAATCCACCGCCTTCTGAAGAACCCTATCATTGTTGGTTTGAAGCAAGGCCCTCTATATTATTGACATCATGTTATTTATACAGGCTTCTTTCAAGTGACGTCACTCATTGTTGCAGGAGACAGACAACAATGTCCACCGGTTGGAATTGAACAATCAGAATATTTGGTAGTCCACCAAGTTGCTGTAATGCTATGGTAACGATTGTTTGTCATCTGTTACTCGGCAGAAGCCTATAGATGGTCTTGATGTTTAAATACAGTGCAAGATGTCGATAGGAAATCCTTAAATCCATCAACACAATTTGAATATTAACATTTAAACCAGATCATTTTTTTTCTTTCATAAATTCTCATTGATATCCAGGTTAAACAAAGTCCATGTTAACAATAATACTAACAAAATAAATATAAGTATAAGGTAATATGAAGAGAAACCGTCATGCAAGAGAATAGGATCATGGACTAAAGATGAACATAATATAGTATATAGTATTATATTCATTATATACATTATCACAATACACTGTATTATAGCCAAATAAAATCATTTCCAGCCCTCATTAAATCGGACAGGAAGATGGCACTGCATGACGTCACTAACTACCATTTCATCGCTATCAGTGTAAAACAGCTCACCTCAGTTAGAACGACATCAGCCATGATGATTGATTATTGTTTGCTTAACGACCCCACCAACAGCTAGGTTATTCAGGGGTACGAATGAGCAGGTGATTATAAAACTATCAAGTGATGATCAGTGATAGGACGCTCACAATAACCCATGCCTTATGCGGGACTCGAACCCACGCCTAACGGTGACATCAGTTTTTGAAGCGGTGCCTCAGCTCACCTCAGTTAGAACGACATCAGCCATGATGCTTTACACCCAGGCAACCTCTGTCAGCTGACAGCGGTTGGTGATGTTAACGAGGTATAAATATTTACCCAGATTGATTCATGTTAATTGAGGATGCTAACAATAACAGAGGCAATGTTGATAACATGACCAGATCTAGCCGTTGCCTTGCTTCAATAAGCGCTGCTGATGAACTAGCTGCATGGCTAGGGCTCAGGGCAGAATAACCCTCATCGTCCTCTAAACGTCGCCACTCTGTAGAACTGGGCCCAGATTCACAACTTTGATACGGCTCAAAGTTACGACAATTTCTACAGATAATACCATATTTGATCTATTATTTCTGATTTTTGAATTTTAATAAATAATAGATTGATGATAATAATGGATTCAATCAAAAATTAACATAAAAAAATGAAAAAAAAAATATCATGAAATTTTAGCATTAATTAGCAATAAAGGCTATAGAATTTTGCGTCATCTGAAACCATGATATTTGATGTTTTTTTCAGGTTTTGTGATGTTCAAAACAATTTTAAACCAAGTTCTTTTTTGCTATTTGAAGCGACATATGCCTTTTACAACGATAAATCAATATTTACACAAATAAGCGCTATTTGTGAGAAAATAGCAATTTTCCTGAACCATTGTCAGTTACACTCATTTTTTTCCCAATTAGATTCGTGTCATGAAAACTCAGAATACTTTCATTCCAATTCGTTTGAATAAAATATTTGTTTATCAACATTCGTTGGCCTGTGGCAGTCACTTACTATGCTCTTTTATTCTGTGAAGTTCAATTAGTGTTTCAATGTGGGGCATATCGACGTCAATCTATAAATGTACTGTCTTTTCCGAACTTGCTCACTGCTCAAGCTGAGAATACTGTTGAAAATAGCTTCTAATATATGCGTACATCATCTATATCTCGGAACCTTTACATTTGTCCAAAGACTTTTTGGTAAATTACTGCCAATTTCAAATCTAACGGATGTTTTAAAATGCTATTTTCGAAATAACTAATGCTAAAAACATAAATAATCCATGCTTGAATGTCATGCCTCAAATAATAGAATATTGTGGCCCACCAATCTTGCTCTAGCTCTGTAACATACTCACTATTTCATAGTGACTAAAATCCCCATTCCAATTGTGAACCAGGCCTTACTAAACAGTTTCAATGCACAATAGCTCGTCATATAGAAGTCTTGCTCTAATCATATATTCCACTAGAAACTTATCCGTGACGGAAGCGTTCAAGTGGAAATCACGAGTAACTGTAGCTGGGTGAGATCTGATAATGACGTATTCAAGGCATTAGGCACGGTCTCGTGGTGTCAACCAGGCCATTGTTGTTCTCGGGCGATCAGGAAGGCGGTGACCGAGCGGCAATAAATGTCGAATATTCAAACTGACTCACGTTCACAGGCTTCTAAATGGAAGGAATTACACAGCCTTGTAGTCAAACCAGATAATTACATTGTTGGAAGAGCGCTCCAGTACAAAAGTTATTATGACTATAGAAAACCTATGACTATCAATAACGTAACGGGATAAGCAACATGACATTTTCCTTTGGCTTCATGCGTATATCAAAGGGATGTCACCTCACAAATTTCATAATAATTTGCTAGTATTATTGTATGATGATCTATACAAGTGATAGATGTAATGCAATCTGTGAATCCATCTCTTCCCAAGTGCATTAAGCAATATTGGAATACATTTCATTTGAATTGGCCAATCTAAATTTAAAATAGTCCGTAAAAGCATTTAGACCCCTAGTCAAGAGTCCTACTGCTATATTTACCATTTGATAACTGGATAATTACTCATCATCTACGAGAAAGATCAGAAACAATGCAAGTATACAACTATGTACTATACATTGAAATACCAGCCTAATACGTACGATTTGATTTGAAATTGCGAATCTCTTTGAAATTGCGAATCTCAGAAATGTGCACGAAAGCGCTGATTCCGTCATGCTGAAAACAGCCTCATGTTGAAAGTATGGGACTTACGCCATGTTGCTTATCCCGTTACGTTATTGATAGTCATAGAGAAAATGCAGCCATGCTTTGTAAGATGAGCGAGATATTATTATGAAGTGGTGGTTTCGTGGATCAGTACAAGGTATATCCGGTATCCGGTATATCCTCGGAGGGTCATAATGAGAAGGAAAGCACTGAAGTTTGACTTCATAACCGCAGACCACTTCTTGGATGAAAATGTAATGTGATAGTAATCTACACACATTGCTTTTGAAAACACTTGAAGTATCTCATTTTCATAAGATTTCTCAACAATGACCTTTGTATTTTTACTGACAACTCATCCATATATATATATATATATATATATATATATATATATATATATATATATATATATATATATATATATATCACTTTTTTTTAACCATGATATTTTTATGGGTATCATCGAAATAACAAATGATGATTTCTCAAAATCTATCTCGCTGATTTTCTCCCAGACTAATAATATTAGTTTTTAATTAGAAGATGCGTAATGCCTATGAATAGTTTTTTGTGAAGCAATTTCAAGTTCCACCTGTGGAGCGCAAACAAAACAAACAAACAAACCAACAAACCGAGAAAGATGCAATTCGTACCAAATGCAATTGCTCGCTATCTCTCAATCAATAATTACTTTCGGAGGATCTTTCCGAGTTCAAACATCATTTTTCATTCCAATTCATTCCATCATTCATTCTATCAACATGAACAGCCTTAAACTCACTTCCCGTCACGATCTGCTAGTAATGGAAACAAGCGAACTATAGATGAACTCGTCACCACTGACGTGTCGACGCGTCAATGGCGTGTCAGCCTATTGTTCGTCGTCTCTGACGAGTTATCAATACTCGTGCGAGCAGGAAGGAGTTTGACAGGCACGGCGGGATGGAGTGTTAAGAGGGCAGGGAACAGCTCTAACTGGCCGTGAAGTCAATTATTATCACCATGGTAACGATGCAGTTTGTTTTACCCACTCTTAGAAGATGAGCTAACTGGACTTTGTGATAATTTATTTATTTTTGAAGTGCCAATTCGCTAGACAGGAAGTAGATTTTGGATAAGTTTCAATTGAGATTGATGTGAATAATGTGATGTTAATTACCCACAAAAACCTTCATCTCACCATCTCATCATCTCATTGATCATTTACCGACGCCAATAGATCTTAGCATCATCACAGTGCGTCGTTAAAACCCAATATAAAAAATCAGATTGAATGTGTTATGTATTATTATTTTTTTCAATAACATCGAAACTTGATACAAAATCATTGTTCCCCAATTAAGGCTATGGATGAAAGATAGGATCGTTTGGACGGGGCACCACAAGGGCGATCTCACCACGCCATTTTGATTATTTAAAACTAATGATCTTCAACACCAGGACTGCGCAGTCTGTGATCATAATTTGTTTATGTATTATAATCATGTTGATGCATTCAAGCTCTGTATTTATTTTCAAAACATTGAATAATGAAAAAATAAAAAATATCGTTCCATCGTTATCCCCAGAATACTGATATCTCACTGGATCTACTCCCATGGACTCTTAATAGCTTCTACTGTTGTTGTTGTTTTTTCTCCTCGTTTCATTTCCTGTACGATCGTGAATGGAAATGTTTGATGAACTGGAATTTGTAATATTTCAGTACAGAAACGGAATAGAGAATCGCGTTTATTTTTTGCCGCAATGTCCGTCCAGCCGGCCGTGAATGCGGCAAAAAGAAAAACAAATTATCTCGCTGATAATGTTATTGTCCGAGCTCGTAGCTGTGATGAGAATATCTCGGAGTGGAAATAAAATATGTATTCGTCGCGAATCAATCAAATCGGTTCTGTTCCGAACAAACACCAGAATACGCTACTAAATTCAATATGGCCGACGATGAATGACATAAATAACTGTCAACAATGTAACATTCTGAATGAAGTGCGCCTGTTGTCACAGGGCAAACGGTAGGGGAGAGACAAAGTATGGTCGTATGGCCATCCGGATACTTTGTCGGAAATGATCGACTTTATATTGTTACTTCAAACGTTCGGCAAAGAAAAAATATGAATCCGATCATAAACTATCTCTGAGAACTATTATATGATATTCAAAACCCCCAAAAAAGTGCCACGGGCAGTAATCGAACCCAGTCTCCTAGCATAGAGATCAGACGGCTCATCCATTGCGTCAAGAGGGGATATGGCAAAGATATGAGTTGAATGTCCACTTGTTTATATAAAGTCGTGTACGTTGTAGTGGAGAGATCGGATATGCTCGGAAGCACACGTGACTGGACTTCGGGTCTGTATTAGCGCCGCCCTACCGTTTGACTTGTGACAACAGTTTCACCCTTTCAAATGAATTTTGTTGCTAGAATATTCACTCACTCTTATTTTCCTACTCAATTTAAAATACATTGTAGTAGAAAGATAACTCACATATATTTATGACGATCTGACAATGTATAATTGTTGCAGCTCTCCTACGCAGACACTCATCCGATGTTCACGTCCCGACATTTCCCGAACTTCTTTCGGGTGGTTCCGTCGGAGAACGCGTTCAACCTGCCGAGACTGAAGCTGCTCCAAGAGTTCAACTGGACGCGCGTCGGTACGATCTACCAGAACGAGCCCAGATACTCGCTGGTGAGTCCAATGCGCATGCGCTGCAGTAACATTCATCCTCATCCACTCTGCTGTCACCATTGTTGAGAACTATTAGCAACATGTGCTGGAGTGACCCACTCACTAACATTCATAGCATACAATTTACTGGTGTGGCAATATATGCCGGAATCACCAGCATTTACTTTCCATCCACTCTGCTGTCACCATTGTCGTGATATAATAGCAAAATTGTGCTTTCAAAATTTAACTTCAAAATTTAACAAAAATTAGCTATTGAAAGCTGATATCATCTTAAAATTGGAGTTCAAAATTGATAGAACCCATTTTCATTCATCAAAATTATTTCAAGTATTATTTCAAATATTATTACCATTATCATCATTGTTAATTATCAATGAATTCACTCAATATCATGTAATGTTATAAGCCATATTTATGAGTTGGTATTTGATAATTGTAAACTGCTAACCATTCCGATGGGGTTAAAAGAGTTAGTGGATGAAATGAGAAATACAAATGAAACATGTGCTGGAATGACCCATTGCCTAACGTTTATAGCATACAAGTCACTATAATAGCAACATGTGCTGAAATGATCCAATGGCTGCCATTCACGATTTACAAGCCATCAAAGTTACAATATGGGACGCCCTGTTTTACCGAGTCAATCGAGACTGCGTTAGAAACTAAGGTCAAATCGGGAGAAAACACAAGTCCCACTCAAATCTTGGGTTCAGAGGTCATCATGCTTGAGCTCCCTGATATTTCAGTTGTTGATTAGGCCGTTGAACAAACATCATATACCGAGGTGACCGACTCGAAACATACATAACCCACATTTTCATGCATTCATATCCATATTCATGATTCGAGGAACTCCTTTGAAATTCAGGGACGCCATTTTTTGATTGAATCGTACATAATTCTGAGTCAACTCTATGGAAGTATGATGGAAGATGAATCTCTCCCAAGGTATATATAATACTACACAAGGTTAGATTATTGAAGTGTTTTCCCGCGGAACGAAGAAGGCCTATATTGCTTGGCCGTGACGTACTTGGCGACCTTGCGTACAGTACGCTTACGAGCAGATTCTGATACCAGCCGTGTTCAGGTCGCCTCGTGACGTCCTGGTGACGTCACACAGCAACACCTCTACCCCATCGATAATCTGATCATGTAGTATTATATATACCTTGAATCTCTCCACAATAAGTAAACTGGAACGATTTTTTAAGTGACATTGAACCATCTGGTTATATATAACATAGGGTGTTATAGAAGCAGTTTAGATGATGAGAGAATTGGAGTGTGTAGACGGTGGATTTTTATTACCATTATCATTATCCTATTTTATTTCATGGGACATTTGATGATTCGTGATGTAACATATATGAAAAGTAAATCGGAAAATAAAAAACATTCACAGAAGTGAAAAAGAAAATTAATTTACGTAGACCATCATTCATTATGTTCAATATAGCTCACAATCGAAGGGATTAGAAGCAAAGTGGACCAAACCAAGAGTCAAAACAAAACACTTCCAATGTGGGTTAGTCTGTTTCTCTCCAAAATATAATCGGGGCCATAAAGCTTGGTCCACATGTTTGAACCTCTGAAACTAGTGATAAAAATATGGGAAAATGAAAAATAATACAATACGAATGAGGTGGTTCAAATAGATCATTTTGAGAGAATAAAAAATGGGTTGATCCACTTTGCTTCTGATACCTTCATACTCTCATTATCACATATCACGTGATCATGTGTATGATCATGTGCGTATGATATGGCGAGAAACAAATCAAGTGACCTGGAAATTGTCGTTGTCCACACCCGTAGTTGTGGCTCACCAAATACTTTGTTCGCTTGCTTCAAGCCAGTAATTCACACACAGATTATTCCATGAGAGGAAATAACGAGTAAATTAAGACTCTACTCACTTTTCTTTACAGAAGTTCAGAATAATCATATACATACACACACACACACACACACATATATATATATATATATATATATATATATATATATATATATATATATATATATATATATATATATATATATATATATATATGTATATATATATATATATATATATATATATATATATATATATATATGAATATATATATATATATATATATATATATATATATATATATATATATATATATATAATTATATGAATATATATATATATATATATATGGATATAAATATATATATATATGAATATATATATATATATATATATATATATATATATATGAATATATATATATATATATATATATATATATATATATATATATATATATATATATAATTATATGAATATATATATATATATGGATATAAATATATATATATATGAATATATATATATATATATATATATATATATATATATATATATATATATATATATATATATATATATATATATATGTATATATATATATATATATATATATATATATATATAAATATATATATATACATATATATATATATAATATATATAAATATGTATATATATTTATATATATGTATATATATATATATATATATATATATATATATATATATATATATATATATATATATATATATGTATATATATATATATATATATATATATATATATTAATATATATATATATATATATATATATATATATATATATATATATATATATATATGTAAATATATATATATATATCTATGAATATCAAACCAGATATCGTATATAATATTATAAGACAATAATGACAGAGTAGCTCATTCATCGAACTTATAAACAGTGAATCAACGAATCCATGTGTGTATGATATGACGTGGAACAGATCGAGTGACGCTGGAATTGTCGCTGTCCACACCCGTAGTTGTCCACCAAGTCCAGTTAGCCTTTATCTGACAGTTCAAACTTGTTATCACCATGGTTACCTATGCTATTTGTTTTCACCAACTCTCAAATTAATACTAACTGGCCGTGGTAATACTGTGCCTTACTCTGTTCTCTTCCTTCAAGCCAGTAATTCACACTCAGATTATTCCATGAGAGGAAATAACGAGTAAATTAAAACTCTACTCATTTTTCTTCACAGGAGTTCAGGATAATTAAGAGGAATTTATTATTTCCCTTATCTTTGTTTGCTGAAAACTACCGGCTTAAATCATAATGAACATTAGTGTGATAAGTTTCTGGTATATTTTTTATTTATAGACTGAGTGGAATATCAAGTTATTTCAGTCATAAATATTCAGATGAGCTCCGTGAACTTCATGTAGAAAAAATATAAAGTTTAGACCCATCAAAGTTCAGTTTTACGAAATTTAGATAACTTGTTATAGAATATGAGTTTCCATCCATCTATAATTCATTCTGATATCGTTGTTCAACGAAGCACCATGATTATACCTTTTTTTTTTTTAATAACATCGAAACTTGATACAAAATCATTGTTCCTCAATCAAGGCTATATAGATGAAAGATGGGATCATTTGGGCAGGGCACCACAAGGGCGATCTTACCACCCCATTTTGATTATTTAAAACTGATGAACTTCAACACCAGAACTGCGACAAATTATTGTTGTCTTCGGTGCGATTCAAATTTGATTATCAATGTGGGCCATATTATTATTCCTTCATCTTAATTGGGGAACAATGATTTTGTATCAAGTTTCGATTCGATGAAAAAAAATTATCTGCATATTCTGATTGGTCAATCGGAATAATATTTGTATATCCAAGCTTATCAACAACTTAAGGCGAACCTATATATATGAGAATGGGATGATCTCACCAGCGGTCCTACAGACATGGTTGATCATAAAACGTTTAAGGTGCAAGACACGATTTCAATCCTCATCTCCATATAGCATGTGAACCAATATGGATAGATTATATTTTTTTCCAGTGTATTTTATTTAAAGTGAACAAAGTTTACAATTGACACAAATAATAATTCCCACAAAGCCAAAGACTCATCTGTGGAACCTAACATAATAGATACAAATCAAAACAGCCGTCTCCATTCAAAGGATGATATACAATAATTATCGGAAACTATAAAATTGTATTAAAATATACTCATAACAACAAGTACCCGCAAAAGAAAAACATTTGAACATTCTAATTTTGATATTTCATATTTTCATGATGTCATGCGTGATAAGTAGGCCTAAGTAATCAGTACACAATCATTGACAACGAAGAGTGGTTCATCAATGTTTTAGATAGCCTCTCATTGATTTTATTTTGTCCATATACATATATACACACACATATACATATATTAAATAATGACATAAACAAACCCTATAAACTAAAATAATGAGACACAAATTCAAGAAATTATTTTAGCTTTGAGAGGTTCAATTAATATTCTAAGAAATCATCTTTACAATGTTTAATTCTTTTTGTAATAATTTTTTTTTTCTTTTTTTTTTCATTTCCTCCAAGAACCTCAAATATTTTTACTTTCATTGATTGTCTCCAGTTATATTCTCAATTTTTATTATAAGCTCGATTTTTGAAGCATAATATTATTATTACTTATTACAATTTTCAATTTTTCACTTTTTTCAATCATTTAACTATATTTCATTCCTATATATATTGAAATCAAAATCGTATTTTATACTGATTGTTATCCTGTGAACTTTTTATGAGCCAGGTACCAATAGAGTTCGCTTATATGAACCTATGACTATCAATAACGTAACGGGATAAGCAACATGGCGTAAGTCCTATCCTTTTAACATTAGGCCGTTTACACCACGATGGAGTCAGCGCTTTCGTGTAGATTTCTGAGATCCGCAGTTTCAAATCAAATCCTACGTATTAGGCTCGTAATTCAATGTACAGTACATAGTTGTATACTTGCATTGTTTCTGATCTTTCTCGTAGATAATGAGTAATTATCCAGTTATCAAATGGTGAATATAGCAGTAGGGCTCTTGACTATGAGACTAAATGCTTTTACAGACGTATTCTAACAGAGCAGTAAGTAATGCATCGCATTTCATGATTATGAATTGACGAAGTTAGTTCCAGAGATAAAGTATTTCATTGGCTACTCCTGTGAATGGTGTGAAGCGGCTCCACTGGGAAATGTTCGAAGGAAAGTCGCTATGATAATTTGGACGCTGAGCATGTTACTGGAAACCCCTCGAGTCAATCAAGGCTTGTTGAAACTAAGCCCGAGTAAATGAAGTTTTGTGAGGCCGACAAGGAACCGAGAGAAAATGTGTGAAGGCGGCAATCTTAGAAGAAACTTCCACCAAGTTTTCTCGTCAGAAGAAAATCTATCGAGTAAAAAAAAGTGTCTGAAACATTCGACCAATTTTCATTTTAACTTTGACACTTTGTTGGATTCTTGCGGACCGAAACAACTAATCGTTGGTTGTAATGGGTTATGGAGACGGTCGATCGGAACTGTCTGTTCTTTGTACGCCACGTTATTGAGCTTGTCAAACACTATATTTACTGTCTGGGAAATTCTTGTTGGTTTTTAGAAAAACTTTCGAAAATCACTTTTTTCTCAAGATATAGCTGAAATGACAGTAAGTGTCAATTGTTCATCAATATTGACATTAAATTGTATTTCAACGAAACCTAGGCATTGTGTTGAATAAAATGGGTTGTTGGCAACTTCAAAAAATCCGAAAAGGTCTGAAAGGAATTTCAAAATAAGAGAAAAAAAAAAGAAAGAAAGAAAGAAAGAAAAAAAATAAAAGAAAGAAAAAGAAGGAAAAAAGTGAGAAAAAATCTTACATAACAATTAATTCATCAAGTATTTATTTATTCATTTATTTATTCAATAATTCCTTCAACCCTCTTCCTAGGAAATCGGATATGTATATGTGTATATACATTATACTATATACATGGACATAAACGTGGACAATATTTTAATGTAATCAAGTTTTAAGATCTTGATTACGAATATATGTTTTATCTGCAAAGTAATTGAAAATAAAATAATAGATATAAATCTAATAAGAAGTAGCATCAAGAAATTCACCCCACTTAAAAGACCTTGGAAAAATCCATGCTCTTTTATTTGTGTCAATTCTTCTGATTGTACGAGAAAGATAGATAGATGGAAAGATATGAAGTGAGTGAGAGAAAAAAAAGAGACTCCGATAAGAAGGGTTTAATGTGTAATCAGCGTGAAGTATCTCCCCCTCCCCTCCCCTCCCCTCACAAACCACACCATTGACTGATCACTTCATCCCATCGCGTGACCACCACCTTTACCGACCGCAAACACGCTCTGCTTTTATCGACCGAGCAGCACGAAGGCAATAAAATAAATCGCTCTCTCGTGGTATTCCATCTTACACAAATAATGACGACCACTCCGAATCAAAATGGATGTTTTTATAAATTTATTTTCGTGTAAATTAATATAAATAACATGTTATTAGATTGTGTTTGATGGAGAGTTATGTGGGACAAGAGAAGTGCATGTTTCTCGGTCGGGATACAAATCAGTTTATAGCGTGTCTCTAGCCACGTGGCACTAGTGCTCGCTAGGAGCGCTCGTGACGGTCACAGCTCGGGGCTTATGCGACTGTCTGATGGATAATAGCGAGTATTTATTCACTGAATTGAATTGGATAAATATTAAAAATTGATTTTTCAATACACGATCAGAATTAGAAGTCAAAATCGAACAATTCAAATTAAATTAAATTAAATTAAATTTCGAATCATTCTATACTTGCTTTTATATATACAAACATAGAGATACAACAGTAATGAAATATAGAAGGAGTAATAATGATGGTATATAGTTATGAAGGTATTATTATTATTGTTATTTTAATCCAGACAACTTTCAAGACCTGCTTGTTATGTTAATGATTTTAATTATAACTCGTATATAATGGTATGAACAAGAAGCTAATGAATGGAATGAAATGAATCATTAATATCAGTAACAACTAGAATCACATTCTATATATTCTAGTATCAAAACTATATTCAACAATGATGTAAATGGTATCAACTGTGGGAAATGATAATTTTCTTTCCTTTCTTACTTATCTAAATTTTGCAGTTGCATATCGAAAATTGTGAATAAAATTCTAAATTCAGGTATTGAAATTGAAAGAATACATTTTATCAAAGATTAGGATTCAATCAAATTCAATTGAAAATAAATTCAAATATATGTGAGTAGAGGATTGAAAAATGCAGAATCGATCAAATTGTAATAAGAATGAAAATATAGGCTAATCATTATGAATTATATATACTATACATATATATATATATATATATATATATATATATATATATATATATATATATATATATATATATATATGATTCATATGAATCAATATATATATATATATATATATATATATATATATATATATATATATATATATATTTGAATTTATATATGTTGAACTCTTTTCTCGGGACAACCGCGTTTGCTCTTTTGGATGCAATATATAAATATATATATATATATATATATATATATATATATATATATATATATATATATATATATATATATATATATATATATATATATATGTATATATACAGAATAATATGAACAACAAAAGCTGGTAATTGAGCGAGAATATGATACGAATGTAACAAGAATATGATACGAATGTACAAGAATATGAATAGAATGTATCCAACCACTGTAGGGGGGAGAAAATGGGCATGACTACATTATCACATCTGTTTGATTCCCGTTGAACAACCTGAGTCGGCTCTGGGTCTTTGATCTGCGAGCTGAGAGCCAATCAGAGGCCAGGAGTCACGTGACCCGGCCTGAGAGAGCGAGAAGATGAGAGCTCCTCGAGTAATGTTACACGTCTTACCTCGTATAACAACCCTCAGACATGCAGACCGGTAACAGCAGCCAACTGCCATACCGACCTCACGTGCTGGAATACTTCAAGTACGACATGAAACCAGTGGTCGAGTGGCTAGCACGATGACCCGTCATCCAGGAAACCGGGGTTCGTATCATGCCATGGTCTACCATCCTGACAGGGGTTTTCCGTGGTTTCCCTCTGTCGTTCAGGTTGTTACTGGGATGGTTCTTAACAACGGGCCACGACCGACTCCTTCCCACTATCCAAAAACACCTAATAAAATAACCTTTCATCTCATCATCTGATACATCATTCACCGCCACCAATAGACTGCAGTCATCAGTACAGTGCGTTGTTAAAAACAAATATTTAAAAAAATGACTTGAAGCCGGTAACAGTAGTTGACTGTTCTGCCGGCCGGATTTCCCAGAGCTCTCGAGAGCCGTGACTTCGTGTTTGTTCTCTTTTTAAATACACCCCGTGTAATGCGCTTTCATTCTTCCATAACTTTCCGTTTTATTACACCACGTGACCTCCCCCCCCCCCCCCCCCATTGAACCGCTCGGGTCATTAACGTGCGAACGAATAACCCATTAAGACTATTAAACCGACTAAACTTTCATTGCTCGAGTACTGGAGAGAGAGAGAGAGAGAGAGAGAGAGAGAGAGAGAGAGAGAGAGAGAGAGAGAGAGAGAGAGATTAAACAAGTCTAGTTAACTTTATAAGTAAGTTATATACTCTCTTCAGGAGTATCCTTTATTCTATTACAAATATTAACATTATTATTGTGCTTTGGAAGTTTTTTTTACGGCCGAGTCGTAAATAATAACTCTGATAAAAGTACGTGCAGTTTTGCCCGGGAATTAAATAACATACTTTATCCGAGAGAGAAGTCTAATAATAATTAATAATGTTTTTATCCTCGCAGCTGTGAGTTACTCTGCTTGGAAAGCTGGCCGTTAGACGCGGCTTGATGGAGTCGAAACAGAAACACGGCCGGGCTAAACGGTCCGCAGTGTTTGTTCCATAGCTCACGAGTGACTGTTATTTCCACCACTGAGGAACTCAAACTGCATACATGAATACACACACACATACATTCATATCTATATATCTACATATATATATATATATATATATATATATATATATATATATATATATATATATATATATATATATATATATATATATATATATATATATGTGTTGACGGAGATTCTCGTGGCCGATGGTACATGGTAATATAATTTCTACGGTTGTGCCACGTCTTGTAGATGACGGAGATCGACGATTCGAAGGAATTTCATCCTTCATCTTCAGGTGTCTTGTCGGGACAAACATCAGCAATCGAAAGCATTTCGATTGCTGATGTTCGTCCCGACAAGACACCTGAAGATGAAGGATGAAATTCCTTCGAATCGTCGATCTCCGTCATCTACAAGACGTGGCACAACCGTAGAAATTATATTACCATATATATATATATTTATATATATATATATATATATATATATATATATATATATATATATATATATATATATATATGTATATATATATATATATATATATATATATATATATATATATATATATATATATATATATATGTATATATATATATATATATATATATATATATATATATATATATATATAATATAAATGTATATATATATATATATATATATATATATATATATATATATATATATATATATATATATATATATATATGTATATATTTATATAAATATATATATATATATATATATATATATATATATATAGAGAGAGAGAGAGAGAGAGAGAGAGATATCCATATATATATATATAGATATATATATATATATATATATATTTATCATATATATATATATATATATATATATATATTTATATATATATATATATGTATATATTTATATGAATATATATATTATATATAATATATATAGGGGGTGTTTTCACCACTTCTTCTACGGCAGACTTCTCATATCAATCGGTTCCTGCCAGTTCCGACTTCTTCCTCCTCTTCTTCACTACTGCTATGCTCTGTTTCTTCTCTTCCTACAAGCTTCCTCCAGTCGTTCTCTATTCCCCCACCATCTCTCGTCTTCCACTTCTTCCCATGTTTCTCCTCGGTTGACTACCCCAAACTTGACTCCCTCCTGCCACCTTTCTCTTGGTCTTCCAACTCTTATCTTAGCTCCATTGTTTTCTGCTATCTCAAACATTGCTCTCGGTATTCTCTCCATGTCCATTCTCCGCATATGCCCGTACCACCCAAGTCTCTACCTTTCCAATTTAAATGATAACCTTCTCACTCCCACTTCGTTCCTTATACTTCTGCTTCCCTTTTTCTCCATCCTTAAGACACTCCCGCTCATCCAACAAAAATAATAAATGGTCGGGATATCTCATCTATTTGCGTCATCCATTCATTTATTCATTTTTTCAAAGTTTCTTACATATTATAAATATAAGAAATATCAAGACGTGAAACTGGAGATAAAATCAAGTGAACTCAGTGAGATGATTGCTAAGGGTGGTTGATAAACAGATATGTGATGATGCAATCAATGGTTGTATAGTGAGGGCTGTGCGGCTTTCAGTAGGTTATTTTTTCAATTTTTTATTCGTGTTCTCACAAAGATTTCAGTACAATTTCGTAGTAGTAGTATTGGTAGTTATGGTAGTAGTAGTTTGTGAGTAGGTGAAGGTTAGTAAGTAGTAAGTAGTTTAGTAGGTAAGTAGGTAGGTAAGGGTTGCTACATCGCTTCAGAAATCTGTACAATCAAAACTCAAGTAATTAATGGTATTTACATATATTGAAGCATGTATGCATATTCATGCATATTGAAGGAGATCCGGGTTCAAGTCCCGGGGGAGATCGCAATCTTTAAACATTTTTAAAAAATCATATATATATATATATATATATATATATATATATATATATATATATATATATATATATATATATATATATATATATATATATATATATATATATATATATATATATATATATATCCAGGATGCACACATAACACAGTAATGTACGAACAAGACTGCTTGTATCAGTGCAAGGGAGTCTGTAGAGATGATTGACATATTCATGTGCTTACCTTCTCGCCAGACAATAGAGAGAGCAAACTACAAACATCTCCGACACTTGCTACAGACTGGTGAGACGGACTATACTGTGACTAGTATGGTAATTATGAGTAGAGAAGTATCCTAATGCCGCTTGTGTGTGCAAGATGGCGCTCGGTATGTGACGTCACAGAGGTCATAGGTCGCATTAGAGGTCATTAAAGCCGTTACATGTTGAGCACAGCTCGTGCCAAGCAGTGCGGGCGTGCCGGCTCGAGACGCCCGGCGGTAATGATGGGAGATAGGGGAGACGGGCGAGCGTCACGTCGCTAGTATCGTTATGGTTACGGTTTTATGGGCACAAGAGTGGAGCATTATTTACTCTTGGACGAGATATGGCTTTGTTGGTTTTAAAACAAGTTCCCTGTTGTTGGTATATATACTTTTATTCACGTTAGATGGAGGTTCCGAGCGACCGTCCCCCTTATCCCACATCACTAGCGCACGGGTGGTTCGAGCCTTCATATCTCGTGTGTAACTTGTCTCCACGAGAGCTGAAAGTACCGGCACATGTAGCTGAGCGGTTAACGCGCTCGCTTCGTGTGATCTGGGAGGTGAGGGACATATCGGACCTCATTCGATCCCCGCCACCGTTCAATAACACAGGTTTTTTTCGTGGTTTGGTTTCCCTCTGTAGTCTAGGCTAATGCCGGGATGGTTCTTACAATATAGGTCACGACCGCTTCCTTCCCACTATCCTTCCCACTACCCATAAAAAAATCTTAATCTTATCATCCCATCATCTCATTGATCATTCATCCGACGCCAATAGATCTTGGATATCATTACAGTGCGTCGCTAAAACCCAATATAAATGAAATATTTGTTTCGTTTATTTCATTTCCCTGCAATCTAATGGAAAGATATGTCATGATATCACCTGAGCTCGCGTCTATGACATGTTCCATAACTTCTCGTTTGTCCCGAAACAATTTCAAGTCCCGAGATAAAATGATAACTCCGAATACAACTCCTAAATCATCTGCCATAGAATCCCTCCTCTTCCCTCTTCCCTCTTCCCGGATCCGCTGTGAGAAATGTCCTCAATTCCCGACCGCACCTGCATTGTTACAAATATCCATCCGCGTGCAAGAAGGACGTATCGAGCAAACAGAATAAAGGAACGCAGAAATGAGTTTTGAAAGATGTTGAAACATTCCATTGGGCCGTGATTTTTCTCTTCCGCTTCGACTCTCCTTGGTCTACACTCGTTGTCGCGCGAGTCGCTCGCTGTTGCCAACATCGCGGCCACCTCTCTCGTCTGCCCAGCGTCAGTGGGGCATATGAACGATCGCAGTGTAGTGAAACTGCTTCACAACATTCAGAGAAGTGTCTTATAGAATACACAATGGTTCAGTCGGTAGAGGACT
>CAXFZR010000094.1:57500-69971 GCA_964007535.1 Brachyptera risi
AATAAATTCTCTATCTGTCAAATGCCATTAATATATTGAAAACACTTCTGTATTGGAAACGATTCGAGGGACAGCTTGAATTCTGGCGTGATGGCTTACACGCCTGGCAGCCTCTAATGGCTGATGAAGGCTTTTCAAAGCGACGTGATTTTGTCCGCTTATTGCTATAATGATCAATAACACGTCTTTTCCACAGAACCTTCCACCTGATTGGATGTTGCTATTACCACAGCTTTGAGAGAGAGAGAGTGGGAGAGAGAGAGAGAGAGAGAGAGAGGGGGGGGGGGGAGGGAGAGAGAGACAGAGAGAGAGAGAGAGAGGGAGAGGTAGAGACAGAGAGAGACAGAGAGAGAGAGAGAGAGAGAGAGAGAGAGAGAGAGAGAGAGAGTAGAGGTAGAGAGAGAGAGAGAGAGAGGGAGAGACAGAGAGAGAGAGAGAGAGAGAGGTAGAGGTAGAGAGAGAGAGAGAGAGAGTGGGTAGAGAGAGAGAGAGAGAGAGAGAGAGAGAGAGAGAGAGAGAGAGAGATAGCACTAATGTCTATCTGAACGATATTCAAGCGAGAGAGCTTTAAAGCACATCAACACAGCCTACTGACGGCAACTTCATTAGACAGAGCTATGCTGCACGCCATGGAGCTAGCTGGTCATCTCGTCTCCATGGCAACCGTGCTATTCCACCATACACCATCCGCCTGGTGGAATAACACTGTGAGGACACAGACCACCAGGGAGGTGCGTCCTGTTACCATAGTGACTGGAAACTGGGGGGCCGACACACTAATACACCAGAGGTGTGATGAAAAGACACAATAAGAGGGATTTCAACAGCGGGTGACGTCACATTCAAGAAGACACGCACCTGTCGATAATAAATATATATATATATATATATATATATATATATATATATATATATATATATATATATATATATATATAAATATATATATATATATATATATATATATATATATATATATATATATATATATATATATATATATATATACATATACATACATATATTTTAATAACACCGAAAATTGATACAAAATCATTGTTGCCATGGATGAAAGGTAGGATCGACAGATGATAGGTTTGGACAGGGCACCACAAGGGCGATCTTACCACCCCATTCTAGTTATTTAAAACTAATGAACTTCAACACCAGGACTGCGCTGTCTGTGACCCTTATTTCCACCGCAGATAAAAGTCTTTCAGTTTCCGAAAGCTCGGAACACATTATGAGAAAAAAAGATTCATTTGGAAACCTTTGACTTCAACGGTACACAACAAGGTTACTTAGAAAATGAAGAAAGTACAAAGAAAGGATGATGTGAATTAGTTTCAATTTATTTAAATTTATTGATGAATTTACTTTTTATTCTCTTCTAAATGACATTCTTCCTCCTCCTCCCCTCTCTCTCTCTCTCTCTCTCTCTCTCTCTCTGTCTCTCTCTCTCTCTCGCTCGTTCGCTCTCTCTCTCTCTCTCTCTCTCTCTCTCTCTCTCTCTCTCTCTCTCTCTCTCTCTCTCTCTCTCTCTCTCTCTCTCCGTCTCTCTCTCTCTTTGTCTCGTAGTGTTCTAGTTGTAATAGTAATGGCCACGTCCCATTTGTCTGCCATTATAGCAGTGTTCTGGAGTGGTTCCAATTTACGATAACGGCTAGCTCATTAGTCCGGGATGTTCCTGTTCTATCCCTGAATTAAGGATGATTCCTTGTCGTTTTTCCTAGCACACTCCAGTAATGTGATATATTCTGGACGACCGCAGCCCGTGACGTCACGGGAATCTAGCCACGGCCTGACATTTAGAGTGTCGACGTGACATATACACTATCGTAGTGACTGGCCGTTTGGACGTATTGTGGTCAAATTGCTTCACACCGTTTATTGATTCATTTATTTATGTATTTTCATCTTCGTCCACGTGGATTTTAATTCACATTATATCAACATTCGTGTGTTTTGTTTACTCTTGATACCAATGCTGGTAATGTCCGGATATATATCACAGAAACGGTTTTTACTTATAATGTGTTCCGGACTTTTGGAAAATGAAAGACTTTTATCTGCGGCGGAAATTCATGGTCACCAACAGCACAGTTCTGGTGTTGAAGTTCATTGGTTATAAATAATCAAAATGGGGTGGTAAGATCGCCCTTGTGATGCCCCGTCCAAACGATCCTACCTTTCATCCATAGCCTTAATTGGGGAACAAAGATTTTGTATCAAGTTTCGATGTTATTAGGATGAGAAAAAAAAATCAAAATGGAACATTTTTTAGTTAATCATATGTACAGTCAAGGATAAAATAGAAGATAATGTATCACTCACAACAAGCAAACAAGAAAATAAACATGAATTGAAATAAATCGTAGATGCTATTTTTATAAATACCTATCAACCAGCAAGTCAAGTAACGGAATAAGAACAAGTATACAAATCAATTCACTATAAAAAGTAGATAAATATTAAAATCAAAAGGTTATAAAGGTTCAGTTTGTGAAAGTCCGGAATACATTATAAGAAATAAGAATAGATCCATTTGGAAACCTTTGACTATAACGGTACCTAATGAGGTTACTTAGAAAATGAAGAAAATGAAGAAAGAGTGATTTAAATTAGTTTCAATTTATTTAAATTTATTGATGAATTTACTTTCTATTCTTTTATAAATGACATTCTTTCTCCTCTTCCCTCTCTCTCTCTCTCTCTTTGTCTCGCAAAAATTGAAAGCAAAAATTGAAAATTAAAAGTTCAGAATTTGAAAGTCAATTGGTCAATGTTTATAGTTCGAAGTGTCAATTTGTGAAATAAAATGAAGGTGATATATTTTGAGTACATCAAAATGACATCATGTTAGTATGCTCGAAGCATTTATAAAACTCCTATATAATACATTTTTCGTGATGAAACTTTTCGAAGAGCTCTCAAACTGCTCAAGGCTTTTAGCATTTAAAAATCTAAAAAATCATAAAAAATATAACTAGTATAGTTTAAATCTGTTAGGATGTACAGACAGATACTCTGAATTGGATGCATTGAAGAATTGATCAAATCAAAACTCAAATATAAATCTAGTACAAGACTCAAGTCTTAATTTCTCAAGTTTTAATTGAGTCCCAATTCATTTTTATCATTCCATCATTATTTGATATATTTGCTTTCATATAACTATCATATATATATATATATATATATATATATATATATATATATATATATATATATATATATATATATATATATATATATATATACATATACGTATATGTAGCAAAATAATTGAGAATTAATTCTCAATTGTAGTTAATATTTGATATTAGTTTATGTGTATAATATTACACAATGAAAGTGTATATGGTCGTTGAAAATATCCTATTTACTACGATATACGTCTGAGAGAAAAGCAGTTATATTTCAATGAGTTCACAGTCGTCTCAATTAACCTATCGATTAGCTCAATTAACGGACGGTTAAAGTTATTGATCAGTTATGGAAACCAATGAAAGTTTGAATTAATAATCCTGATGTTAAATGAATGAGATGGGTATTCAATCTTATAATAGCAATCTTAATTGTTCAGCAAGTCGTGAAAACTCTGCCTTATTACTATATAAAAGGGAAGTCAGGACGGAAGTTGGGATGTGTCGTAAAGATAAAACCTTGATATCAATGACAATTCTGAATAATGAAAAGTAACCATAAAATTAAACCTCGCAACACGACAATAAATCAACCTGAAACGCGTATTAAAAACGGTTCCATTCCTTGTGATCGTCTGATCCGACGAGACTTACCAGCGAGTAGTTCTAGAAAGTAATTATAGATAGCGTTCATTACCGCCTACTACGTCATTAATGAAGAAAGTTAAAAGCAGCTTATGCTGTTCTTGCTGATAATAATCCGCGTGGCTGTGGTTTTCACAACCAATCTACGTGGCAGTGTTCACAGAATCTGGGCGGCTGTGCTTTATGTATGTTGTGACGTACACGATATTACCTTGGAGGAAAACGACATAGATGTGATGCTAGGCGGGTGAAGAAGTTGGTGGATCAATACATATAATTTCCGCCAATTAGAACTAGATCACCTCATCACGAAAATGTCTTGAATATTCATCAATTAAATTGAATGCCGGTATTATTTTTGAGTTATAAAGAGCCTGTATTTTTATTGAAAGCAATGTCGATCACCAATATAAGTGACCTTCTTCAAGTTTTAATGATCTATCATGATTTTAACTAATGAAACTATATCAAATGACGGTCAAAATACTGTTTGAATTGATAAATATGGAATGATTGTGAAAAACCTACTGTTCAAAATGTAGTGTCATTATTAATTGAAAGCTAGTAGTTTCCCAGCTCCTTTGACCTCACAAAATATGAAGTACAATCAGTGGGCTGTTCATTATGTGGGATAGGGAACTGACCAATCAGTTTATATCTGTGTTTAAACCACTCCCATCACTATAGTTATTGAATATATATATATACATATACATATATATATATATATATATATATATATATATATATATATATATATATATATATATATATATATATATATATTTTTTTTTTTTTTTTTTTTTATTATTCTTTTTTCAATCACAGAAAAATAAAGACTCTGCCTTCATGAAGATTGTCCATGTGACATAGAATAACAGAACATTGAATATAACAGATTATCAAAGAGAGCAATAAGTCAATACAGGTATACGGTAGTGTTTAGAATGAAATATGTTGATAATAATTAGCTATAGTCTAGAAAAGATGATATAGTAATTGATAATTCATATAGAAAAAAAAAACTGAAAAATTTACTCCCTAATAGTCAATTTATCAGATTATTATCAACTTGTAAGCATATAATGTTGTACATATGACACAGAATAAATACCTGGGCATAGTGATGAGAGAATGAGTGCAAAAACAACCTGCTGTAGAATGGTGAGAGTCTTCCGAGCTATCCACACTCTGAATGGACTCAAAGACTGCTTCTCAAGACAACTATAAACCAATTAAATTGAAGTAATAAAAATAATTTCATCAAATAACGAATTGAGTTATCATCAGTTTATCATACAGTTCATTAAACCACTAATAACTCCAGTGTAAAGCACTGTCGATGCTATCAAGCCCCGCGTCATACCTCTCGGCTGTTATCACCGCCGGCTACAAGATGGCGCCACACAACTTCATCCAAACAACTTACAACTTGTATAAATCTCTTTGTTTTACCAACTTTTCGTTCTTCAGCTCGGTCGGTTCGGTCGGTGCTCGTGGGCGAGTTCGAAACTAGAACGCGGACGTTCATATTGTTTTATTGTTGTCGTAGATTTCGAAAATGGAACGTATAAATAGCATGATTTGAAATACGAGAGCGTTGAGTCTGCTGGAGAATGGTGCTCCGTTACAATTGGTGACAGTGGTGGGATACATTAGATTTCATATCCAAATCGTGTATCCTGTGTCTGATGAGTTATTGATAGTGAATATCATTAGACCAGTTCCAACAAGGTCAGATCAGATGGAGGAGGGGGGAGGGGTCGACCCTATATCTATGTCTTTCGGAACTTTGGGAAGCGTTACCTCACATTACTGCTGTAAGCACATACGTCACACTCATTCCAATATCTTTGATTCTCTTCATTTTAATTCAATGGTTTATTTGTCCGTTGAGAATCATAATATATGTATATATAATATATATATATATATATATATATATATATATATATATATATATATATATATATATATATATATATATGTATATATATATATATATATAATAAATATATATATATAAAAATGTGTTACATTCAATATGATATTGTACTCGTCTTATACCATACAAAAATATAAAATAAATGTAGAAATATAATATATGAAATATATATAAGTTGATGAGTGTCAGTTGGAGACAATGGTAATAAATTAGTGTAGAATACTCAGAATCATCTCCACGAACATCGTGAATGTGTTGTACATCTTGAATATAACAATGCTATTCGAATCTACCAATCAGAATTATAACTGAATATCATTGGTAGCCAGCTGATCAACAAACTTGAGTCCCAGAACAGTTCGTTGGAATATTGCAAAACTGCTCCTGATTTTAATTTTCCATGTTTCAAAGAGGATACACCATCGATATCATGTACATAATCACAACGTGGCAATACATAGCGTTTAGGTGAAGGCCTTTACCGAGAAACTTTTAACTCAAGTGTTGAACATTGTCACTATTTTGACGCCAATATTCAAACCAGATGTAGAGTAGTGAACTGTCATTGAAAGTGATTCTGGGATAGTTACTGAAGACCGCTCTCTTCTTTACTCTCCGAAACTTTTAATAAAATGACCTCTCATTTCATCTTCCCATAAACCCATTGATCATTCACCGACGCCACTAGATCCTCGAACCTGATGAGAAATAATGAAGATGGCATTGTAGAGAAAGAAGCACCAACAGAGTGTATGCTTGGTTAATACTCGCAGACATTGTTGTAACAATCTGTGACGTCACTCGCGAGACGGCTGCTACGTCATCAAACAATCTCGTATCGCAACAACCATCCATCAAATACTCCGCCAAAGAGCTCGAAATACTCTGTCAAAGAGCCTCAACCCGACCGCAGCAGCAGCACTTGGAAATCGCTAGCTTCTTTCATGTACAACAGCTTTGATAAATTGTGAACGATTGACATTTCACATGACACGCACGTATCTAACGTTGTTTTCTTTTATTTCCTTGGGTTGGTATCGCGGTGGATGACGTCAGTTATCGATAGAGGCTCGTTACGGTTATGTGCGATACGAGACCGGAATAGCGATTCGCAGATTCAGACATCGCGTTAGGGGAGGGTCGGGCATATTGGGACAGTGCATTAGGGGAGGAGCGGGTACATTGGGACAGTGCATTAGAGTGGAACGGGGAGGCTGGGACATTAGGGGAGGAGCGGGTAGGCTAGGACAGCGAGTACAGGGGCTTGTTTGAGTAGATTGAGGTGATACATTACATGAAGAAGGTATTAGGATATAAAGTACAAGAGTTCTACGTTTGTATATCTGGAGAAAGTGGGTTGGTTTCAGCCTTCCGACCTGCAAAGCGAACAACACACTGGAAAAAAAATGAACGAATGAATAAATAGATTATTGAATTCACAGATGAATGAACAAATCAGTGAATAATTTAATAAATGAGTGAATAAATGAATATGTGAATCGATGGATGAATAGATGAATAAAATATTGAAGAGATAGATAAATTGATGGATGCAAATTCGAATGAATGGATGAATAAATGAAGAAATGAATAAATAAATAAATGAATGAATGAATAGATAAACGAACTATCTGACAAAATACAGAGACATGAGAACCAGATATAACGTACTGAATGGATTTATTCGTCATGTCACCCAATCAAATTCTGACTGGAAAAACTGAATCATGAGTTTTAAAAGAGGGATTGAATTAACAACCGTTCAATAGAGGACCCTCTGGGTTATTTCAAGACTCCGAGGCGTTGTTTTACTATCTCTATTCGTCAGCTCAATTGTTCTATTTCCATTGTGAAGAAATCGTCGAGAGTAAAATTGATTTGAACAAATGTTAAAGAATCCGAAAAATTCCTTCTTTGAAGTGAAAAATGAATTCCAATTCTAATCCAAATTAAACCTGAGGCACAATATTCCAAAAAATCTGTATGATATCGAATATGTTATGATGTTGGTACAACTTTGGTATTTGTGCTGATTGAAGGAGTGAATATCTGCAATATGGCCACCAAACCACCATTAAAATAATTGAATATAGAGGAGAGTCGGGTAGATTGTGACATTGCACATAAGGGAGAGTCGGGCAATGTGGGACATGAAAACAAATACTCACCGTTGAGGTTATTTTTATCGGAATTTCCATTTCATTGTTTGCATAAAGATAATCGTCAAGGATATAATGTCCCATACGAGTGTGATTGTTTCAAGACTTGTTTTTATTCAGTTGGTATCACAGTTTGTTGTTTCTGATTGGTTTTCTTCTGTCGAAATGATCCTCTCACATCTCTTTATCGCTGTTCGTATCCATAGCAACTCGACGTGTTGCTATGGATACGAAGAGCCGTCACCACAACCACTAACGTGAGTGCCGCGGTGTTATCAATAGCGATAGATATACCTCAAGACATGGCACGCTAGAACTGATCTCTACCGCTTCATCTCCACAGCCCTCACCCCTCACCTCAGTCCGTCACAAACGTTCAATTCAATAATGTACTAAGGCCCAGTTTTACGAAACTGGATTTTAAGCAATAGTTAGCGGATCAACTTGTCATCACCATTGGTTACATATGTTATTTTTGTACCTTTAATTAATAGTTAGTGGATTAGTAAGCTAACTAAGATTGGTAAAACCAGGCCAAGGTCAATGAAGTTCAATTATTTGAATTTCTCCAACCGACAATATTTATCAGCAACACTACGAACTGGTGGGCTATGAAACATCGTGATTGGTTGATATCGATAGACCCTTTTCATGATTCAATGAGCAGGCGCCTACTGCTTTCCAGCAGCCGAGATCGCTGGTATTGCATTCTGGGAGTTTCAGCTATGTTCACAAAGTCGGCCCGCTTATACACAGGGTTAAAGGCAAAACACCAAGATATATAACTTGCATTATCTCTCATCTCACTCACTCTGACAGTGTGTAAATATCTTGTAATATAGTAAACACATAAATATTGAAACTACTATAGTATTATAAGTAAATACCTCCACCGTAACGCACAATAATGTGAATCAATCGTGCTAAATAGCATTGGCAGCATAGGACTTTCGAACGCAGGTAATAACATCCACTTCTAGTTCAAACATCGCCGCTAGGTGGCTGTGAAAGTGAGAGTCTGAAAGTGTCGACCGAGGGAAATCCTCGTATGTTTTCTCGCAACAATGAGGGAATCACTCGACTTGGGAAATTCAATCCATTCGACACAAAAACCAACAATAGAATGCGCTTCTGAATCTCAATATGGCCGACGAATGGTCACAAAAGTTCAGTCAACAATGTAATATTCCAATTAGTAATGTCATTGTTGAAAATATGCGCGAGCTTTATTTCGTGACTTATCACTAGTTCCACTTTCTACCACTAACAGCGTACCTGCAACTGTGCACCTGTGTCGGATTCTGTTGACCAACGTGACGTTTCTGTTGTGCGCAGGCTCACAACCACCTGGTGGCCGACCTGGACACTATGGGCTTCCAGGTCGCCGAGACGCAGAGCTTCGCTAACGAGGTCACGTCGGCCATGTTGAAGCTCAAGGAGAAGGACGTCAGGATCATCCTGGGCAACTTCAACGAGTCCTGGGCAAGGAGGATATTCTGCGAGGCGCACCGGTTAGTACATCTCTCTCTTTCTACCTCTCGCTCCATCTCGCTATCTCTATCTACCTCTGATACCTGACAGTCCAACTCTCTTTCTTCCTTCACTCCTTCCAACCAGTCCTGGGCAAGGAGGATATTCTGCGAGGCGCACCGGTTAGTACACATCTCTCTCTTTCTACCTCTCGCTCCATCTCGCTATCTCTATCTACCTCTGATACCTGACAGTCCAACTCTCTTTCTTCCTTCACTCCTTCCAACGAGTCCTGGGCAAGGAGGATATTCTGCGAGGCGCACCGGTTAGTACATCTCTCTCTTTCTACCTCTCGCTCCATCTCGCTATCTCTATCTACCTCTGATACCTGACAGTCCAACTCTCTTTCTTCCTTCACTCCTTCCAACCAGTCCTGGGCAAGGAGGATATTCTGCGAGGCGCACCGGTTAGTACATCTCTCTCTTTCTACCTCTCGCTCCATCTCGCTATCTCTATCTACCTCTGATACCTGACAGTCCAACTCTCTTTCTTCCTTCACTCCTTCCAACCAGTCCTGGGTCAAGAGGATCTTCTGCGAGGCGCACCGGTTAGTACATCTCTCTCTTTCTACCTCTCGCTCCATCTCGCTATCTCTATCTACCTCTGATACCTGACAGTCCAACTCTCTTTCTTCCTTCACTCCTTCCAACCAGTCCTGGGCAAGGAGGATATTCTGCGAGGCGCACCGGTTAGTACAACTCTCTCTTTCTACCTCTCGCTCCATCTCGCTATCTCTATCTACCTCTGATACCTGACAGTCCAACTCTCTTTCTTCCTTCACTCCTTCCAACCAGTCCTGGGCAAGGAGGATATTCTGCGAGGCGCACCGGTTAGTACATCTCTCTCTTTCTACCTCTCGCTCCATCTCGCTATCTCTATCTACCTCTGATACCTGACAGTCCAACTCTCTTTCTTCCTTCACTCCTTCCAACCAGTCCTGGGTCAAGAGGATCTTCTGCGAGGCGCACCGGTTAGTACATCTCTCTCTTTCTACCTCTCGCTCCATCTCGCTATCTCTATCTACCTCTGATACCTGACAGTCCAACTCTCTTTCTTCCTTCACTCCTTCCAACCAGTCCTGGGCAAGGAGGATATTCTGCGAGGCGCACCGGTTAGTACAACTCTCTCTTTCTACCTCTCGCTCCATCTCGCTATCTCTATCTACCTCTGATACCTGACAGTCCAACTCTCTTTCTTCCTTCACTCCTTCCAACGAGTCCTGGGCAAGGAGGATATTCTGCGAGGCGCACCGGTTAGTACATCTCTCTCTTTCTACCTCTCGCTCCATCTCGCTATCTCTATCTACCTCTGATACCTGACAGTCCAACTCTCTTTCTTCCTTCACTCCTTCCAACCAGTCCTGGGTCAAGAGGATATTCTGCGAGGCGCACCGGTTAGTACATCTCTCTCTTTCTACCTCTCGCTCCATCTCGCTATCTCTATCTACCTCTGATACCTAACAGTCCAACTCTCTTTCTTCCTTCACTCCTTCCAAAGAGTCCTGGTCCAGGAGGATAGTCAGCGAGGCGCACCGGTTAGTACATCTCTCTCTTTCTACCTCTCGCTCCATCTCGCTATCTCTATCTACCTCTGATACCTGACAGTCCAACTCTCTTTCTTCCTTCACTCCTTCCAAAGAGTCCTGGTCCAGGAGGATAGTCAGCGAGGCGCACCGGTTAGTACATCTCTCTCTCTCTATCTCGCTCTATCTCTTCCTTCATCTCCACCTCTTTCTCCACCTCTCATAGCTTGCTTTCTTCCTTCACTCCTTCCAAAGAGTCTTGGGTCAAGAGGATCTTCTGTGAGGCGCACAGGTTAGTATCAGTCTCTCTTTCTACCTCTTTCTTTATCTCTATCTCTATCTCTACCTCTCTATCTCGCTCTATCTCTCTCTTCATCTCCACCTCTTTCTCCACCTCTCATAGCTCTCTTTCTTCCTTCACTCCTTCCAAAGAGTCCTGAACCGGAAAGATATTTCTCGAGACTCACCGGTTTGTTTAGTAGTAGTGGTGTTCATTCCTTTAACCCTCTTTCGAGGAAATCGGTACACAATTTACATATTTTACAATATAACTTACAAATAGCATTACATTTGAGTATAGCAGTAAGCCATCATTTATAATTATTAAAGAATTAGTAATTCTATTATATCAAACAAATAATACAACAAATAATGATACAATACAAGATTTCAGATTGATTGATATGGAATTGAGATGAATCAATAGATCTTGTATATGTAGACACTCTGATACATAGATATAGATAGCCAGATAATTCATTCATCCATCGTCTCTTCTACAGACTGTCACATAACACAAATATGGGAAATATCGAAACTTGGACATGAAATCAAGTAGACAGAAAGAGTTAATTGTTAGTTGAAGAAGGATAAATGATAGATAGATGATGATGCAATGGTTGTCCAGTGTGATTTGGAAATGAGGGATTCATTGAGGTCATAGAAAGGGTTCTGAGGAGGAAAATACTCCAGATTGTAGTCAAAGGAAGAAAGTTTGGTAAGGCTAGTTATATGGGCCGGTAGTTCGTTGTGGTCTGTTGGGCAAAGGTGGAGAGAAATGTTTCAGAGAGTTCTTTTTGATCTTGGTTCAAAGTGGAAGATATCAACATTCGTGTGTTTATACTGAAAGACTGTTATCTACGGCGAAACATTATAGTCACAGACAGCGCAGTCCTGGTGTTGAAGTTCATTGGTTATAAATAATTAAAATGGGGTGGTAAGATCGCCCTTGTGGTGCCCCGTCCAAACGATCCTATCTTTCATCCATAGCCTTAATTGGGGAACAATGATTTTGTATCAAGTTTCGATGTTATTGAAAAAAAGGTAGTTACTGTGACTGTAAAGTTGTGGATAGAGGAAGTTCTAGGGAAGAGGCTGGTGTACATGTATCTATCTATCTCTCACTATCCATCTCGACCTCTCTCTTCTTCTCAGAGAGCATCACAAACAATGTGTTCTCATGATGATACCATTAATGGAATTCTTCGAGAGATTCAAGTTGATTCAGATCTTGAGAACAATAAA